>JBCFYV010011172.1:36502061-36811526 GCA_039000515.1 Timema cristinae | reverse complement strand
AACTGGTAGTGAGACAATGTGATAAAAAATAAAGTTTCCTGCTTTAGAATCAAAGGACTAAATTTTGAGCCAACCTACTTCCGAACCAGTTATCTATCCAGGGGTGGTTGGACAGATACTCCATTCACGGTAGGAATTATTTTCTGAAAGGTTTTTTTTCCTACCAATATCCTACTGCTAAACTTGACCACGAATGAGGTCGGTCAATCCGTGCTCGCGTAAAAAGAACTAACCAAGAGCATGGCCCACACGTGGGCTAGTTTATAGACGACCGACCACCTGACCATAAGGTTTGGTCTGAACAATGTCGACCGGTCAGCAAAATCCTCAAAGATTAGTCACGTTCACTCGCGGGTAAGACAGGGAAGGTTGCCCGCCACCGTCAAGTCTACGTCGTGTGCCCAAATACGGCAGCTTCTCCCCCCTCCCAAAGTTCCTGGTTGATGACGTCACGAAAGGCACAAGGCAGGCTCGCCTTGAAACGTTTCAGTTATTCATTCCACTATCTTATCACAGGTAACTTAACACCTCCCTTCTTCCATAACAGCAATGGACTTGTCGCTAAGGTATTTTTTTATATAGATAACGTTATCAAAATAATTTGACTGCAATATGAAAAATGCAAAAATGAAATCTTTCACCAACCATTGTTTACTAGCCCGGTTCGTTGGTATAATGGTCGGCGTCATAGACTCGCAAAAGACTGAAGTGCCGATGACGGGGAGATGGGGGGTCGAAACACAATCGGGTGTACCAATTTGTTTACCCACAAATGTGTTTCCCACCTCCATACACACAAATACGGGTACACTTATTCTAAATCCCACCTTTCTCATCCCTAATCCATTGGCGTACATTTGCGCATAGCACGACCGAGTAATAAGAGACATTGCTTTTTAAAAAATCAGCACATTGTATGTGTTTAAATATATAATAATATTAATAATAATAAAAATAATATTATTTTTGGTCAAAACCAGGAACACGTTTCCATCATTGGCTGATAAAATATAGGTGTCAAAAAGTGGCCGGCTTTCACTAGGCCATACACACGCTCTTAAAAATCGGTCACGCCATAATATATTAAGGTGGGGTGCTTGTGAGCGCGAGTTTATGCTATAAAAACAGCAAAATTAATGTACTAAACATTTTTTGGCCAAAATAAATCAAATATGTCTTCTATAGAAACATAGAGTTTAGTTTTCTGCACATGCTAATTTCAACAGTTTTTGAATCTCTCTCACGAGCAAAGCGGCATTTGGTGAAACTTTTTAAATAAAGAGAAAAAGTTGTCATTGAATTCCAAGACACCTCTGACAAATATTCAAGAACTGTTGGGCAGAAAACTATACTCTATGTTTCTATGGAAGATATATTTGATCTATTTTGTCCAAAAAAATGTTTATGCTATAAAAACTTAAAAAAATACTGCACTAAGCTTACGCTCCCTATCACCCTACATTAAAAATCAGCACTTTTGGTGACCGATAAGGTACCATATTTATTGAACAATGTGAACAAAAATGTGCTATAAAAGTGCAAGCGTGGATTTACAGCATTTGGATGTTAATTTTGAAGAGTTTTATTTGCCTTGTTTAAAATGTTGCTAGGTGGAAAAGAACAGCAACGCGAGGCAATTAAAACTTTCGACTCAGTTAACGTCTTGTAGCTGTAGGCCTGTAGCCTGCTTCCGGCGGATATTGCGCTCTTGCATAAACCACATTGAGGATGCATCAACCACGCGCAAGTGGAATTGGGGGAGAGAGTGGGGGGGGGGGGGGGGGGGGAAGGATAGTTCCACGATAATGCTGCAACTCCATACACCAACGCTGAAGATTAACATCTTGAATGAGAAGGAATATTAGGGCTATGCATAATAAAACAAAAATTATTAGTAGTTAAATAAAAACAATCCATCAATTATTATTAAATGATTTTTTTTTTTTTAAATTTGCAAATTTTTTTTTAGCAAAATTCTTTTAAAATAAAATATTACTTTAGTATATGCTAGTAGTTTAGTTTTCTACATCAAATAATCTCAGTTTTATTTTTTAATATTTGTTATGAGAAAAAACATTTTAAATGAAAATAAAGAATTAACGGTCGAAATTCTGCGATGCGCATGACAAGTATACAAGAACCACTCGGATATGTCTATCTAGCCTTTAAATAAACTTAACTAGTGACATTTTATTTTATTTTGCTAAAAAATAAATAAAAAGTATTTGTGATAAAAACTGTAAAAATACTTACCTTAATTGTCGTTTCCTCCCGCAGAACTTAAGAAGTAGGAGGTAGTTTCGAGTAAGTGCACTCTCATTTGCGAGGAAAGAGATAGGAAGAACGCTGTAATAAATTAAATTTAGCAAACCTCCCTCCATCCAGATTTGAGCCCCGGCCTTCCCGCGCATCGGTAATTTAGTCTATTGAAACATTCACGCCTTAGCACCTAAAATAGAGGGCGTTTGTGTTTGGTTATTCGAAGAAATAAACAATTCACTTTGTTATTTATCGTATCGTTGTGTGGATCAGCTGTGGCCTTCACGTGGAAATAGTCAAACCTTCTCAAAATAAACAAAGGTATAATCTGGTGCGTTTGTTCACTAAAGTAATAAAAAAAGAATACCGCATTATTCTATTACTTCAAGACACATGACATTTTATTAATTGTAATAAGCTAGGCCATAAAAAATAGCAGAATATAGCTATACATAAATGAGCTGTTTATATTTACCACCGTGTCTTACTAACTGTTAGGGTTATACGCTTATGTACTAATTATGCTAGTGGGTTTAGAGATTAGGAAGGTTATATTTATAAGAAGTATAGGCGCATTTTCTTAGAAGGAGAGTGGGAAAACAATTTTTGAAAAAAAGAACCACAGTACACCAAACCGAGAGTCGAACTTGATCTTCCAGTCATCTGCATTCTGGTCTAATGCAAGAGTAGCGCATTAGACAATACAGCCACCAAAGTGGCAGCCACCCATTTTATTATTTTATGTAATTATTTCATTATGCCATTAGGGTTTTATAGTAATAGTATGTATGGGTTAAACCTTTTGAATAATTTATAAAACGATAACGTAAATGGTGTGATCTTTAATTTTGTTTTCACTCTAGAAAAAATTGAAATGTTATGATGATATAAGGAGGGCTAAGCTTGGCAATGGTATAGCAATAATTAATTCGAGAAAATTATATAAGTTTAGCAAAGACGGATACATCTAGCTTATATTATTATAAAGATATAACATTTGGACTAATGCTTAGATCGCTACACTCTTTTGAAAATATATTCGATAATAATCTGCAGAGAAATCTGAAATATTTAAAGTTCACTGTCCGAAGTCTAAATTTCCTATAAAATGTTTGGTTGTGATTTAGGTAAAAAAAAAAAAGTGAGCCCGACCAAGCAGCCGCCGCCATTAGCAATAATAGTGGCAGAATTTTGCAAATAAGGGTCTCATGCGCCTCGGTGGCGTAGTCAGCTAACGCACTAGTTTCGTATTGAGATAGACTGCCGAGGACGGGGAGAAAGAGGTTCGATTCTCCCTCGGGTGGACTGAGAAAGGTTTTTCCTAAAATATTTTTTCACTCTCTCTCCACAAAAATGCGGATTCACTTCCTCTTTATTCAACCTTCCCAATGCATAATCCTAAAGCGTAATTAGTACTTAAGCGTAAGACCCGAAAGGGTAGTAAGGCGCAGTGCTTAATAAAAAAAAGTTTCATGTGATCAGCATAAGGAGCCTTCAAACCGTTAATCTCAGTTTTATAGACCGGAGCTGCTACTCTTTATATTCAAATAACTCCTCATTTGTCATCACAAACATTTTGGAAGCCCCAGGGATCAAACCTGGGACCTCTGGATGTTAAATTTAGATCTAAACTGGATGTGTAAATTTAGATCTAAACTATGACATATATCGTATCACATATTATTATTAGCACCGCGTCTTACTACCCGTTCGGGTTGTACGCACTTACGTTAATGTGAAATGGTAGGGTGATTATAAGCTAAAATGGAGGACCTACAGTTTAACGTGGGATCCGAACCATGATGGAGGCCTGGCATTCCCCACATTCACAAGTTGTGATTAATACACGTCTTATCAGGGTGAAGGAAGGGTTTGGTAATCAGATAAATCTGTGCCGGGACCGAAGAATGAACCCCGGACCCCTAGACCACCAGTCACCACCCTATCACATGTTCAATATTATATTGTAATCCTTCTAAATTATACTTACTAGAAATAAAGATTTCTATTTGATATTGATAGTTGATATTTAGTAGATTTAATAGAATTAGATTATAAAGATGTGAAATATTGCAAAGAATGAAATAGTATCGAAAATGGCAAAGATGGTGATTGGTGGCAGTGTATGAAAGTATTAACGCCAACACCGATGTATGGCTATTAAGCGTGGTTTGTCAAGATAAATAAAAGTGCAAGGTGAATGCGGTTGGAATGACATATCTAAGAAATGTATGTGGAAAAACTTGTATGGACAGATAATTAAATGTAATGAATGAGTAACGAATGGGTGCTGAAGGAGTGCGGTTTGAAAGGGTATCTAATAGTTTAATGTGAAAGAAGCGGCTTAAGTGGTTTGGTAATGTTGAGGAGTGTGGATCGAGTGACAAAAGAAAATATATTATAAGAGTGGGTGGATCAAAAGAAAGAGGTAGACTCTGTAAAACGTGGTTAAATGTTGCAGACAAGTTTTTGAAAAAAGAAACATTGAGTTATTAAGAGTTTTAAGAATAAAATAGCATGCATGACTGTGTATGGGTGTTTTTGAAGCGAAGGAAGTATGCAAGGATAGGGAAGTGTGGAAAAGTTAGTGAGGATGGAAGTACGTAGATTTTTTTAGCTATATGCACAGTTTCTTGCCTACCCCGTAAGGGAACTGCGGGATTATGTATGTGGGCCTATGTATGTACGTACTTTTTTAAATAACGAAATATATTACCACTCATAAACCATATAGTAACCAAATATAACTGAACACAAAAGAAGACACTTAAGAGGTAGCTAGAATACTGCCAATCGGAGATTGTGCTTACGATTGACAAAACCTTTAACAGTAGCATAGTGACCTGGTGGTCTAGGGGTAAGTTGTCAGACTTCTGTGCTGGCGGCCGGGGTTCAATCCTCGGTCCCGGCACAGATTTTTCTGATTACCAAACCCTTCCTCCACCTCTGACAAGACATCTTGTGAATGTGGGGAATGCCAGGCCTCCACCGTGGTTCGGATTCCACGTTAAACTGTAGGTCCTTCATTTCATCTCACAATCACCCTACCATTACACATTAGCGTAAGTGCGTATAGCCCGAATGGGTAGTAAGACGCGGTGCTAATAATAATAAAATAATAATAATAATAGTAGCCTACACAAGTTTGGTGTTTACTGGAACAGGGTTCATATTCCATATTCAGGTATATTTTAGGTACTTTCAAGTAAAAAAAGTGACCAAAATAGGTACCTCATAAAAACTGTGGGAACAACAAAAACTTATTCAAAATAATCTTTAAAAATAACCTACTACTAAAGCGGTTAAGGTCAAACCTAAAAAATATTTTCTAACCGCTTTTAAATCATATTAACTCAAGTTCATAGATTATTCAAGCATTTATTAAGTGACCGAAAATAGTTTTTTTTTTTTACCCAGGAAGGTATGGCTAAGTTTTATTCTAGTCAAAATATACGTATTCGGGGTATTTTTACATCTCCATTTATTTTATATGTATCTTAAATATTCTTTATCACATTTAGCTTTGGTTAGCAGTTAAGTGGTGGATTTACTATTTGTCTTTCTTGACAGACCTTTAAACAGTGATATTATTCGAGACAACGCTTTTTCCCCCAAAGTATTTGCGTGTATGTATTTCTCTTTAATGAACTTGTTCTCTTCAGTTTCAAAACTTAATATCCTTCCAATAGCCCAAGAGCTACCTACAGTTCTTCAAAGCTTTTTCTTTTCAGCGCAGATGTAATGCATGATGTTTACTCAAGGAATTTGTCAGCTGCACTCTTATTCTAGACTTGTTTCTTTTTATAACACATTTTTTCTTCATATTATCAAAAGCCATCTTATTTTCTTCTTTGTCTACTTTTAAGGTTTCTTCTTTTGCCCTCTCATCTTCTGTCTCTTTTCTCTCAACTTGGTTTGGTACCTATAAGTACTGACGATACTTATACTTCTTACATTTATTCCACAGGCGATGAGCTCTTATGATTATAAGAAAAGTAGGTTTATTGCCACAAAATTTCAAGGCGTCTTTGACATTCAATCGTGAATTCAAAGCTCTTTCTTTCATACCAGCTGTTTGCTTTGTAATAACATGTCCATATGATGAAAAGCCTCTCTCAACATCGCCATTATCATGTGGCAATGAAAGAAAGGCTTTAATTACGTCTGTTACTTCCTTGTATTTTGTGACATATTCTTCACTCCAAAAATGTATTTCAAAAATGTTTCAAGGTCTCTGACATCGAAGAAGCAGTTTAACGTGGTTCCGGGACAAAAGATTGAAAATTGCCAATTTTTAAAGACATCAGGCCTGAATTTCTGCAACTTGCCTAAAAAACATCATACTGAAAATCATACAAATTCCAATCGATTATTTAAAAAAATAATTTCCATTTTTAGGTACTTTGGAACCTAGGAATAAAAAAGATACTTCTAAGGACTTTGTTTCAGTTTAGGACTTTATGGACCAAGTATGAGCCCGCTGGAATAAACATAAAGTTATTTTCTATGACCCTATACACATATATTCTTTTAAACTTTGTTTAAAAGTGGAAACTTTCCACCCGTAAAGTTCTAAAATTCACATATTTAAGTTGATCACTAAGACCATAATGCCAGGGCAATGAAAAACTGGTAAAGGAGCAGAGAATGGATACGTGTGATCTACAGTAATTTGTTAAAGAGATCACACAGTACAAATTGCATCTGCACTTGTATTTTCCTCGTCACAGTTTGTTCTCCTACTACCAGACAGCTCCACCCAGTAAAGTTTATAAACCAATTTGTGTGTGTTTTATGAATTCCCTGTCAACTATTCTATCGCCTTGGTGTATTTATTGGTACGACTAATCATTTTATTTCGATATTTCAAACAATCCGGCTCTCAATATTTACTTTTGAGCTAACGTAAGGGAAGGTTGTCAGCCTCTCGAACTAAAGGAACAGGACTATTGGATGTTGCCCTCTCAGGTCTGTTGTTGTTTGGTGCCGCGACGGACAACTTCCATTATTTGTCAAAGATAATCTAGTGCATGTTTGTACAAAGGGCAGGGATATGCAAACTTATTTAAAATATGGCCAAATGAAAAAAAATGGCAGCCCAAGGATTTATTTATTAATCTATCTCCTAAGTTCCTTAAAACAATATAGTATAAACCCATTTAGAATGCAAAACAATAATACCTTAGCGGTTTAGTATGTTTTAATTCGTTCAGAAGATTTGTAATGATGGGTGTGAGATGAGTAAAACTGAATGAGTGTCGAAAACTGAAAACCACGCAACCCGCGGGCCGGAATGAAACACCTCGGATAGTAGTTTGCCCATCCCTTGATCTAGGAGGTCATTTAGTTTTAAGATTCCGGCCACTCAAGTGACCGTAGAGGGTCTGTCTGGGTACTTAAGCTCTACGTTACTCAGCTGTTTTTCTTCTTATCACCGACAAGACAGAGAAAGCCCCGATAGACTCGTTCACGAACTTAAGTCCATTTTCCATAGGAAAGGTGGTAGCTGACAGCTAGTCGAAGATTTAAAAACGCTTTAAAGAAGAACATAATTTTAAAAATGTGTTTATTGTGAAAGATATGATTGCCAAACGTGACATAATATGGTCTTGCAGAGCATATGGTTCGGCAAATGGATACATAAGAGTAGACCTGCGGCAAGAGGCAAGGACATCGTACCTCATCTAAGGCAAATAAGTGACATGGAGGCTAAACCTCAGGGCAATTATTTTTGTTGGCAGATTTAAGTATCCCTGAACTTTCCTCGACGAGCAAGTGGAATGAATGTTAGGGTAATTTAATGTAGTTCGCAGGTGATAGATGTCGGGGTTCGAATGCCAACCAGGTGTAGGCTATCTAGAAAACCATTTGAGCAAAATCACACTCTCTCCCTTCACGCAAATAAAGATACATTTATTCTAAATTTTAACTTCCTCGCCTATTAGCGTAGTATTAAAATACGTGTAGTCCGTACGGGCAGTAAGACGCAGTGAGGGAGGGGCCTGGGAGAGGAAGCCAAAGTAGGCGTTCTTTCAAAGTCACAAGAAAATTTTTTTAATGGTGTGCGGAAGACAACTTCAACAATGTGAACCATTTTCCCCATCACCAGCCCCGTTATACACATGGTCTAAGGCGTCAGGTTCGCAAAAGACTGGAATGCGAGTGTAGGGTAGATCAATGTTCAGATCTCTATAGGGGGTAATGGAAGCGGTTTCCCACATGTGACTTCATCATTGTGATTTTCCTATCCTCACTACAAGCTAGTGCAGGTGAACTTCTCTAAACTACTTTACCCATTCCTTCCTTATTTTTTGACTATCCGTTCAAGCTATCCGCATACACCGCTAATTGGGCAGAGAAGACAAAAGGTAGAGTTTAGACGAAGTGTACCCACATGTTTTTCAAGTAAGTTGAGAAACCATTTACGACAAATAACTTCAGCACACACCACTCTAAATTCAAACTCCAACCTCTCAGTCATTGGGAAACACGAGAGCAACGCCTTTGTCTACGTGCCCACCTATGCAACTCTCAGTGTCCAACATGACGCTGCATAAAAATCATAGCTATCCGATACCTTGTCTCAATTGGTAGCGTGTCTGTTTATTAAGCTAAGGGTCCCAGGTTCGATTCCCGGCATGATCAAAAAAGTTATCGTTGTTAAAATGTGGGTTTACCCTTTCAGTTATGAATTAACGACCGAGGACTGGATGTTGTGCCTGTCCTATTTTTAAGCTAGATTATAGGGCATATGAAAAAAGTGACCGAGGCCACAATCTGGAAACAATACTGTCTGTAAAAAAAACACAGCCAATTCTGATATTACAAGCCTATAAACACGCCAGATTAGCCCTGGAAAACTGTCCCAAATGTTTCAACAAGAAAGTCCTCCTTTTAGATGTTTAAATTGGTTATGATCAACTTGATTACCTTGCACGTCCGTCGTTCCCGAATCAATAAACATAAGTCAATCATGCTTCTGGCCCGATTATGATCGGTCGCGCAAGATTGGCTGCTGAGGGGGTTGAGACTTGAAAATGCCACTGCAGCAGGAGTTAATGGTTTGTCCCCCATTACCCACCAGGGTGAAACCCTAATGACTAATCAACGATTACGAGGCACGGAAATTAATTGACGGGGAAGGTTGGTGTGCTGCTGCACGGAGAGGCTCTCGCTAATTTGTTGCAACATCGTCACTGCCCGTCGACACTTCGCTTACACCTGGGTTCATCCAATTACAGTGCAAACTAGATGACAATTTTCCAATGATAAACTAAGAAATAAAAATCATTAAAAAAAAAATTTTGCTTCGCGTATTAAGACTCATATGGATTATACGCATTTAATTAAACTAATTAAGAAGGGACGAGGAAGGAATAATTTTGATAAAACGTACCCACATTTGAATGGAGGAATAGTGGTAAATCAGGAAAAAAACATCCCCAGCATAACTGACCGAGATTCGAAACCCAACATCCTGGTTACCGGAAAACAAGACTATTTGTGCAAGACATTTAGTTAACAAGCCCATAATAATGAGAATAAGAATGAAGACGATAGAACATAGAAAAAGAGTACCAATATTTGCGTCAAGGGAGAGCATTTGACCATTTTTAAATGGGGGAAAACCCTCAGAAAGCAATGTGAAAAATCAAGCCACGACTATTCCATTCACCATAAAACCATACCAGGTGAAAATAACGCCTTTGCCCACGTGTCAAACAGTGTGGGTTGTAGGAATATTGGCGGAAAAGCAAGTAGGTGGCCAACTTAAAACTCAACTTCTAAGGATTTATGAAACCACTAAGCTATAACTAGGGATATGCAAGACTCGAAAATATCTCAATCTCTCGAAAGTTGAAAATTAATCTCAAAATTCGAGAAATTGAAAAACACAACGGAAACGCAAATAACTGTCCTATGAAATATAAAAACTAAACAGATAACCTATTCTTTCTAATAATATCATATACAGCCTAAAATAGGCCGCAAATTTCCCCCCAAAACAGCCTTGATAAAGATTTTATTTTAAATATTGTTTTTCAATATCAAACTTTGACATTGCAAGCTGTTTTATTACAAAGTTAAATTATAAATGGTATAAATTTCAACCATCATTTTATTAATTGCATTTAAAGTGGCATGAGTTATTTCTCTGGTACTTGAATGAACTATAAAAGTGTGTTTCTAGGTGTCCTCCTCGGGTCTCCCCAAGACACCTATAATGGCTCCTTGTGACTTTAAAACCCTTGTCGGACTAGATTTTTGTTATATAGTTTAAATATCAAAACAAAGTATTGCAACAAATTGAATACAGAAGAAGACATGCAAATCCAGCTGTCTTTGTGTAAGTCCCGTTCTTATTAGCACCTTGTCTTACTACCCATTCGGGTTATGCACCTAAATAATACTTACTCTAATGCGTTAGGAATGATGTCAAATTTATAGGAAGTGTACCCACATTTGCGTAAAGGGAGCTTGGGAAACAATTTAGGAAAAAACCCTTAAGTACACACGACAGGGATCAAACACTTATTCTCCCCATCATCGGCAGTATAGTCTAGTGCATGATTGACGCCTTAGACCAAGCGGCCACAGAGGCGGGTAAATCCAGATATTAAAGAGATAAGTAAAAATGTTTAAAACAATGCCACTATTCTCACTAAAAAATAATTCTGTAAAACCATGTTATTTAAAGTAAATAATGGTATTTATTTTTAAAATGTACTTGTATACCATTTGTCCCCACCTCCTCTCTTGACCTAAAATGTGGGCCTATTCTCTGTCAGGATGTGCTATGGCCGAGGATAAGAGAAGGTGTGGGTTTGTGATTGACAAGGACTTGATTTTTAAGGTTTTTATTAGTGCTTCTATCTAGTACAAAAATGCGATGTTGATAGTGATATAAGAATGAAAGAACCTACAGAATATCCGGAAGCTTGTGACAAAACGAGGTGTTACTATGGCCTGTCTGACTCCTAGGTATTCCCTACACGGTTTCCGAGCCCCTGTACCCTGGGATCGAGAGGTAGCCAGCCCTCTACCACAAATACTGATGAACCGGCGTCCTAGCAGGACTACGATGTTGATTATTCAGCCCTGAAGGTTAGATAAACCCCTTCATATCCTGCCTTCTGGACTGGTTTTTACCTTAGGAATGCTGACAATGTTTATGTGTTTAGCTCCTCTATTCTATATGTTTGCAGGCAAATCACAACAACCTGCAACACTCGTTTTGTCATTCACAATCCATAACACACAATACTAAACCAACACGCCTTCCAATTTAGGCCGTGCGGTTACAGATTAAGATTAAATTATACACAATTTCTAAAAGCTTTAAATTCTAATGCGATGAACATCAATAAATGAGTAAGACTCCACTTAAACAAAATATTTTTGGATCTCTGCAATTTCTTTTAGGGTTGTAAAGGGCTCCAAAGACCAAACATTTTGAGAACCACTGGACTATAAGATAATCCAAAGAAAGCAAATGTCAAAAGACCTATAAATTATATATGTAATTTAGTAAACATAATTCAAATGTATGTACTTTCACAGGAAGTTTTCACGTCTCGTTCTCTCATCTAGATAATAATTTTTTTTGTATCCTTGTCTTGATTATCGTCTCTAATTTAAAAAGTGGTTCTCGCACATCCTTAGTTATATAACTGTGAAGACCGTTGTGAAACAAGTTGACCAGGACTCGAGGCCCCGGTTCATCGCATCGAACTGACGACGGTCTGCTGATAGCACTTATCACCAGGGAGTGTCGGCGCCTACCAGAACTTAACAATGAACTGAAATGAACTCGGCGACAGCATTTTATTATTATTATTTTACTTTTAATTACGATAACAAACTTGGCTCGGTTATGTTCTTTCCACAAAAACTTCCACGGTATTTCAAGGTCGATTCTCACCCTAGTAAGTTGTGAGCTGATGAGACTGTAAAGTGTTTTCTTGCATCACGGCTTTCTGTCAGTGAGAGCTATCAACATCTAATGGAGTAGAGATGGGAAAAAGTAAAAGAGAGGAAATATAAACTAATTTGCGTGTAGCAAGAGTAGAAAACTATTGAGAGAGGAAAAAAAAATCCTCAATTAGCTTTGTAGGTATTCCAACCCTGACCTCCCGGTGGTCGTTTCTAAATTACACATACCTGACGAGAGAGTACAACTATGATGCATTGGAAGGGGATGGTATTTTGTCTAGTCATATATTTGTAAATCGGCTTTTAATTTCATGGGTATTTTCCTATTTCTACCCGTAAAATGCGTGTTTGATTAAGTTGTACGCATTCATCACCCATTATAGTTTATAAAAAGGCAGTTTAAAAAAAGTGTTAAGTAATTTTTTTTTAGATATTTAGGTCATTTTATAGGTAATTTTTTGTTCGCCAAAGTTTGGGCACTGATCATTACTAGGTATACTTTCGCGTGTGTAATCGTAAAGTTATGATTAATGAAGCTGTCACGTTTGGTAGATATTTTCAATACCTTTAAACTAACACTAGTAAAATAGTTAAATGTTATCTCTTTGGCGAAAAAAAGTGTGTTGTGGTTTTTAAAAAGGCTTCTATATGAAAAATTGAGGTTTCAAAATATACCTACTTATAAGGTTTTACAAAAATAAATAGGTTTCATCTGTATTTAATATTCAAGCTACACACAAGTTCGTTATTTTGACTTATTTCTAACAAATTCTTGACACTAGAGTTTTAAAGATAAAATGTGTTTGTGTTCTTAAAAAAATTCGCATTAATATAATAATATTTTCACTAGCCGTACGGATTGCACGTAAATTGGAGATAAAAACTAACTAACTTACAGTTGGTAATGTTCTTTCACTCCGAATTGCAAAAATATCTGAATATTGTAAAAACTTTAAAATTTTCCTGGTTTCTCACAGATCTTTTCTGCCACAACATATTCCCTCAATTTTCCAGGAGCGTATTAAGGTGGGGATGTAGAAAACGCGAGAAAAGGCCAGAGGTTTTGCAGTTTTATAGCAAAACATTATTTGGCAAAAATAAATCAAATATTGCTTCTATACAAACACAGAGTTTAACTTTACTCACATGGTGATATCCACCGTTGTTGAATATGTCTGAGCATAACGGAATTAGATTATACACTTTTTAAATGAAGAGGAAAAGTTACCGTTAAATTCCAGGACACCTTTGACAGATATTCAAGAAATATTAATGTCATTATGTGAAGAAAATTAAACCATATTTGTGTTGAAGCAATATTTGAGTTATTTTGACTATAACAAGTTTTTATATAAAAATTGGTGACCTGGTGGTCTAGGGGTAAGGTGTCCAACTTCTGTGCTGGGGTCCGGGGTTCAATCCTCGGTCCCGGCACAGATTGATCTGATTGCCAAACCCTTCCTTCACCTCTGACAAGACGTGTATTAATCACAACTTGTGAATGTAGGGAATGCCAAGCCTCTACCGTGGTTCGGATTCCACGTTAAACTGTAGGTCCTCCATTTCATCTCACAATCACCCTACCATTACACATTAGCGTAAGCGCGTATAACCCGAACGGGTAGTAAGACATGGTGCTAATAATAATATATAAAAATTGACAAAAAAAAAAAAAAAAAACCTCACGTTCCTACAACCCCACCTTAAGCTTGGCGTTTTAAACTTTTATCTGTCAAGATTTGGTTGGGTGAGAGGTATACTTTGTGACACACAAAACTGCCCCACCAACAAAAGTAACAAGACATTGTTTTGTTTTATTTTGAGTGTGAAAAATACCTAAGCGGACATTTATTTTACTTGTCTGATTTCTGTTTTTAGTGGAGCGGGTAAGTGGGCCCCCTCGGTCAAGAGAAAGTATCGACCGCTGCCAAGACACAAGGCTTATAACACAATGGTCTGCGTAGTTTTCTGGAACGTCTCTATTCTGTCTAAGCTTATACTCCCTTTCACCCTTCACCTATTATCACCCTTTGTCATGTCAATAAGAGCGGGAAATAAACTACTAAACTTCTTATCTCAAGGTTAGAGGAAAGCTCACAGGTCGTTACCAAAGATCTTAAAATTGTCTTTTGGTGAGTATCAAAAAATCACTCTAGACCTATTTTTTTACAGGAAGGATAGATCTAAAGCCCCTTTTCATCAAGCCTGGTCTTATAGCGCCCGCCGCAAATAACTAAAAAAGTTAAAAATGAGCTTAAGTCACATTTTCATACTTTTTTTTAACTATTAATAAAACTCAAACTATAAAGTTGTTGAGGAAAAGTAGACGTGTTGGAATCTTTCGGCTTTATTTTGGCGTGAATCATATTATAAAATAACGAATTGTGGAATTAAATATCGTGCTAGAGCTGAACGTCTGCGCGGCCATTATATCGTTAACCTAGGCGGCCCCCTTAACTTGAAGGATCGTGCGCGATGCAGGGGTGGAAGGATGATAGATTCTGCAGCTGTCAAGGGTAAAAATAAACTGTAGTATAAAGAAACTCTCACATCTGGTGAGCCGTCAACGCTAGAAGCAGCAGCACCTAACATTTTTCTTTTGTGCACCACGTTTCACATATTATCGTAAATGTTATCCGCATAATTCAAAATAACTGGGTAGAAATGAAGGTATAATTTAGATAAAGTGTATCCATATTGACATTTAGGTATATTGGAATACCATTTAGGAAAAAACACTCGATACACCCAGCCAGGACTCAAACCCTGACCTCCCCGTCACCGGCAAACTAACCTACGGAGAGAGTGACGTCTTAAACCATTCGAACACCGATGCGAGTCACACCACTTCAGTGGCAAATAGGTCTTAATTCGTTAAACGAACTTAAGAGCATTTTGGTTCAAATATACCGTTACTAAAAATTCGTGGTTTGTCCATTGATAGGCAGATAATTACCATTATAGTTTGCCCTTATTGCCAGTTGTAAAACGTAAATATACCCACAGTCCGAAGCTTCGATTTTTCCATTTAAGTTTGATCAATAATGATAAGGTGCCTAGGTGGCGCATAATAGCTTTAGAAGATACATTAAAGTTTGTTAACTTAATAAAGTTCCACTAACATTAAAAACACATTAATATAAAACAAGTACAGTTACGTTAATAAATGCACACAATATTTATGTAAAAAAAATACTAGATATATTTAATGTTTTTTTAACTGCAGTTGTATCCACGTTAAGCTTTTTCAATCTGATCGTTAAATGAGTTATTAAGAAATAAAAATTCCTCCCGTTGACAAAAGCCAACTGATGAAGCATTTTAAAATGTTGCAACTATATTCTTTAATGTATTCATTCGTATGCCAAGCAGTGTGTTTTGGTGCTATCACTTTCGACATTATGGCATTCATTTAAATAGCTTTAGTCGATGCTATTCTGCTTTTCGTGTAGCAGTCAGTCAATAGTCATTATAGTAAAGTTACTGATAAGGAAAGCTTTTTAGTATTTTTATAGTCTGGTCGCAATGAAAAGAATTTTATCTAGCAGTTAAAATGTCTCATGTTTTTTTGGCCCCACGTCTTAATTCTCATTCGGCCTATCCATATGTTTATACTAATGGGCTAAGAATGAAGAAACCACTTGGGAAAAACTACTTCTGTACACACGGTCGGGATTTTAACCCCGACCTCTCCATCACTATACGGTTGACACTATTTCTTTGATACAAAGAGTCCTGTGTTTTCTCAGTGAGTGGCATATCATACTAGGTGAGACAGACTCCTTTTTCCGCTCTCACAGGCCGACTAATAAGAGCGCACCTCACATGCCCATCAACTTTGTGATGCAGTCGCTTAGAAATCTTAAGATTACACTAACACTATTGCACGTGGAACATTTTTGCAGTATTCTTTGATATTTGGATGAAAAAGACTGTGTTGAAAAAGCCACTTTTTCCCATATTAGACTTGTAATCATTACCGCTGCTTTTTTTTTTGCCCATCAAAATAGCAGGGGTGATTATTATTTATCATTGTAGGTGCTTATATTATTATCTCATTAAAATTTGATTTTTATGTTAATTTTATTATTTTAGTTATAATTTATACATTAGTTTAGTGATGATCCGTATTATTATTTTTTAATAATTAAGGTTTTATTCTTGCTTAGTAAAATTTATTTAATACATATTTTATATGTTAATTTTTGTGTAATAATTTTAATTATAGATTGATTAATTATTTTTACAGTATTGAGTATTATGAATCAAGGTTACTTGGATTTAGTAATTTATATAGTATTGGTGAATATTTGTGCCAGCTATCTATCTATCCATATCTAAGTATTGTGCACAAATCTTTATTCTGTCATATTACCTGCCTCGGTGGTGTAGTTGGCTAACGCGCTAGTTTAATGTTGAGCCAGATTGTCGAGGACGGGTAAATCGAGATTCGAATCTCGGTCGGGTGAACTTTTTTTTCTCTAAATGGTTTCCGCTCTTCCTCCCCGCAAATGTGGGTTCACTTTTAAATTCAACCTTCCCAATTCCTAATCCATTAGCGTAGTTAGTACTTAAGCGCGTAACCCGAACGGGTAGTAAGATACGGTGAATAATAATAATAATAATAATATAATTCTGTCATAATAGTCCCCGCATCGTCACGGCGGAAGATTTCGGGTAGGCTAATTATTCAAATACGAATGCACTGCACACACTTCTAGCATATCGTGTTTTATTTCCCCCTTTAACTTATTTAACTCGCACAAGCTGAGTTGAGCCTGTTAAGATGAACGCTATTAAGAGGTAAGATGTTACCTAGACATTCATATATTTATACGCCAAGTTGTATATTTCTAAAGATGTAATTCACGACAACTATAAGATAAATATGGTTATTTAATTAAGAATGTATAGAGACCTACAGATTAACGTGGGATCCGAACCACGGTGGAGGCCTGGCATTCCCCACATTCACAAGTTGTGATTAATACAAATCTTGTCAGAAGTGAAGGAAGGGTTTGGTAATCAGATAAATCTGTGCCGGGACCTAGGATTAAACACTGGATCCCCAGCACAGAAGTCCGATATCTTACCCCTAGACCGCCAGGTCACCACGTAAAAGTAGATCTAGTCGCTTTTCTAGCTGTCAGATAAGATTATTCCTATGAAAATTTGACTGCGGTTACGCGATACAAAACAGAATGGACAAGCTAGTGCAGATGGTACGCCTATAAGCGATCGTGTCATTCCAGTTTTACCGGTCACTTAGAAACCGGATTCAGAACCGAACACAAGAAATTACATCAAATTGCAATCATAAACATACTTCACCCAACGAAAGTGAAAATTGATACGTCAAGCAAGATTTTGTTAATAATCTATTTTTGTTGGAAATAATCCACACTTGTTCAGGGGGGCTACTTTATTTACCCTATGTATTAGCAATGAAACATAGCTATTTCAAAACCGGTATCACTTCTCGCAAAGGTCAACGCGTGAGAGACCTTACAGCCCACGTTTGGTCAAAGGACCATAACATTGAAATGTAAAAGTATATTAATATACTTCATTTCAATGCTGTCGTTCTCACGGATTTATATATGTGCGCGAGCAGATTTTGGTATTTATATATATTATTAGCACGCGTCTTACTACCGTTCGGGTTATACGCACTTACGCTAATGTGTAATGGTAGGTGATAGTGAGATGAAATGAAGGACCTACAGTTTAACGTGGAATCCGACCACGGTGAGGCCTGCATTCCTCACATTTACAAGATGTCTTGTCAGAGGTGAAGAAGGGTTTGGTATCATATAAATCTTTGCCGGGACGAGGATCGAACCCGGCGCCAGCATAGAGTCTGACACCTTCCCTAGACCACCAGGTCACCGGGTATTTATATAACTTTACCTTGAGGTAGTATACAATGCAGAGAATATATTATTTTCTTTCTCTCCCTTATCACTAATTTTAGGGATACTTTTAATATTTATAAACCCACGTTGGTGGCCTCATGGTCTAAGGCGCTACTTTCACAGTAAGCTAGACTGCCGATGATGGGGAGAACCAAGGTTCGAATCTCAGTCGGGTGTACTGAGAATTTTTTTTTTCATACTGGTTTTTCACTTTCACTCACTCTCTCTCCACGCAAATACAAATACACTTCCTCTAAATATAACCTGCCCCAATCCCTAAAACCTTTAGCGTAATTAGTACTAAGCGTATAACCCGAAAGGGTAGTAAGGCGCGATTCTAAAAAAATAAAATTAAAAAAGTATAAAAAGTAGGTATGCCTTTTGAATATCATATCTAATCTATCTATCCATCCATCCATCAGGGCAGACAATCTACCTACTGAGCTAAGGTGTTGGATTTTCAGTATGGGAGAAGGGGGGACGGATGTACCCCTTCCCTCCTAGCGCCACTGATCTCCTGAGACCTCTCAAGACAGTGAGGCGTGCTAACCGCTCGCCTACACTTGCCCTTCCCAATAATTTTGACAACTCTTAGTAACCATCCCATTATGAAAAATAAAAATTAGATTATAAAATAGGGTATAATTGCGGTTGAAACTTTCAATCATCATTATTAATCTTGTCCTAGAAAAACCCGAAACCGTATCTATGGGTCGTCCCAAGACAAAGACAAGATAGAAGCTGTGTTTCTATACCCCCAAGTACCGTGACAAAACCCAGACTAGAACCAGGATGCAATCTACCTGAATAAACCACGTCAGACACCACAATGACGTCGCGTTTTCAACCACATCATCTAGACAGATAAAACGAGCAAAGGCTATCTTTGTACAGTCAGTAGGCAATAGTTAAACATCAAGGCTTAATTAATTCACCCAGACTAGTGGGTAAGCAGTCCAAATGCCAAGTTTATTTCATTTAGACTGCCTATGACTGGAAGATAAGAGATAAGACTCCCGGACGAGTACATTTGACCTTTGTTTCCTCTCTAAATTGATTCCCCTCTCCTACCCAAATTCGGGTACATTTTATCTCAACTCTTATCTCACTCGTTCCTATCACACTAGTGCAATTTAATTTATATGCGTACATTCCGAACGAGCAATGAAAAGCGCTGTAAATAAAATACATTATTTACTCTCTAAGAAATTAATTATTCCCCTATTACCTAATGAGTTGTACTTGTTATTTCGTATTTTAGAAGAGTTTCGAAGATATGATCTAAATCAGAGATATCCGCTTAAATAAGGTCCCCTACAAGTCATTTTACGGAAAAAGTAAATGTAGAGCCTTCACCATTTTGTTTATGATATAAATCTGTCACTAGATACAGTTTTTTTTAACACTGCGCTTTACTACCCGTTCGGGTTAAACGCTTTTGTACTAAATACACTAATGGTTTTAAGGATTAAGAAGATTATATTTAGGCCCATAAGAAATATAAGAAATGTAGACACATTCACGTGGAGGTAGAGTGGTAAACTATTTTGTAAAAACCCTCCTCAGTACACCCGACCGAGATTTGAACTTCTATCTCTCCGTCATCAGCAGTCTAGTCACATGAGAGCAGCGCGTTAGACCATGCAGCAACCGGAGGTGTTATTTAAAATCGTTAAAGACACTAATGGGGGAGGGGGAATGTTTCCCCCCTCTCTTTTCATTCTAGTAAGCCTGAGGGTCGAATCGATTATTTAAAAATAAATCTCTGAGGAACCTTGTGAAAATCCTAGATTTCTCGACAGGTAAACACACAAAAAAAAGTTTTCTGCTGTAGGCCAAGTGACAGCGAGAAACCACATTTTCGAATTCAGGGACTCATGCCGGGATCACGATCAACTTAACGTTAACTTAACGTAAAGGACCTCCTCGTGTGTTTAAATGGAAGCGATCACGATGCACTTAACGTAACGTTAACTTACAGTTAACTTAAAGTAAGAGATGTCTGAGGTCTTTTACTTTACTTTACGTTACTTGAAGGGTATCACGTGATCTAGCCAGCCAATCACTATGCGAGTGACGTCAACAGGGCTATTTAGTAATTCATTTTTTGGTATTATGATCAATGTTTACTCTTTAGCGTAAGTTTTAGTGATCAGACATTGAAACAAAATAATTAAACTAAAATAGGGAACTAAATTTATCAAAATAGTTTAATAATATAGATTAATTATATTGATTGAAAACTGTTAACATTCACAGATCATCACTTTACAAATAGTACAAAACCACAGGTCATACTCGAGAATGCATATGTTTTGCTAAAGTTGTTACGTTAAGTTAAGTTGATCGTGATCTCGGCATCATGAAACTTACGACGCCCATTAAAATTTCAAATTCTATTTTTTGACGATCCCAATATTTACTCTCTCCTAGGGTTGCGATATTGAGCTGCTGTTATGAACACATTTCTGAGTGGCACTTGCAACATGATGCGTGTTGCACTTGGCAGCGGATTAGGCGTAGTTTCCAACAGGGGATTTTTATTATGTGCTTTACCAGTTTTATAATTAATTTAATACCACGTCTTACTACCCGTTAAGGTTGTACGCTTTTGTAATAATTACTCTATTGGTTTTAGGGATTGGAAAGGTTAAATAAAGAGTAAGTGCCCCCGTATTTACCTGGAGGGAGAGCGAAAAAACTTTGAAAAAAAAAATCCAGCAACCAACCGAGATTTGAACCTCGATCTCCACGTCATCGAAAGTCTAGTATGATGCGAGAATAGCGCATTAGACCATGCAGCCACCGAAGCAGGTTAGTAGTTTTCTAATGATATTACTATAAAACTACATTTCTTAAGGCTAAACGTTGGATTATGTTAAATAATAAAACAGATAATACTTCATTAATTAATGTGGTTCGGTGTCTACAAAGTTTATTAATTTTAAATTAGCTATTTGTGCAAATGGGTAACTCCGGGAAACAAGTTATTTCAATTAGCTTAATTTCATTATGCATACGAATTACTAAAATTCATTATTTTCAAATGGAATGGGTCCAGACACGCAACACAACCAACCATACATCAATAAATGATCATTTTTATTGTTATTTTATCTAGCTTTGTACATGAGCAAAATTGCCGAACATAATATAGGTACACTCGACTTTGTACCTACATAGACCCGCCTCGGTGGCGTAGTTGGCTAACGCGCTTGTCGTGTTGAGCTCGACTGCTGAGGACGGGGAGATCGAGGTTCGAATCTCGGTCGGGTGAACTGGGGGTGGTTTTTCCTAAATGGTTTTCCACTCTCCCTCCACGCAAATGCGGGTTCACTTCCTCTAATTCAACCTTCCTAAATCCATTAGCGTATAACCCGAACGGGTAGTAAGACGTGGTGCTAAATATTATACATAATATGTACCTAAATTATAATTTGTTGATGATCCCTAATTAATAAGAACTATGTATTAATTATACATTTTTTCTGTTTTTTTCTTGTAATTATTATTATTATTATTATCACCGCATCTTACTAACCGTTCGGGTTATACGCACTTACGCTGAAGTGTAATGGTAGGGTGATTGTGAGATGAAATGGAGGACCTACAGTTTAACGTGGAATCCGAACCACGGTGGAGGCCTGACATTCCCCACATTCACAAGTTGTGATTAATACAAGTCTTGTCGGAGGTGAAGGAAGGGTTTGTTAATCAGATAAATCTGTATCAGGACCAAGGATCGAACCCCGGATCTCCAGCACAGAAGTCTGACTGACACCTTCCTTACCACTAGACCACCAGGTCACCCTTCTTGTAATTGTGTAGGTAGGTTTTTAGTCTATAATATTTAATATATTTAATTTCAGTTGAAAATGGCAAATTTAATCAAAGAAGTACGCCAGTAATAATTCAAAGCCAAATTATTAGCACATCAGTATTATCAAGTAAGTATTATCAAATTGAACAGGTAGTAGGACACGGTGCTAAAAATAGTAGAAGGTCTATTGTTAATAATAATGTATTTTGGAAGTGTTGGGTGACAAATAAACAAGAGTTTCCGAAATTCACGCAAAGCGGTAACTGTCCCAAAAAATAATGATACAATGACAAAAATAATACAAATACCGGTAGCTATATAGTTGGTGCAAAAACACAAATTAATAATAAAAAGGTTCCTAAAGAGTCTTATTGTTGTAGAATTGTAGTTAAACCAAGTTTTGTAAGAAATTTATTTTATTAATACTATAATATATTAGGAGAAACCACGGCAGTACTTA
The DNA here is from genome assembly GCA_039000515.1 of Timema cristinae. Classification (NCBI taxonomy): domain Eukaryota; kingdom Metazoa; phylum Arthropoda; class Insecta; order Phasmatodea; family Timematidae; genus Timema; species Timema cristinae. The sequence goes on along the minus strand of JBCFYV010011172.1, from coordinate 36,789,139 downwards.
CTCAAAGTTGAAATGCTTCTTGTATCGCTTTCACAGAGAAAATATTGTTTGAAGGAATCCAGTAGAAATCTCAATGAAACACGATGACAATCAAATGTGTTATCAACAAACGAAAACTAAAATTAACACTGTGGCCAAGGCCAATACAGCCGCAAGATATACGATTTAATATTTTCGACCCAAGTCTTGGTAGTTCTGTATAATTATATTTCACAGACTATCGTTCAACACCAGTTCTAATCAAAGTGTTTACAACTAAAGTCGAAAGCTCAATATCGATCACACTTTGCCGGCCACAATACTTTAAATGCACACAATCAATATATCAAACTGACAGTTAAACGTCAAGATTTAGATAGTAAATTCATCTAGTTTTATTACAATGCAACACTGCACTTATCAATACTAGTTCTAAGTTTATCAATTATATGAAAGAATAACACTCCCACCTTTCATCACAAAAGATAAAAAACTGCCCGTAAAAAAGGCCCTCTTCAATTTAACCTGCCGAAGTTTACAATGCGAAAGACCGGACAGCACTAAAACGAAAGTTCACACTTGGTCTGTCAGAGCGAGGCGAGCACACTGTTGTTGTTATGAGACTCCCAATCCTCAGCCAATCAGAATGCATTAAAAGGCGCGTCAGGGGGGTAAGGGGAAGGAATAGATTTCCCCTACAGTCTGTGTCTCTTTCTCACTCAAACGCAAGGACGGCGCTTCGCTCCTCCGCGCATACGTCACCGCGCGACGGTTTGAACTGGATAGGGAACTATCAAAAGATACGATCAAGAGGACTCTAGTTCGAGACCAAGCTAGGCCTTTAAAATGTACAGCTTGTTGAGGTTCTAACTAGAACATAGATATTGCACTTTAGAAGGCCAGGGGGCTTTGAACTTTGCTTATTTTTGTGAAAAGGAGGGTGAGAACAGTGCTTACGTAAGAGAGAGAAACGGGCAAGAATGGTGCAGTGAGCCAGCCACCCCAAATGTACACTTTGACTATTTTTGACAGATTTGACTTTTTGTGTAATTTGACACTTTCACCAGGCTGAAAAAAGTTGATTTGGATACTTTTGATACCTGATGTCAATTTCCTAAAAAGTCGATTTTGCGCTACAATGGGATCTTTCTCATAGATCGGACTGTATCGAGCTCCAACACTTATATTCCACCCGTTTCAGTAGCCGAATGGTCTAAGGCATCCTTCTTATATTAGATTAGCCTGCTGAAGACAGGAATACCGGGGCTCGAACCCTAGTCAGGCTTAATGAGGGTGGTTTTTCATAAATGGTTTTACACTCTGCTTCCATGCAAATAAGGGTAAATAACTTCTAAAATGCTTCCTTCCTCATCTCTATCCCTTTAGAGAAATTATCACACGTATAGCTTGCCCAGGTATTAAGACGCGGGGATGAAAAGAAAATAACTAATCCCTACAGCAGACAGTTCATGCTCATCTCTCCTCGACAATCCAAGATGTATCCAAAGGAAGTAATGCAACGGGCACAGACAAGGAAGGACATTGTTTTTAAATCCCTGCCATCATGAGGGTAAGAAACGCTAGCTCCATTCTGTCTTCGCCGGAATGAGTCATATCCGGGAAGAGCCTACCAGATGTTCGCTTCATTAGTCTGATGTCATCAATATGTCTTTGCTCCCTTCTAGTGTACACATTATTAAAAACTATCTGGGTCACCAGACATCGACATATTAAACACATCTGTAGTTAATAGCTACCGACCGCCATCAACACACAACAGTCCGTATCTGTGGGCATGAAGACAAAGACGTCGATCTCGATAAACCTGGTTTCTTGGTCACGAGGGTGCGAGGGTTGGGGGGAGGGGGGAAGAGGGAGGTCAGAGTTCAGATCCTGGACGCGTGAACTGAGAAGACTGTTCATATATTATGTATATCCCACTCTAACTTCAAGTAAACGCGGGTATATTTATCCTAAATCATCCCTTCCTCGTCCCATTACACCAAGGAAAATATTCATATAGCCACGTCTTATTATACATCCAAGCTATTCCCAATCAACTACAATAAGCCCACAGCTTCTTTGGTGCTGATGACATCTCACAGCTGACTTCTGACAGTAAACATTTAGGTATATACCTACATTTTGACTGTCAGAAGTGACAGCTGCTAAACACATGTTTTTGCAGATCATTTGGTAGGCGTAGGATACATAATTTGGTCTGGTAACTTTTCAAGGCTGTCAGCTGCCAGCCAGCACCAAAGAATCATGGGGCTACTGTAAACTAACTTTGTAAGGATGAGGAAGGTAGAATTTAGAGTAAATTTGACCACATTTGTGCGAGAGGGGCGTGGGAAGTATTTTAGGAAAGAACACCCTCAGTACATCTAGCCGGGATTTGAACCTGATTACCAGCTAACTAGATTTGATGAACTCGAAATTTTGCCGGATAGTGAGCGTCATAATTTGATGTCGTGTGGTGAGGATTACCCGTGCAAAGAACGGGTTAAATGGCTAGTAATAATGTATAGAGACGGGGATAAGAAAGAACACGGCAAGTCACCAGCACACCGACTGCAGCTGACGACGGAATGCAAAGTTAACCAAGCCGAGATAAACATTTATTTTTAGCACCGCGTCTTACTACCCGTTCGGGCTATGCGCTTATGTACCAATTACGCTAGTGGTTTAAGGGATTAGAAAGATTATATTTAGTTGGAATGAGCCACATTTGCGTGGGGAAAGAGTATAAAACATTTTGGAAAAATCTGACCGAGATTGGAACTTCAATCTCCTTCTTTATGGTCAAAATTTATAAAATTTTATTATGTTATTAGTGTTATTGATATATATAACTATTAGCTATCAAAAGTGACAGTTGTAGATCACATAACCTGACGTATGTATACATTAAAGTAGATCAAGTATTATTTCTAGCAAACAAATAAGGTCCTTCTTATGAAAATTAGACTGTAGCTATTATTCCACAAGAAACGTTCTGAATATATTTTTAGACAGCTAAGTATTATATTATAGTGATAACTTCTGTTCGCCCACGACTTGGTGGGCATTTATTGGCCTATGTTAAGGTTACTTGACATACTTTTGTTTCAATGGGCCATCTTGTGAGGCTTATAAAATAGTCATAAATTTATTTTTGACATTTTCGGAGACAGCCAGGCTAAAATAACAGAAAGAGTCGGATAAGATAGTTGCCATTTAATTGTCATGTCTTTACTTTTTCTCGACTCCTTGAAGAGAAAAACATTGTGATCGACAAAAATAAATCAAAATTTAAATTTAAATAAATGTCCACGTTTTACTTGAATCCCGAAACCGAAAAAGTGGCTAGAGCCGAGACCATTTTACCGATCGGGCTAAAACTTGGTATCTAGGGTTTCCATAAGCTCCCCCAGAGATGTTTTCGGATCATATATAAAACCCTAAAATTAAGGGGAGTTTACTGAAGATAAAAAAGATGTAAAATCGATTTTCTTAAAATTTACTCTAACGATTTTTATTAAATTTTGCAGCTAGACACGGTTTAACATTACAAACAAAATGGCAGTTTTCATTCTTCCATGAAATACTTTTAGGGTACAATACATGTGCAGACATTTTCGAGTTTATTCTATCTCCGTAGCTTTTGAGATATGAAATAATGTATAATTGTAAAGTTGTAATATTGTTAAAATTAAAAATATTTTAATATGGAATACAATCTTTAAAAAAAAACAATAGTTTCTGAGCAACCATATATAATTTTTATGGAGTACTTATACATATGTAATTGATTCTTATTCCCTTTGGTGGACAGAGACGCTCCTCTTTTATCAATGTTTCCGTAACAGTGTATATTATTACATGTATGCGCTTTGATGGAGTGTTTCTGTAAAAGTATATATCATTTCTATGAGTTTTTAGCAAATGTCTTTATTTTAAGATTAAAGAGAGGGAGAAATTCTGTGCAATGCACCATATCATTTTTTTATCATCCTGTTTTTGGACAGTGTCGATCAATTCGATCTATGAAATAAAGCGATATATAGTTTAAAGGTATATACTTTATAAATTAAATAAATATTTAAGTGATGAGATACGGTACATGTAAGTAACGAACTAGCACACGCACATTTGAAGCTAAGAGCCAGAATAAGAGATGCATACTTGTTGCTCATCACGATGATATGCACTTTTGCCATATTTTATATTTAAACTTTATTGTAACCGAATTTATTAAAACCTTCCTATTTAATCTATGTATTAGCGGTGTACGAAGCTTCGAAACCTCGACCTGGCTTCGGAACAAATATCAGCTTCGACTTCTCTCAGAAAAACATTACAGTCTCAACAGTTTGGAAGCTTCGCAAATAAAAATATTGACGGTTAAAATACTCAATTTATGTTCAATTATAGTGATTATGAGCTGTCATACATATTATAAATCAATATTTATATATAAAAAAGACCTTAAGTAATTTGATTGTAAAGTGTGATAATATTTTTATTTATAAAAATAAAACGAAATAACATAAAAATAATGCAATAACACAGTTCACAAGTAATTTAAATTATATAAATATATACTATATTATTTTGTCAGGCATAAAACAACCAACAACAAAATATTCAAACTTTAATTCGGCTTCGAGAATATTTAATATACTCTATTCGAATTGAAAAAGTATACTTCGCACCCCTCTAATTTAAATGTACATTTCAAATTACATTAATTTGTTTAATAAATCGGGGGGCAAAATCAGAGACAAACAATTCCATTGTTCACTGTTTCTCGTGAGCACTAGCTATAACTAGATCGCGTGGAAACATTTCGCTAAGAAAAGTTCGCTAAGTGGGAGTCGGATTTTTCAAAAGAGTGCTTGAACCGTGAACTAGTTTGCAAACTCTTGCCACCAGACCGCGTTGTATTATTCAGGACCGAGACCCGGTACAAAGCTAACAAAGCCAGTTAGATGTCTGTAGACTGGTACACAGATGTAGTCCCTAGGAGCCCGCCTGCCATACGCTGTGATGCAACCAACGGCACATATACACACACATACACCACTATATTAACAATGGCTCAGGGTGGTGACGTCAGCGCAACCCTAACTTTTGTATTTTTACAACCGCATGTGCAACAAACAAGACCAAAGAACAGAACACGGAACGCACATGCAATAATTAATAAAACGTTAATCAATAGAAGAGGAACCAAAATCTATGTAAGTAGATTAAAGAGAAGAGACCATAAAATGCGTTTAACCAGTGAATTGTATTCATGTTCAAATAATATCACTCCATACCTTTGATATTATTGCTTTAACGCTTTTATCATTAATACGCTTAATGCCAACATAATTAATAACTTTTCCCTCTCAGTCATCCTAATACTCGTTCGGAATAGATGCAGATATATTAATTACACTTATGGGATAAGGACGAGGAAGATACAATGAAAAGGAACTGTACCGCAATATCATGGTGAAGGAGTGAAAACTCTGTAGGAAAAAACATCCTCAGTACACCTAGCCGGGATTCGAACCCTAACCCTCAGCGTCAACAGTAAGCCTGACTAAACGAGCTTTACTTCGTGGTCAATCTTAGGTTTTTGAAGACCCTGTTTCCGTGGTTAAATGATAGATGACGTGATTAGAGCGGTCAATCTTCTATCCAAACCGTGGTTCGGATTCCACGTTAAACTGTAGGTCCTCCATTTCATCTCACAATCACCCTACAATTACACATTAGCGTAAGTGCGTATAACCCGAACGGGTAGTAAGACGCGGTGCTAATAGTAATAATAATAATAATAATAATAATAAATAATAATATACCAACTTGTAAATATCTATCCATACTGCTCTAGGTTAAGATAGTTTATAAGTATTGTGATGATAGATCTGTGTGTAGAAAGTATAAGTTAGTACGTCAAATACACCAATTGAAACAAAAAACTATCGAAAAAGAAAGGGCGCAAGCGTTAATAAACAAATTAGTTAATAATATCACAAATTGTAATTCAATGTTCTAATAATTTTAGTGGTAATTTTTCCCGAAAACTTATTGGAATTTTTTTTTAATTGAAAATTTACTAGTAAATTTCCATCTGTCTGTGCCGTTCACCAGCATAGTTCCAATTTGTGTTAAACACTGGGAATCGAAATCTGGCATGTCACTTAAATATTTCCAGTTCAAAGAACCTTGAGAGTTTGTCGATGAAAAAAAGTGACCTTACACGAGTTTGGTCATGGCGTGATTGGTGTGTGTAGAAATACATAGACACAAAATGTGGGGTTAGATATGTGTATGAAAACTATACCGACAAGTGTTCCTGCCAGCAATCTGCCATATACCAACCGGTTCACCTCTACGCACCGCTTGTTCCCAACCGGTTCGCGCCCCGCCTGTCGCAATAAACGTAATACTTCTCAGTTTTCTACTACAACTCATACACGTTAAGAGCAGGGGAAGAGAGAGGGTATTAAAAAAAAACTCCACGGGTTAGCCCCAATCGAGTTATACCGGTCAAGTGGCCGTCGCTGTTAGCGATGTTAGTGCCAACATTTGCGGATAGAGGGTGTCATGTGGTCAGCACAACGAGCCTCCGGCCGTTAAACTCAGTTTTATGGACCACAGATGCTACTTATTGTCCTCACAAGACTGAGTTTGACCCCGACCCAGGCCCACTGCTTCATAGCAAAATCGGAAGCACCATAGATCGAACCTAGGACCTCTAAATCTGTAGCCAGGAGACGCGGTCGAGCGGGGTTATAAGGGCTTTGTAATTAGTTAGTTTGGGTATTTAAGGTAGAATTAAAGGGAAAGTTGAGTTAAGGTCGGTATTTTTTAGTTTTTATTGGCAAAATTAATAAAATATCGCTAAAAAAATATTTAGCTTATGTGCTATTTACAATAATCTCAACAGTTATTTGCCATGGTCATCGTTGAATTTGACGAGAACCTTTTCTTTTTCTGACATCCCCTAGAAATGGTAACAGTAATATTCCCGACCATCCTATGATCTCATCCTAACTTGAATCTACTGCAAGTCTACACTAACTGACAATCAGAGCATTACCAATGTTATGCACGAGACGTTATAGTGAGCCAAGTGCGAAGCTCGAGTTTCTACTGTTCACTCACGGTAGCTTTGGCCTTATCTGACAATTCAAATGCTATGATTAAAAAAAAAAGTAGTTCCGTGTTCATCCACTTACATTTTGCAAAGAGATCGAATATGCAATGTTTTTAGAAAACTTTTCAAATGTCACAAACATCCAAAGGGTACTGATTTTGTAAAATATTACATATAATTACTATTAAATTATTCAGATTTCTACGAGATACGTTCTTTTTGTAGGAAATTTCAATCTTTTGCTTTAAGACCAAACAAATAATTGCTAGAAAAGGGGACAATGGTTGTTGCATAGTCCTGTCAAAATAAAACCTTCCAAAAAGAAGCTTTCGACCACCTCCCAATTCAAATCCTGCATACGCCACTGCCAATACGTTGGTGTATTGACAATGTGTCCCCTTCAAGAAGTGATGAGGGGGGAGGGGGGTTACAATTGGAACTTTTTCCAACTTCCTCCAAAATTGTAAGTAATTTTCATAAAAGCTTAAAACGTATTAAGTATGTGAGTACTCGAAAATTTGATTTTGTCCTTTCAGAGTATTTTGAAGTGAGTTTCTTTTTATTTTTCTCCCCAGGATCCCCAATTTTCCTGGTACGAAAAGTACCAATTTTATGTTAAAAAGGAGTAGCAAACTTGATCTAATAGTGAAATTAAATTTTATAAATCTTAACGAATTCATATATTAAAGGTAGTCATAACTCTAAAAATAATGATTATTTCTGAAAGCTATAATATTTTGAAGAGAAAATGTTTACTATAATATATGGTCGTGTAGGCCTATAATGGATGTATCTTATCTCAAAATTAGAAATTCAACAATAAGAATCTAAATACTCGAGAGGCCAGCTAACAAAATTGAAACATTATCAATAGCAAAACAATAACTTCAAATTACAATAGCCTCTTTAGCTCAGTGGTAGAGCACTGGTCTCGTAAACCAGGGGCCGTGAGTTCAAACCTCACAAGAGGCAGACTTATTTTAAAATGGTGTAGTTTTTTAAAAAAAATTCAACGCAAATAAATTAAATATTATGTGGGCCTAATTACCACCATTTTTTCCTTGTCACCGCGTTTCATTACTTGGTCGGGTTGCAAGACACCATTTAAAAAATAACACAGATTGGAAACACGATCCCCCCCCCCCCCCCTCCATCGATACTCGAGCCTATTGTGAGAGGAGCGCCTTAAGCCATGCGACCACCAAACCAAGAAATTCTTCAAACTATGCAATATTATTATTTTGTATTTGATAATCTATAGCTTAGTGATAATTTTAATTTCAATATGTGAATATTAAAGTAGTTAAATATGGATTTAAAAAAATCAATACACAATAAAACATTTGTAAGGCACTTAGAGAATAAACGATAGTTTGGATATAAAAAAAAGAAACATTGCTTCTTTCTTAGTAAGCAAACGGCATATTCTGAACTTTAATATTGCTGGACGCTATATTTATATTCATTGCTACATACAAAATACCACAATGTTTTAACAAGTTTATGAATTAAACAGTATCTGATTTAAGTCTTACACAAGCCAAGTAATTTTTATTTAAAGCAAGTCATGCGAAATTGAAGTAGAATATTATTCAAACATTAGGAACTGACCATTCACTCAATAAGATTCTACTTTGACAAGAAGCGTATTAATGACAACTTGTGAATGTGTGGAATGCCAGGCCTCCACCGTGGTTCGGATTTCACGCTAAACTGTAGGTCCTCCATTTCATCTCACAATCACCCTAACATTACACATTAGCGTAAGTGTGTATAAACCGAACAGGTAGTAAGACGCGGTGCTAATAATAATAATAAGCATATAAATATTCGAGAGGCCAGCTTAGCGAAATGTAAATAAAAAAACATTTTAAAGTATTTTTGTGTATAGCAGTCCCTCTAGCTCGTTTACAGAACACTGGCCTTGATAACCAGTGGTCGTGATTTCAAACCTTACGTGAGGGGCTTATTTATAAAATCGTAGTTTTTAAATAAACAGCGTTATAAAAATACCTTCACATATTTAACAAACACTTAAAAAATATTTTTTTTGCCACAACATCCCCCTATCCATTAGGGTTGCACGCACGTATGCCATTAGAAAAAACAAATCAATACACCAGAATAGGGTTTGAACCCCTATATCCACGTCATAGGTACTCGATTCTAATGCAAGAGTGAGGCCTTAGACCATGCGACCACCGGAGCCAACAACTATTATTTTAAATATACGATCTTTTTAAATTTGCTTTTGCACCCGCCTCGGAGGCGTAGTTGGCTGACGCGCTTGTCGTGTTGAGCTCGACTGCTGAGGACGGGGAGATCGAGGTTCGAATCTCGGTCGGGTGAACTGAGGGAAGTTATTTATAAATGGTTTTCCACGTAAATGCGGGTTCACTTCCTCTATTTCAACATTCCTAATCATTTAGCGTATAACCCGAACGGGTAGTAAGACGCGGTGCTAAATATGATTATTATTTTAAATTTGCAAATGTAGAAAAGCCTGTTTAGCTCAGTGGTAGAGTATCGGTCTTGTGAACCAGGTGTCGTGAGTTTGATCATAACAGGAGACCTTTTAATTTAGAGCTTGAAAACATCATTTTAAAAATATAACACTAATAAATTACATATATAGATCTAGAAATCTATTTGAACCCTTATTTAAACTATACAATATTCTATTAATATATATAAGCTTTAACGATTGGCCAAGTATTTGTAATTACTTAACCAATATGACATTTCTATGAGACCCTAGATCTGATTTTTCCTTAAATATGTTTTTAAGCCTGTCTTCGACATGCTGATTTAACGTAAACTGAGTATGCTATGTCAGAAGTTGGTAAAAAATCCTATCCACTTATACCTTATTCATCGCTGTAGGCTTTGTATTAGTTGAGAAAAAGGGATGTTGACAACAGAAATAATATATAGGGTTATTACCTACAATGAAAGCTACAAATACAATTCTCTATTCAATCCAAAGATATTATGTTAGCAATAATATGTTAAGTTACTATTGTTTATTTGGTTTAACACTTAAGCTTATCCGGTAACGATTCTGCCTATTGAAATAAGGGTTCCCAGTTTACTTTACAAAATTATCAAAATATTTCTCCTTGATTAATTAACGGGCCAGAGGAGTGGGTGTCGTTTCTGTTTTAGATCTAAGATAGCGTGTTAGTTGTGAGATGTACTCATCAGTAGATTAAGAAAATGCAAGTTATATAACTTAAATAATAAGAACTATTGTTTATTTAAAAAGTTAAATTGATCTATCATACTTTTGAAAAAAGACTAGGAGAAAAGGCTCATTGGATTTTACCGTCTTGAATATAAATTGATAAATTACATGTTTGAAGGTCAAATTTCATTTCATTCTATATATTCCATGACTTTCCATCAGAAGATGGCCAAATCATGGTTGCCCATAAGAGCTTTACAATTTTCCAAACGTTTTAGAAAGTATTATAGAGGAATTAAATTTCTTTTTGCATCAATGTGACTGTTATAAAATCATGTCATTGGTGTTAAAAAATATGAAGATTTGAGCTTGATAGTTAAATATTTATAGTAAATATTCAAATGAATGTCTAAAGGAAAAAATTGTATTTAATTTTGTTTTTCTTATATACTAGGGCTTTAAGCTTGCACTTTTACGTCCCTAGTTCACAAATATTCCAGAATATTTTTTATTGTGAAACTACCTTTTGTTCCCCTCTATTTTTTTTATCGGATTTTTTATTTTTCCAGGTGTATTTCAATGCCGTAGAAAAATACAATTTTAAGATAAAAACTAATATTTGATTGTTTTTGGATATGTTCCCAGTTAAAACTATCTCGCCTTTGAGAGACGAAAAAATTATATCAGCTGAGAGACAGTAGTTCACAAATAAAATTTGTGTGTATTGTCATAATTTTCTTTTTATTTCAATCAAGTAAAATAATTAAAGTAGTTAAATATGGATTTAAAAAAAATCAATACACAGGGAAAGATTTGCACGACACTTAAGGGACGGACTGCACGCTTGTTTGGATTTTGTCGTTGTTATTATTATTATTAGCACCGCGTCTTACTACCCGTTCAGGTTATACGCACTTACGCTAATGGGTAATGGTAGGGTGATTGTGAGATGAAATGAAGGACCTACAGTTTAACGTGGAATCCGAACCACGGTGGAGGCCTGGCATTCCCCACATTCACAAGATATCTTGTCAGAGGTGAAGGAAGGGTTTGGAAATAAGATAAATCTGTGCCGGGACCGTGGATTGAACCCCGGCCGCCAGCACAGAAGTCTGACACCTTACCCCTAGACCACCAAGTCACCTAATTTGTCGTTGTTGTTGAAATGGTTGGTTCTTTCCTGATAAGCAAACTTTAATCCAGAACTAAATATTGTTGGACACTTTATCTAATATTTTTATTGCTACATAAAAAAACACTATGTTTATTGTAGTTTTAATGAACTATTATAAAACCTCAATAAATACGTAAAGCCGTTTCTATATCAATGGCAATGTTAAGGAAGGTCCAAGAAGTGTTTATTTCTGAACACATTTTAATTGTTCAAAAGATTAACAAGAGATTAGTGACAAAAAAAAAAAGTCCAAGCGTGCTGCCAGAGTTAAAATATAGATCGTGTATCAAAATAATCTTGCGGTAGTTGATTGGATATAAAGTTTATGTTTTTTAAAATTCATCTGATTTAAAAATACGTCTTACATATGATCAAAGCTTAGATATTTAAGTTTAGTCGTGTATAATTGATATAGAATATCTCAACATTAGAAATTGACGATTCAACCAATAATAATCTAAACAGTTGAATCTTCGGTTCAACCAAATTGAAATATAAAAATATGTATATAAAAACCAAAAGAATTTACGTAACTGCCTCTTTAGCTCAGTGGTAGAGCACTGGTCTAGTAAACCAGAGGTCGTGAGTTCGAAACTCACAGGAGGCATATTTCTCCCTCATTTGTATTAGAAATATTATTTTGAAAGAATTACACAAATAAAAAATAACAAAACTATATTTTAGATAATGTTGAACCAATATTAGAATTACACAATATATTGTCTTAATATGTATCAACCTCAACGGTTATACAAGTGTTTGTAATCAGTGATTACTTAACCAGTAGTTCATATTCCAACTAGACATTGTATCTGAATTGTACTTAAATTTAAGAATTGATTACATCCTGTATTGGTTAAGGAACATATTATAATCAATCAAAAGTTATTATATGAACAATACGATAGGTACTATTGTTTATTTGGTCTTACGCTTTAGGTTATTCGGTATCGCGTCTGCCTTTTGAACTAAGGGTTCCGATTTTGTTTTCCAGCATGCTAGAAAAATGTCTCATTGATTAATTAAGGGCCGGAGGAGTGGGTGTTGTTTTTATTCTCTAATTTTAGTTGATTTTAGTTGTGAGGTGTACTCATCAGTATATTAAGAAAATGCACTTTATTGAACCAAAATAATAATAACTCATTGTCTATTTAAAAAGTTAAGTTGATGTATCATATGTATTTTGAATTAAAGATTAAGAGAAGGGGGTCATTGGCTTTTACTGTGTTGAAATTAAATGAATGAATGAAATATTTGTAGGACAAGTTTCATTTTATAATTTAATTATATAGATTCTATAACTTTTTATTAGGATATGGCCAAAGCATGGTTGTCCAGAATGAATTCCCATTTTGCCAAACATTTTAGAAAGTAGTATAGAGGAATGATATTTCATTTGAATAAAAGTGACTTGTATGAAGTCATGTCATTGATGTTTAAAATTAGATGATTTAAAATTAATGGGTAGACATGTGTTTTAATTACACCACTCAGTGTTTCAAAGGAAAAAGTAATAATACATGTGTTAATAAAGTTCGTTTTCTTATATGTAACAAATTCCAAAATATATTTAGTGTATTTTGATGTGAGCTTCTTTTTATTTTTCTCCCCAGGATCCCCAATTTTCCTGGTACGAAAAGTACCAATTTTATGTTAAAAAGGAGTAGCAAACTTGATCTAAAAGTGAAATTAAATTTTATAAATCTTAACGAATTTATATATTAAAGGTAGTCATAACTCTAAAAATAATGATTATAGCTGAAAGCTATAATATTTTGAAGAGAAAATGTTAACTATAGTATTAGGTCGTGTATAATGGACGTATCTTATATCAAAATTAGAAATTCAACCAATAAGAATCTAAATACTCAAGAGGCCAGCTTAACAAAATTGAAACATTACCAATATCAAAAGAATAACCGTTTTATATACAAGAGCCTCTTTAGCTCAGTGGTAGAGCACTGGTCTCGTAAACCAGGGGCCGTGAGTTCAAACCTCACAAGAGGCAGATTTATTTTAAAATGTGTAGTTTAAAAAAAAATACAACGCAAATAAATTAAATATTATGTAGGCCTAATGATCACAATTTTTTTTTCTCTTGTCGCCGCGTTTGACTACTTAGCCAGGTTACATGCACACCATTTATAAAAACAACTCACTGAAATAAGGGTTCCCAGTTTGATTTTCAAAAACCTCGAACTATTTTTCCTTGATTAATTAACGGTCAAAGGAGTAGGTGTTGTTTCTTTTTTATATTTAAGATAGCTAACAAGGAAATAGTGGTCATTGGATTTTACCGTGTTGAATTAAAATTGATAAATTACTAACTTTCGGGCTGAAATTTAATCATATTCTGTATATTCCATTTTCCCAAACGTTTTTTAAAGCGGTATAGAGGAATGAAATTTCATTTTACTTAAAAGTGACTAGTATGAAGTCATATCATTGGTGTTTAGAATAGGAATATTTGAGCTTGATAGTATTGTGTAGTACTACTTAGGGTAACTATTTAGTTACTCAACTTAATGTTTCAAAGAATTTTTTTATTGAGTTTATGTACTAATTATACTAATAGTTTTAGGAACTAGGAAGGACATATTTTGAGGAACTGTACCCGCTTTGCGTGGATAAAGAGTGGTAAACTATTTATAAAACCAACCACCCTCTGTATATACGACTGGGATTCGAACCTGTCACTCCCTGTCACCGGGGATTAGCGCGTTAGATCATGCGGCCACCGAAGCGAGTAAGAGTTTGTTATACTCATAAAATTTACTATGCCTTTACTCACGGTCTCACAGTATAAATATTTATTACCTGTTGAAACAAGCTTACAAAAAGTATCTAAAGTTCGTTTAGACAGATATTTACAGTTAAAACAAAGCAGGTTATACAAATAGCCATTCCCTCAAATATCCTAAGAATTATATGTATTTGATCCCGTGACCAAAGATTCGAAATAAATAGTCCCTTTTATCAGATTTTAGTTAACAATAATACATATTTTACTATTTAATATTAGTATTAATTTATAGGTATTGATAATACCTTTCAAGAGTGACGACAGAATAGCAAATGATTTGACGTGTGAATACATGATAGCAAGGCCGTAGCCAGCCAATAATTTCAGGGAGGGTTTGATGGACACATCCCTCAATTGCCGGGATCTAGAAACAAATTCTAAATGATAAAGAGTTCTAAAAGCTATCTGAAGGTTTTTTTTATGACAACATAACCCCCTAACTGCCGAAGGCTAGGAAAATTTCCAAATTTTAAACACCTCTAGAAGCTCTCTGAAGTGCTTTTTATGGTAACAAAGTGGCCTAAATTGTACTTGTATCTTAATTTTGATATCGTTTGAGCCATAAATAAAGACATATACATTTTGTTCATAAAATTTCAGGGGGAGTTTAAACCCCCAAAACCTCCTCCTGGCTACGGCCTTGCTTGATAGTACTGACAGATATGGTTAGTTTTATGAAAATTAACTTTGTTAGGCGTACAGTCCGAGTAGTGAGGACCTTATATATATGAGAGGTATTTAACGTGCACTTTGTGAACCGACTGAGTATATCAACATATGACTTGTAAACTAACTTAAATCTAGAACAGACACAGCATCCAGTCCACTCATTTCTGTGAAAGGGAAAAATCACATTCCACCAATAATAATTTTTCGACCATGCCAAGAATCAAACCCGGGACCATTAGCTCAATAGACGATACTTGCTACCGACTGAGCTAAGGTGTCCAATTTGAAGGACCCCATTAAACCCTAAGGATTTGGCTCACGTTTGATGTAAATAAGAACCCATTGCATCCTAATTAGACCAATATGTCTTAAATACTTATTTCAAAACAAAGGTTTGTTCCATGCAGGCCATAATATCATATTTTTCGGGTGTCCAAAATCTTGAAGAAATCGATTTATTACGTACCAAATAAACTCGTTTACTTCCTTAGTAGGTCATAAATTTATGATGCTTTTTTTTATCATGTGACCAAAATTAATCATACAATTTAGTTTAAATTCTAAGTAGATTTGTATATATTCCAATAATATATACACTTTGTTCTTTGAGCAGTAATATTCCAATAAGAAACAGTAATGAAGAACCCCTTTGGACATTTTCCCATTTAAAACTGTTACCTTTTAGAGTAAAAATTTTGTAAGCTTTGAGATAACAGTTCTCAAATGAAATTAGGATAATGTAGTATAAAATGTTTATTTCACTTAATTGAAAACATGAACGTAGTTGAATACGGATTTAAAAAAATCAATATACCGTGAAACGGTTTCACGGTTCTTTAAAAACTACAAGCTAGTTTGGTTTATTGTTTTTTAGAAACATTTGGCTTTCTTGATAATAAATATTTTATCTTTATCTAATATTTTTATTGCCACACAAAAATACTCCCATGTTTATTTGATTTAATATAAAACCTCAACGAATTCGTTAACACTGTTTTTATAAGAATTACATTGTTAAAGAAGGTCCCCAAAAACTCTTTTTTTAGAACAAATAGTTGTTCCCGGAAAGATTACAAAGAGTTTTTAAACACAAAAATAAAATTTAATAAATTTTTGTGAACAAGCGTGTTGCCAGAGTTAGATTCTAGATCGTGTATTGAAATACTCCACCAGTAGTTGATTGGATATAAAGTTTACGATTTAAAAATTATCTGATTTTAAAACAAGTCTTACATAAAACTAAATCCTAAATATTTGTATTGAGTGGTGTATAATTGATGTAGAATAAGAATATTAATTATATTCAAAATAAAGAATTAACGATTCAATCAACATAAACACTCGAAAGTCCAGCTTAACAAAATTAAAATAAAACTAACAAACCAAACCAGCCTCTTTAGCTCAGTGGTAGAGCACTGGTCTCGTAAACCAGGGGTCATGAGTTCAAACCTCATAGGAGGCACACAATAAATTTTATTTGTAATTTAAAAATATTGTTTTAAAAATACAACTTAAATAAAAGACAAATATAATTTCGAATCGCGTTGAAATATTATTCTAAATGCACAATTTTGTAGGCTATTAAGATGGATTAACCTATACGATTCCCCAAGTTCTTGTAATTAGTAGGCTTAGTTACTTAGACAGTAATCCATCAGGCGCACTCAAGTTGCGGAATAAAGTATACCTGTCAGCCGGTCCACAGGAATTGCGGAACTCCCTGTAATCCCATTCAACCCATAACATAGCATAGCCTAAACTAGCCTAACCTCCATCTTCCGTTTGGAACAAAGTCATTATGAATTTAATTTTTACCCCGCAGTTAGTGTAAGTGTATTACCGAGCTCGGATGAGTTATTCCGCAATTCGTGTGCACCGATCCATCATTGCTATAAGACCCTCGATCGTTTTACTTAAATAGATGAATTGGTTCGGTAACTACCATTAAAGCTACAAAGAAAATTTTATAATAAATCTAAAGTTATTATGTTAACAATATGATAAATACTATCGTATATTTGGTTTTAACACATTAGTTTTTGGTGTATCGCGTATGCCTTATGAAATAATGGTTCATTGTTTGATTTCTGGCATGCTCAAAAAATTTCTACTTGGTGAAATCGGGGCTACCCCTTTCTCATTGGTTGCTTGATTAATTACGGCAGGAGAAGGAATGAGTATTTTGTATGTTCTAGAATTAAGTTTATTTGTTAGCTGTGAGCTATGCAAATCATCGGTTCATAAAATGCACGTCATATAGTCAAAATAATAAAGAACTATAATTTATTCAAAAAGATCAGTTGATGTATCATATTTTGAAAGAAATACATACTATGGAAGAGGGGTCATTGGATTTGGCTGTGTTGAAGTTAATTTAATAAATGACAAACTTGTAGACGAATTTTCTAGCATTCTACAAAACATCTTTACGGCAAGTTTACTTTGTACAGTTCAATTTAGCTAAGCAGGTGAGAGTTTTAAAAGATACAAAATCACATTTCATGTATATACGTATAAAGTAATATGATCTGCATTTACTACTTTTCATAAATAATATATATATATATATAATTCGTAGAAAGTGTCCGCATTTGCACGTAGGAAGAGTGGAAACAAATTAAAGGAAAAAAACTTTTTCAGATAAAATTACAACCTCAACCTAGCCCTCACCGGAAAACCAGAAAAGATGAGACTGACGTCTTTGTCCACGTACCCACCTATGTGGGTAATACAATCTTTAAAAAAGACCTCAACATAAAGGGCTATTGATAACTAGACTAGCTCAGCACCCTCATAAAGTGGTATGGAAAAACCACAATGAAAATCCCATATGGGTTGGGGGGAGGGGGCATATTGTGCACTCCACCCAAGATTTGAGCCCCGACCGAGTAATTAATATGTATACTTGTTAATTGATTCCAGTCTTGTTCAAAGACTGACGTCACAAAATTCCAGTGGCATCGTCCTTAAGGTAAAGCACGAATCAAGCTGGTTGCTATTCCACTCCCTCTTGTTAACACGATTCAAGCTGGTTGCTATTCACTCCTCTTGTAAACACGATTCAAGCTGGTTGCTATTCCACTCCCTCTTGTAAGCACGATTCAAGCTGGTTGCTATTCCATTCCTTCCTGTAGGCACGATTCAAGCTGGTTGCTATTCCACTCCCTCTTGTAAGCACGATTCAAGCTGGTTGCTATTCCACTCCTCTTGTAAGCACGATTCAAGCTGGTTGCTATTCCATTCCTTCCTGTAGGCACGATTCAAGCTGTTTGCTATTCCACTCCCTCCTGTAAGCACGATTCAAGCTGGTTGCTATTCCACTCCCTCCTGTAAGCACGATTCAAGCTGGTTGCTATTCCACTCCCTCTTGTAAACACGATTCAAGCTGGTTGCTATTCCACTCCCTCTTGTAAGCACGATTCAAGCTGGTTGCTATTCCATTCCTTCCTGTAGGCACGATTCAAGCTGGTTGCTATTCCACTCCCTCTTGTAAGCACGATTCAAGCTGGTTGCTATTCCACTCCCACACCACCAGTCTTATGGTGAACTGGAGCAAATGTGCTTTGCTAGGGACTACGTCGTGTTCTCGGTAATTACAGCAATCAATGGGTAATAGACTAACAGTGGAGTCCCTCTCACACAAACGCAAAGTTAAGGAAGGGTATTAAGCGTGTGTAACAGGAAGTCTTGAGGTCGACCACTAATTGCACCAAGTAATGACTCAATGAAGACGATCAAGACAAGGTGTACCGTCTCCGCCCAGCCCTTCCGGACACATTAAGGACACATGACCGCTCAATGGGTGTGTGGCCTCCTTCGCAATCAAACTTTGAACTAGGAACATAGTTTTAGTTCCCACTGAAGCTTACGTTGAATTGGGTGTTTTACTAGCTTAGAAGAAACATTTATATCCTTATTTGAATGTAAACTCCGTCTACTTTGATAGGTAGCAGTATAACCTTGCTATATCCCATCTACGATAGGAGTGTTGATAAGTGACCGATAACAACAGTTACCATATCTACTCTCAAGTATGCTTTCACCAAACCAAATGATATGCAAGGCCATATGATGAGTTGTCACTTTAGACAGACAAAACTTTCAAAACGATTTGTTTTTAATTATTTTTTATTCTAACCATTTTCACAATAGTTAAATACCAACTTATGAAAATAACCGTTTGGATGTTTCTTTATCGTGAAAGCGGCATCTATGATTCACTTTAAAATGCTTTAAAGACGAGAGCTTCTAAAAGGTTACGTTCTCTTCCCAAATTAAGATGGCGAACCAGACGAAATGAAGGTGATTGATGACATCATATAAAGCGTCTTCGGTTGTGTTCATGCGCATGTGTCAACAAAATAAAAACGTTTTAGTTATTTTGTATGGCTTTTTCTATAAAAAAAACCAACCATTTATTTATTTTGGTGGCCAGTTGTAACAATATACAAGTGTGAACATAATATTTTTAAATTTATTATTTCATGTACTGTGATATCTCTTGTTGCCATAACTACGAGACAAAAAACACAATAGTTTCATTAATATTTTTTGTTCTTTCAATAAGTTAATAGACTTTACATTGTCGTGTAAACAAAGGTTACAAATTGACCTAATGTTGATGATTATTATTTTTTATAACCAAGCAGACGCAACACCGGTTAAGTTAACTTGTATGAAGGTCCAATTTGTCACTTAATTAGCTAATGGCAGTGACCGTACAACAACGGCCAGTATCCGCACGTAACGGGGCTCAAACCAAGGACCCGGCGTGGCGAGCGGTGAATGAAAGTGATGAAGGAGAGGAGTAGAGGGGATAGGCAGGATTTCCCCTCATACCTCTCTTCGGAATCATGCATAATTCAGGCCGGGCCGCATACTGCCGGGCAGATAGTAATTGCATTGTCGTACAGGGTTGACAAATTGGTCACATTCTAGCCGTAGAATGGACATGAAGTGGCCTAGTTATATTTAATTCTTGGTATGTAACATTGCTGTGAGAGTGTATCCGGAATAGCCATTTTATTCACCTACGGATAGGGAAGGGTCTTCCTTGTAGTTTGGTGATGAAAGTTATTTGGAAATCTGGCCTATCATGCTTTGAACTTAACTGCAATCCATTTCTCTTAGAGCTTCGCGTCTTACTGCCCGATCAGCAGTGATAAACTACAAGTGCAACACCCCCTCAGTGTACTAGATCGAAATTCGAACTTTGACCTTTGTCAATGGCGGATCAGTCTTCTGCAACTTTGACGTCTTAGACAAAGTTGATATACTTTCTAAATCTATATTCCCTAACTTTTCTCAGGTTTTAATAGCAAATAAAAATATGCATTTTATCAGTATTTTATAATTTGCAATAATATAAAATGAAAAATAACGTTATTTTCACTAATTTCTATTAAATTTTGACACAACAATAATTATAATTATTAACGATTTAGCGATGATCAATGAATTATCCTTAATAATTATTAAGGATATTTATAAATTAGAGATAAAACCAAAGTTTTCAACTGGTTTTGTACTCTTCTCATTCGTATTTAGGAAATTATTGCAAACCTATCTGCAGCTTTCAGTATTTATTTTTTTCCTTTCAAAACAAATTTCATAAATTTTTCAACTTTAATCAGTTTGCCAGGTGTGTATAAGGCCTGCTTGTACCACGTGACCACCACTGAGAGTAATATCAAATTAGAAACAAAGAAAATATCCAAGGGCTTAATTGTTTGCTTGCAACAAGTGTATTATTTTATTACTATTATTAATAACATAAGCATTTAACGCAATTGTAGTTGTTATCACCATTTAGTAAACAAATCCCTCATTCGAACCTCACCTGCCATCTAATTCTGCCTTCGCACCGCGTGAAGATTACATTTAGTCTACAAGAATTCGGATCAAAGCATTTCGGAATCAACTTATCTTCATACGATTTAAAAACTTATTTAATTCTGGAACAGACAAAACACCCATTTTTGTTTCTATGGCGTCACTTCTATAATAGACTGAACTTCCGATGACGGGGAAATCGGAATTTGAATCCCGGTCGGGTAAACTGAACGCTTTTGTACTAAATGTGTTTCAACTCTCATTCCAAGCGAATGCTGATACACTTTCTCTAAATTATACCTTTCTAATCCTTAAAACATTAGAGTAATTAGTTAACATGCACATAGCCCAAATGGATAATAAGACGTGGTCAGTGGCGGCTCGAATAGACACTGCGGAACTGCAGCAACCCCTATTTCCACTTGTATTATCGATAACATTTAATATAATGAGTCCTTTTTTCTTTAATTCTTTCTTTATTTTTGTAGTACAATATATATTCCTTAAGCTTAATGTCAGTACTTCAGTAGCCATCCCCCAGTTTATGAAAAAGATACAAAAATCTTTGTATGGATCTGTGCGCTTCACAGTGCCAGCGACGTGGTGTTTGACTGTTGTGTGCATGCGCACGTAGGAAGGGGTGGGGAGGAAGGCGGGACTTCCAGGTAGAGAGAGTACTGTTGCTCTCGCAGTGCCGGCTCTGGCGTGATGGTGGAAGGAAGTTATTTTACTCAGCGTGTGTTGTGCTTGAAAGTCGTGTACCATATTCTTGAATGTGATAAAGTGTAGAAGAGTGTAGAATTAGATTATTATTCTGCTTCCAGTTATTCATATTTGATTCTTTTTTTTTCGGTTCTTTTATTTAACAGAAATACTAAATGCGCTTGCAGTACTTTCAATGGAGAAAAA
This sequence comes from Timema cristinae, assembly GCA_039000515.1. Taxonomy (NCBI): domain Eukaryota; kingdom Metazoa; phylum Arthropoda; class Insecta; order Phasmatodea; family Timematidae; genus Timema; species Timema cristinae. The sequence continues at coordinate 36,767,451 of JBCFYV010011172.1, read as the reverse complement.
TTTCCTCAATTGTCATCCAGAGATCAAGGAGAAAATTAACGAACTTTTTGCGCAAATTAAAACAAGAAGAATGGATTTCATTTTTAAATGAATAGATCAAGCTTGAACTGTAACAATTTAAGTTAAAGTAAGTAAAACCAGTTTGTTTTTTTTATAAGATTTATCAAGTTCCTGAATAAATTTTCTTTTTAGAATGTTTTTTTCCCTTTTACACAATTTTAAAACAAAGGCTAAAACATTTCTGGAGCAGCACCCCCACTAATTTTAGCTACGAGTCGCCACTGGATGTAGTTCTAATATATAATAAAATAATATATAAAATTACCAAATACATCCTAGTAGTGACGTTCAAAGAGGTAAAGCTGATAACGGTAGCATATAAAAAATACGTTTGTACTAGTGTTGAGGGGATATGGAAAAACCTACGTCTAAATCACAAATAAAACACCTCCGACCCTTAATTTCTTCCCGGTATACCCGGACAAGATTCGAATGTCAGCTTCCTCTGTAGTTTATTGCGAGCTTGACACCGTAAGCACGTGACCACCAGACAAAGTAAAAATGAATGTAGCGTGTATTGTCAATGAATCAGTGCTATATATTGGTGAGGTAAAAGTTATTTTAATGGTATATTGTCTGAGGAGAGTTTTTGTTAAAGAGTGGATTAATACATACGTCTGTATTTAAAAAAAGGGGGTGACTAGTATAAATTATATTGAAGCAATTATTTTATTAAAATGTCCATCAGCATGACCCTTAACTAGTACTCCCCTCCATCACATATAACATACCCTAATTAGCTTCCAAAGAGTGCTGACGCTGATCTACTTTTTTCTGTACAGACAAATGACGTTAATTAATATGCAATTAAAATATCATTCTATCTCACCCAACTATCTTTTCTTGTGAAAAAAAAAAGACCGTAATTTGTTTTTACATAGAGAACCACAAGGGACACTGCAATAAGCCAGACGCGACTCACAAAAGATACAACTCGAAGCGGGTACATTAAAAAACCACAACAATTAAGCGCTGGAAGTTTCGGCTAATAAGTGAATGAATAAGTCAACAGAATATGGCTAGCATTAAGAGAAAAACAAAACGGCCGTAGAAAATTACAAAGAAGTTGTATTAATGCAACAAACTTAGAAGAAGAAACTAAGACATTCTGGCAACTTTCCAAAACAATGGGTCAGTGGGTTAGCAAGTTGTATCGTAAAAGAGATGTACATTTATAAAAGCATCATGAGCATTAAATCACGTAATAAAATATAAACCTATTAAAATGTGAATCCAGTCACCCTCCTCGGTGGCGTAATTATCTATCGCGCTAGGTTCGTGTTGAATTAGACTGCCGAGGACGGGAGGATCAAGGCTCGAATCTCGCTCGGGTAAACGGGGGGGGGGAGCGGGGGGGGAGGCGGGGGGGGGAGCGGGGGGGCCTTGTCTAAATGGTTTTCCACTGTCCCTCCACGCAAATGCGGGTTCACTTCCTCTACATTCAAACTTCCAATTCCTAGCCTATTAGCGTAATTAATAGTAATTAAGCGTATAACCCTACTTGAAACGTCAAATAAAACAATGTAGTAAGTTAATTAGACATGTTCTTCAAAATTAAAAGGGGTTGTTTTTAATTTCTCAAATATATTAATAATAATGTTGATTCATGATGTCATTATTTTTATTAAGAATATATTGATGTTTATTGAGTTTCATTCTGTTATTTATTCTTAAATTAATTTTAGTTGCTTGATTTTTTTCTTGTATGATTATTAAGTGAGAATTGATCAAGTCTCTATCTGGCTCTATTGCCATATATAGTGATTGGTCGAATACCAACAACTTTTAATTTGTAAAAGTAACAATTTTAATCCCGCCTCAATTAAGTCGTCACTCTCGTTTTATACTGGCCTGTTGATGACGGAGAGGATGGGGTTGAAATCCCGATCAGGTCTACCAAGGGTGGTTTATCATAAAGTTTCCCAATCTCCTTCCATGCAAATGCAGGTAGATTACTTCTAAAATGCTTTCTTCCTCATACCTTCCCCATTGGATTATTATTATTATTAGGACCGCGTCTTACTACCCGTTCGGGTTATACGCACTTACGCTAATGTGTAATGGTAGGGTGATTGTGAGATGGAATGGAGGACCTACAGTTTAACGTGGAATCCAAACCACGGTGGAGACCTAGCATTCCCCACATTCACAAGATGTCTTGTCAGTGGTGAAGTAAGGGTTTTGTAATAAGATAAATCTGTGCCGGGACGAAGGATTGAACCCCGCACCTCAGCACAGAAGTCTGACACCTTACCCTAAGACCACCAGGTCACCTCCTTCACCATTGGCGTAGTCATCATAAATGCGTGTTACCTGAACAGATATTAAAACGCGGTGATAAAAAAAAATGCCGTGGATAACTATGTGATGAAGAAGGAAACAAAAGAGTATTTTCTTCCATCGCGTCTTACTTCTCTCCCGAATTATACAAATGTTATTACTCTAATTTGGCTGCAATGAGGATAGTAGAGTTTAAGGTAAGTATACTCACGATATGCATGGAAGAAGAAAGACAAACCATTAAAGGTTGATTCACACTGATAGGACTGTGCTGGGACTGTGTCGTGTCGTGTCGCTACCATTCACACTGATAGGACTGTGCTGGGACTGTGTCGTGTCGTGTCGCTACCATTCACACTGATTGGACTGTACTGGACTGTGTCGTGTCGTGTCGCTACCATTCACACTGATTGGACTGTACTGGACTGTGTCGTGTCGTGTCGCACCATTCACACTGATTGGACTGTGCTGGGACTGTGTCGTGTCGTGTCGCTACCATTCACACTGATTGGACTGTGCTGGGACTGTGTCGTGTCGTGTCGTACCATTCACACTGATTGGACTGTACTGGGACTGTGTCGTGTCGTGTCGCTACCATTCACACTGATAGACTGTGCTGGGACTGTGTCGTGTCGTGTCGCTACCATTCACACTGATGGACTGTACTGGACTGTGTCGTGTCGTGTCGCTACCATTCACACTGATAGGACTGTGCTGGAACTGTGCTGTTAGCGCTGTTTTGCTCATCGTCACAGTAGACATGGATCAAACAGAGGAAGATGCGATGTTGCATGTGGTCTTTATCTTATTTCACTTGATAAAAGAGGAGAAAACGAAGAAAATACTGGGTTCATCATTTGTTTAGAGCAAGAGAAGAAGAATTCCACAATATATTTGGGCAACTCAGAGATGACCATCAAAAGTTTCACAAATATTAAGAATGAGTGTCCCGAACTTTGAAACCTCACAGAAACTTCTTGCATTCAGTTTTTCAGCTATCTCCTTCCAAATATTTTCTTTAGTGAGATTATTATCATATTTTTTATGCTGCAAATTATACAAGCATTCATATTCTTGAACCAACATTATTAAGTTTTCTTCATTCATGGTTTTGGTTTATTGTACACAGTTGTGTTAACAATGTTGGAGGTGTCCTGGTGGTCAAGGGGTAAGGTGTCAGACCTCTGTGCTGGCGGCCGGGGTTCAATCCTCGGTCCCGGCACAATTTATCTGATTACCAAACCCTTCCTTCACCTCTGACAAGACATCTTTGAATGTGGGGAATGCCAGCCTCCACCGTGGTTCGGATTCACGTTAAACTGTAGGTCCTCCATTCATCTCACAATCACCCTACCATTACACATTAGCGTAAGTGCGTATAACCCGAATGGGTAGTAAGACGCGGGCTAATAATAATAATAATAACAATGTTGGAATGTTCCGCAGCCACTGTCAGATTGTAGATAAGAACCTTCGTGAAGGTCACAGCTTGCCGGAAGAAGCCGAAGTAGGTGAAACGACACTAAGACTAGCCACAGGACTGTGTTGGGACTGTGTTCGTACCGTGCTGGACCGTGACCTTGGGAAATCACTTTTGAAACGATCAAGACGACACAGTCACAGCACGGCCTGAGCACAGTCCTATTAGTGTGAATCAAAAACGGTCTTACAAGGTAACTCTTATGGGAATGACCTGTTCGAGATTGTTGGCAGCACGACACAGTCCCAGCACAGTCTGCGCACAGTCCTATCAGTGTGAATCAAACTTAAAGAACCAATACAATTGGTTGTTCCCTATATTGTTTCATACTTCTGCCCCACGCAAATGTAGCTACATTTAGTCTTAATCTTACCTTGCTAATCCCTACCTGTTGACATAACCAAGTGAATAGTTCGGACCGATAGTAAGAAGCGGAGAAAGGGGAAATTTCTTCCAATCCCGCGTCTTACTAACTGTTCAGGTTATAAGCATGATAATTAGAGTAGGGATTAGGACGCAAGCATTTTAGAGGTAATCTACCCGCATTTGTGTGAAACGATAGTATGAAACAATTTAGGGAAAACCGTCCAATAAAGACCCGACTTGACGTCATCAGTCGGCCATTGAAGCGGGTGGGAAACAAAAAAAACCTATTGTGTTGAACGTATCAAACAAACAAAATATTGGTATTTCCTGAACTGTAATAACGCTCAGTCCGACCAGTTACGCCTGCATCCCTACAAATATATTTAAATATTTGAACCCACTAGATTCAAACCTAAGTGTATCAGAGTTGGATTAACATAATCTGTAGAGTAACGAACACGGCCACAGCCGAGGCCTGACCAATAAACCAAGTTTGTGTCATCCCCAACATAGATGGATGTTACCAACAGACCGGTGGTAGCTCTGGACGAATCAGTCCACGTCATCACTATCGCTTGATTAACCAATCAAGGGTTTCAGTCTCATCGGACGTAGATAGAAGGGGGGGAAGGGGGGGAAATTGGCGGCCGTGCAATTTAACAACCGTTGGGGCGGAAGAGAGCTCTTCTTGTGATGAATACTGTCATGAAATAAGCGTCGACTTGACAAGGCAAGTGAGTTAGAGAGAGAATGGCGAGACAGTTCGAATCAATGCTACAAGCTCTCAATCTCAACACACCCATTCGCTTCCCTCTCTACCTCCCTTCACTCCTTTTCCAGCTGCCCCCCGGGGAAGGAGGGGTGAGATTTCTCTCTGTGGTTTGTTCAACCACCTGTGCGAGATCGTAGCGATGGTGGCGTTCTAGTTCAATTAAATAGATGATTTACATTCACATCGATTCCATTGAGGTCTTGAGAATAATAGGAAATTACAATCAAATATTAAAAAAAAAAAAAACTTAACTGGAAATATGAAACGTTACTAGATCTATTTTCACATATTCACGTTAAGTCATATGATCTGCAGCTGTAAAATTTTCTTAGCTGGTATCAATATCTTTAAAATAATACTAATAATATAGTAAAATGTTATCAATGTTGGCCGCAAAAAAGTTTGTATTTTATAAAAAGCTCTTTTTAACAAAACTCTTATCATACGAAAAAAAATAATTCTATACGCGATAAACCATCAATCAGTGCATGCAAATATTTCATATAGTCAGCAGAAAATATAAACGTATCCGTCACAAGGTTTATCAACAACTTTATCTAAGGTGTACAGGGTTTGGGATTAAGGAATGAGGTGTAGCTTACAAAAAACAAAACAAAAAAACACTAGCAAGGAGTTGGAAAATCATAGATAAAAAAGACACGCGGAAAACCACAGCCTTAGTGTACCTAAATGGTATTCGAACTTGGAACTATCCGTTAGCAAACAAAGAGCAAATAAAGGCTGAGATTACTCGAAAACCACTGTTACTGTATTATTTATTAACAATTATTAAATTATTATGAATCAAATGTAAACTTTCTAAACACAGTTATAGGAACATTTAAAAAACCAAATTGGACCTAGCAATAAACACCCCTAACGTAAAGTGGGCCTACTGTAATTCTGGAAAATAGTATGAACCCTTACACAAATGTTAAGTTATTTAATAAAGCACCAACCGGGTTCTAACTAGTGTCCCCTGGACAAGAAACAACCTCTATAGTCGATAAGCATTGGGCTAGTTTATGAGTGAGCTGAAGTTTTTTAAACTCAAGAAGCACCATACACGTCATTAAATAATTCTAATATTAACCATGTCAAAACAATGGTGGATCCAGAATTTACGTCAGTGAAGGATACATAAAATTATATTATTTTAATGTTATTTATTACTTAAATTCATTATATTTTTATAGTTTACAAATTTTATACATTCAGATAACCAATGTAAACCATAAGTTTATCTTAGTTAACTATACTAATGATTGTTATAACTTGTGCTCGTGTAATCATGCCGGACGACGTTTATTCCTGCAATAAAACTAATCAAATATAGAATGAAAGTTAGTAGTATAATATAATATTTTTAAATAGTTCAATATTAAATATTCAATTTACTCTTACTCACGTTTGTCAATGTTTGTTAAGTCCCCCAATTTTTTTTTCCGCGATCCACAACTTATGAATCTATGAGTTAGACCATGAAACCAACGATGCAAGTTATTCGTATAATAATAACTAAAAAATTATAAAAAGAAACGTCACCCCCCCTCCCCCCCAGATTTTAAATATGTTGCCAATTTTAAACTCCAAATATTTATATATTTTTTTAAAATAGATAAAAAAGAGTTTGGTTGTGGGGGGTAGGGGGGGGGGGGGGATCACGCTCCTACTCTCCTGACTCAAAATCCCAAATGATAGTTTTTCTTTTCAGCACGGGGTGTTACTACCCATTCGGGTTATAAACTTATGTACTAATTACGCTAATAGTTTTAGGAACTAAGCGGGCTTTATTTAGAGGAAGTTTACCAGCATTTGCATGATTGGAAAGTGGAAAATCATTTTGAAAAAAAAAACTCAGCACACCCGACCTAGCTTCGAAACTCGATCTCCCCGTAATCGGCAGTCTAGTTTACTGCAAGAGTTACACCTCAGACCATACAGCCACCGAAGCGGGTTACACGATAGTAAAAATATGAAATGTTTTCTTATCAGTCTAAGTGTTCCACAGCTCGTAACGACTCGCATTGTGAATACAAACGACGCGTACCGTCTTCTGCTTCAACACAAGGAGAGCCATAAAGTTTGGAAACTAATGTATGTACCTGTTACGGTCAGCCGACTGGCACAGGGACTTAACTTTGCTCACCGATAACGAAAGGCCGGAACAACAAAGTTGGTCGGACTCGGCGGCGCTCGAGAAATGTTTTAATTACAACCTTGTAAAATTGAGTTTTAGTTTTAAGTAAAATGGAATTGCTTCTGGCGGTGGCGAGATACGAGAGAGATGACATTTTTGGCTCAAGAGAGGCATACACAAAGTATCCTTGCTCTAAGAGAGAGGGAAAGTTGAGAAGGGTGAGAGGTTCACAGAAGACAAGTACAGTCTTGAGACAAGAGGATACGTTTTGTTTGTTAAAATCCTTGCAGGGTGTCCGAATTTAACTGTGTGTGTCCTTATGACTTGGTAGCCGTTCGGATTATATGCAAATACATTAATCACGCTAATGTGATAAGGATAAGAAAGGAATAATTCAGAGGAAATCTACCCACATTTGCGTGGAAGGAGAGAAGGAAGTAATCTAGGGGGGGAGGTGGGGGGGCATCCTCAGTACAAGGGTCATATTCAATTACCCGCTTCGAAAGTCGAATAATCTAAGTCTCTAAGGGATCAGTCTGACAATATATTAAGACTGCCCAGGGGAGATCAGTGTCGAATACCGTTCTGGTATACTGAAGTTTTATCTTAAATGGTTTTCCACTCTACCTCCACGCAAATACGGATACACTTCTTCTAAATTCAGCCCTTATCACCCCTAACACATTAGCGTAATTTGTACATACCTTTTACCCGCCTCGGTGGCGTAGTTGGCTAACGCGCTAGTCATGTTGAGCTCGACTGCTGAGGACGGGGAGATCGAGGTTCGAATCTCGGTCGGGTGAACTGGGGGGGGGGGGGGTGTTCGTAAATGGTTTTCCACTTTCCCTCCACGCAAATGCAGGTTAACTTCCTATAATTCAACCTACCTTATTCCTAATCCATTAGCGTAATTAGTACTTAAAGCGTATAACCCGAAAGGGTAGTAAGACGCGGTGCTAATATTATTATTATTATAAAACCTATAAAAATCAATATGTTATAAAATAGGGCGATAAGATACATATTCACAAAGGATCAAGCTCGGAGAATAGGAGACCAGAGGAGGTTAAACGGAGGACATGACCCTGGACACCGAAAAACGAGCAGTTACATGATAACTTGAATTTTTTGTTTAGCATCGCGTCTTACTAACCGTTCGGGTTGTACGCCAATGTACTGATTACACGAATGGTTTAGGAATCAGGAAGGTTAAATTGATATGGAATGCACCAGCATTTGACCGGAAGGAGAGCGGAAAACGAGTCTAGTCTAACACGTGAGTAGCGGGTTAGACCACGCCGCAGCAGAAGCAGGTGATAACTTGAATAATTAATTATAATTTTGGATACGGGAACGAAATAAGCTTGTCTAGGATGCTAATATGAATAAAGGGCATAATTGAGAACAGAAATAAAAAGTCATCGCTATTAATTATCTATACAAGCTGTTCTATAGAGAGAAAGTTTGGTCGAAATTCCGATGAGCGCTCTCCTTTTGAACACACATGCATACGTGTAACAAAAGGCGCGTTCCTATTGATCGCACAATAATTAAATATTTAGGTGATACGAAAAAAAAACACTATTTTTTGTAACCAACAATATACCAAACATTAAAAGCTTGATCAGGATTGTTTACAAACCAAGAGATAATTTTTCTAGTCTTAAGGAACTCAAAAGTTCATGCCCGCCAGAACGTAATCTCGTCACTCAACCTTATCTTAACTCGCTTGACTCTTTCTGAGCTCTTTTAACATTATCCTCACATCAACTTTTGTGTCTACCAACAGATCTTTTATCTTCAGATTTCTCAACAAAGATTGTGTGTACAAAGTAAACGCACACTTTAATGCGACGTCAAATCATATCAGCCATAAAGTAACCTGAAATAAATTCAAGAACCAATACATTTTATTCAGCTGCGCAGATTTTAAGAAACCTAGTGTATAGTAATGAAAGGATTGCAAGCGATAAAGCTGAATTATTTTGCATGGCGTGATAAATTTAAAATTTAGAATAGCGAATAAAAAATAACCTTAATCAATTGTAACAAATTTTAGTATATTTTTGAGCGAATTCATTTAAGCCAAGTATGAATTATAGTAATAATATGTTTGAAATTATATTAAAAAAAAAAAATGATTTAAAATAACAACTAAAGCTAGTTTTAATTTCTAAACAGGTATTCATTTTTTGCAATTTTTAACGAGTTGATTTTTCCATGAGAAACACTCTATTAGCTCACTTTTACACATATAGGGTGCGAGAAAAGTTAAATATTTTCGCCGTTTTTACATAAAAACATTTTTTTTTGGTAAAAGTAAATCAAATATTTCCTCAGTATAAACATATAGTTTAATTTTATACACATGGTGACCTCAACAGTTCTTGAATATCTGTCAAAGGTGTCCTGGAATTTAGTGTCAACTTTTTCTCTTCATTTAAGAAGTTTCTCATCTAATGCCACTATGATCATGACAGGTATTCAACAAGTGTTGATATCGCCGTGTGTAGAAAATCAAACTCTATGGTTCTACGGAGAAATGTTATATTTATATTGACAAAAAAAAAGTTTTGCTATAAAAACTGCAAAAACACTGCCTTTAACTCGCGTTTCCTACAATCCCACCTCAATGCCTTTTTTTCCAAATTGCTATCGCTACATATAACTGTATTGATTAATTAATTAATAATTAATTTTGATCACAGACCGTGCAATGAAGTGGCATCGGATCTGAATGGAAAGCAATCATCCCTCTGATCAACTGCAAAGAAAAAAGGTCAGCAAACATTAAAACTAAATATGGCGTTATTTATTCTCAACAATGTGATCAGAATTTAAATTCTATTATATTTACATACTTTATTATTTGCCTTGCTAGTATATTTGTACTTTTCTAACCATATTAATATGACAAAGCAGATAGGTGGGTTTAAATAATCGTCATTACAATCCAAGCAAACATTTTTTTGTGAATTCTTAGTGACGTATTTCAGTAACTTAGTTAAATTTATTGCACTAAAATAATAGAATTCGTTTTATGAAACATAATAGATGCAAACATGAACATATAGAATAATTATTCTATTATTGACACAACCAAAATACACATACATATGTTATGTTAAAAAAAATGGATGAAATAAAATATTACTGGACCGTTCTAAGAGGTAGGCCTACTTAAGGTGCATGTAAAATAATGCTTAGCTTAGAATATTATTATTTAAAATGATTTCGAAAGAGATCGATTGCAAAAATCTATGTAAAAAAATAGTGGGAAATGAAAATTTTCGTTAGCAAATGCCGGTACTTTTTACGAATTTTGGGTTTTTTAAATTACTTTTGAAACAGTATTGATATATTGGCTTTAAGAGGTAAAATGTTACTATATTAGATCCAAGATTATTTTTAATATTTAATTTAATTTAATATACATAATATATAATATACATATCAATATAAATATAAAAATCGTAGTGTGATTTAGACATTGCTACGAAAGCCGTACAAAAAAAATTAATTTTAATTTTAAGTATCAGTTAAATATGCGCTATCATTCGCATTATTTATAAATATGTTATCTAAAGATATCTGATAAAACTATATAAAACTAAAAATATAAATAGCAGAAACAGTTTATGATAAATCCACATCTTTTTAATGTACCAAAAATATCAGCAATGCCCATCGATTCAAAAATATTTAAAGCTCTTGTTTCTATCAACATTGTCACCCTAAAATGAAATACAACTACCGAGGGCAGCAACCCCTTGTCCTGTAGCAACCCTTCCCCCCCCCTCCAAAATTCCATCGCGACTGCGGATATCGACAGTAGCGCTCTGTGAAACTACCCCTCCCTCCAGTCTAACAGGCTTGCGTGCACCAGGGGTTGAAACAAGATAAGCAATTAGTCGTTGATCTGTTGTGTACAAGAGGCAGGGAGTTGGAGGGTAAGAGTAGGGGGTGATGGTGGTAGGGGCGATGTAATAGAAATAGAGCTAGGGGCAGCACTACGCTGATTGGAGGAACAGGGGGAGGGTAGTAAATGACAACAGGATGGAGTATAAAACATTCCTGTCATACTAACAGAAACATTGACTACCCTTGTCAATTATATTTTTCAACTTGCACACTCTTAACGTTAGTATTAACTAGATGGAAATTAATTAAGAGTGTTTGAGCTAAATCAACAATATTAGTCAGTTGGGATCAAATCCCAGATTCATGAGTCAGAGTCAAGAATTCCAGTCATGCTCCAAATCCCTTATGTGTTAAATTCAACACACATAATTTCATAAGGTACGAGCATGTTCGAGTTTTCAGTTTTTGAGGTAATATTTTATTGCCAACGGGGTGACCTGGCGGTCTAGGGGTAAGGTGTCAGACTTCTATGCTGGCGGCCGGGGTTCAATCCTCGGTCCCGGCAAAGATTTATCTGATTACCAAACCCTTCCTTCACCTCTGACAAGACATCTTGTGAATGTGGGGAATGCCAGGCCTCCACCGTGGTTCGGATCCCACGTTAAACTGTAGGTCCTCCAGTTCATCTCACAATCACCCTACCATTACACATTAGCGTAAGTGCGTATAACCCGAATGGGTAGTAAGACGCGGTGCTAATAATAATAATATTGCCAACGACTGAAAGAACAAAGCAATGGAATCCATAACGATGTTTATAGTTTGTGTTGGTGTCATTATCGCAGGATATAATGTTTATTTCTAAGTGCGATGAAAAGAGAGCGGGATGGGAATCAAGTATACCAACTAAGAACCGTTGTAATAAAATGTAGTTCTTTTAACCAGGAAAAGAATATGCATCGTAAATAGTCTGATAGCTATAAAAGTTACTAAATCTTCATTAGTCAAGTCATGTGATCTGCCTCCATGCTTTTGATATATATTATCAAAACCTATAAAAAACACACTAATAAAACAGTACAATGTTATAAATGTTGATAATAAAAAATACGTTGCTATTTTCTATAAGAACCTTAATTAAGAAATTGTACTCTTCAGTAAATATGAAGACTACATTCTATTGATGTGTTGTGTTTGAGACAATCTTTTTTTCTTCTTCGATTGTTTCCCACACTGTACAAATGGTTTGTATTTTTGTTCCTTTTTGTTACAGTCCTTAGATAGTTTATGATCGTTATTCTTCATATTTTATGTTGACCTTGATTTGAAAGAGGCTTACTTAATTTCGAACAATGGCATAAGAGTGCAAAACTTTGAGCTAAAAGGTATTAATATAACTATAGAGAACCAATTAAGTGTGAAATTATTTAATTCTTGTAACTTAACAGAAAGGCAACGTTTACAGACAAACATGTTACAAAGTTTAATACTGATTAACTGTTTATATTCCTCCTGTTTGAAATAACGCGCGAGTATAACTCTTGTATAGTTTAGTACAATCGGTCTGTCATTTGAGATGACGTTACAGTGTTTTTCTTTTTAATAAGTTTGCCTGTGTTTAGGTGAGGAAGATACTTTGGAGGAAGTTCACCCGCATTAGGTTGATGAGACGAATAGAAAACCAGCACCATACACCATGATTTGGACCCCCTCCCCCCGTGTAATGCGAGTCTAACTGTTAGATATTCGAAATTAAAAGTGGTAACTTCAATAGCCTCGGCGGTCCTCTAATAGTCCGTGACTTGCATCGGTGGGCTTGCGGACTAGAAGTAGAGTTCATGTAGTTAAGGTCATTGGTGACGAGAAAATCTAAGTGCGAATTCTGGCCTGTTGTATTGAGGGTTATTTTAATAAACGGTTCCTCAAGATTCCTTTTTAGTTTTATATATAGATGAGCATGCGGACTAAATATCATGCTTATTCGTAATCACCATCATCATTATCAATATAATCACCTACTTCGGTGGTCACATGGTCTAAGGCGTCACGCTCACAATATACAAGGCTACCGATGACAGGATGACCGAACAGGTTCGAATCTCGGTCGGGTGTAATGAGGGTTTTTTTTTCCAAAAGGTTTTTCTACTCTCCCCCTTACAAATGTGGGTACAATTCCTCTAAATTAAACCTTCCTAATGCCTAGATCATTATCGTAATTAGTACATTTGCGTAAGCCCGAACGGTTACTAGGACGCGAAAGTTAGTGAGGATGGATTAAATACGGAGTTATTGTTTTTTGAACTATATGCACAGTTTCTTGCCTATCCCGTAAAGGAACGGCGTGGTTAGGTATATATGTACGTATGTATAAGTAATACATTGTTTTTAGATTAAATATAAATCATCTATTAAAAACCGGAGTGCCCCCTAGTCTTAGCTATGAAGACATCTCACTATTTAGAATTAGCGCTGCCAACTGCGTCAACAAGCGAAATAATTTACGAGCGCAGTATTGAAACAAGAAAAACATCTTGGAAGCACACAGCTGTACCAAACGGAGCAGTGGCAGTATTTCATCTAGAGCGACGACAACCTTAAGATCACATTTATTCAAGGGCCTCCCCAACCTCCCTGTCTGAACAATACCAAACCAATCAATTTCTAAGGATTTCAATCTACAAAGTTATTGTTTCCAAAGAGAATTTGACAAATGGAAAAAAAAAATGGGGTAGAGAAGGGATGAAAAGAATGCCATTAGAGTCAGACCTATAGAATAATAAAAGATACCTATGAAACGAAAACGAATGACAAACTAACTCAACCTAGGACAGCGTATAAAATAGCTACTTTCAACCGTTAGAGATAGGATGTATAATATTTGAGCGGTGACCATTCACAAATATTAAATTATCTATGAAGCACATAGAATCAAACCAAGGTCCCTTAAAAAAATCTTTCGCAGGAATATCATTAATATTACCAACCACACGTCAGTTTCAAACTAATCTAGTCTAATTTTACGGTGAGGGGATAGTTCAGGGTTAAATAAAACCAAGGAGGGTGTAATTTTTAAAATAGTTTACAACTCTCCCTTCAGGAAAATGCAAGTACATTTGATCTAAATTTTACCTTCCTCATCACTACCCCATTAGTGTAACTAAGCCCGGACGGGTAGTAACACGCGGAACAAAAAACCATTATTTTGGTATATTCACAAGTGTTATTTGCACATAAAAACGCAGAAAATAGGTTTGCCAAAGAGATGAGACAGAATGAAATAAAAAAAATAGAAGAAATATAAAAAATAAATAGTAGTAGGAAAGGTAATGAGATTAAGTGGTTCCATGGTAATTGTGTGTGTCTGCTTCAGAAGTTATTCTCTTCGTGAAGCGGAACGTTTAGATGAGAGCTACTAACCCTTTCCCCAACTGAACCCTTCTGGGCCAAATGTTCGCCAGGAGTCCCACGGACTCAACCGCAGCGACCTAATCCCCCTCCTGCCGTCACAAACGTAAATCCCTTTCTTTCCCTCTGATCCTTACGGGACTCCAACCCACTACTACGTGGATAGGAAAAGGAAGCGGATAGAGGAATGCAACACGAAGGACTTGGAAAAATAAAAACATCAGTGGGATTTCCCGTCAGATGTTCTCGGGAAGTAAATGTCTTATTTAAGATAGAATGGAAGGGGATGAAGGCCATTATTTTTATAGCATTTATTTTTTTCTTTCGATAAAATAAATAAAATATAGCTTCAGTAGAAACATAAAGTATAATTTTCTCGCATATAAATCTTAAGAGTCCTTGAATATTAGTCAAGGGTGCCCTGAAATTTGATAATTTTTCTTTCCATTTAAAAAGTTTCTCATATAATGCCGCTATGTCCTTTACAGATATTCAGAACTGTCGATATTAACGCGTGAACAAAATCAAGCTCTGGAGCAATATTTATTTATTTTGGATAAAAAACTTGTTTGCTATAAAAATTGCAAAATCACTGACCTTAAGACGACCGTCTCGGTCAGTGAGAAAAGTATCAATCGCTGCCAATCCACACGACTTGAAATACAATGGTCTATGTCACTTTCTGGAACTACTTTTCTATTAGTTTTAAACTGATACTCCCTTTGATCCTTCACCTACAACCACCCTTTGTCATATCAATTAGAAAGAAGGGAAAGAAAACCACGAAACTTCTTATCTGAAGGTAAAGAGGAACGTTCGCTTCAGGTTCTCAAATATCTTAAGCTTTTATGTTGTGAGCTTATAAAAAAAATACTGTATTTCAAAGGTCCTCAACCATTTTGTACCTTTGAGCACATTAAAAATTAACGGTAGTGCGGCGGGCACTAATTACTTTTTTAAGGCAAATTTACTAACTCCCGCCAGGCTTTCAGGTCAGCCTCAAGCTATACACACGACCGGTCAACTGCCGTGTTAAGTTTCTAACAGTGATTGTGACGTTACAAGTGGTTGTGGGTAATACTCAAGGCCTTAGCCTGGTGGGGGTTTCAACCCCCTCCAACTTTACAAAAAATAAAATAAAAATACTGTTTTATTTGCGGTTTTAACAAGACCAAAATAAAGACACAAGGAAATATTTAACTACTCACACCATTTTTATGCTTAGGTACATTTTTAAAATATATTTTATCCTATGTTTATTCAGGCAACAAAGCTGGGTAGACACATGTCAAGATATTTACAAAGGAAATATGAAGTATTAGCACTTAGTGAGCTTGGGTAGAATAATAGAAGGGGGTAGGTAGATCTTTGAGATTAGGAAAAAGCAAAAACCATTCAGCTTGAAACTATTAGAATTGTAGTTCCGAGAAAAAGTACACTTTGTAAATGAGCCAGCAAAGAAAGAGGAATGAGAGGGGGGGCTTTCAATCACCAACTTTTTGAGAAGAGCATACCTGGAGATAAGAACACACTTGATTTTTGTCGGAAAAGAGACAGATTAAAACTATTAGTCAAGAACTTTTCAGTTATGGTCAAAAAGTGGCGGGCAGACGCAAGAGGCTCGGCGGGTGCCATGGCACCCGCGGGCATAGGGTTGCGGACCCCTGCTGTATTTGTTAGAGGAGGGCTAATTTTAGAGCATTTTTTCATCAAACCTAGTTTCATAGCTATGCTTAAAAAGTCGTTGAAAATTAGCTTTTGTCACAATATTTACACATTTATTTCTCTTAATAAAACTCTTAACTATAGGATTGATAAGGAAAAATAGTCTTGTTGGATTCTTTCGATTTGGCGTGAACAATATTTTGAAATAACGTATCATAGAATTAAATAGTGTGTTTAGAGCTGAATGTCTGCGCGGCAATTTATCGCTTACCGAGGCTTAACTCACACTTCTTCTACCCCACTTTCAGAGACCATCTCACATCCGATCAACCGGGAAATTAGTTCAACGATTAAACACGCTCAAACCAGAAAACGTATCAAAGAGGAGTTACCCACGGTTTTCACTCGACAACAACAAAAGCAAAATTGGATAAGTTTAATAGGTTTTTTAATGTTAAAATTATTTTTCTAATTTATTTAATACGGTAAAACTGATTTAAGTGGTCTCAATTTTACTGTTTTCTAAAGGATAATACAGAAAATCACACCACGATGCGACATCTTGTTTGAGCTGTATTATCTACCTAATTTGAATGTTATCTGTTGGGTGAAGCCAGGACCAGTGGCCACACGGACAATAGCGTCAGTTTCGTCTGATCTGGTTTGGCGGTGATCGCAAGATCAAAGTTAGGATCTCGGCCGGGTATGATGAAGGTATTTCTTCCCTAGGTGGTTTCTCTCTCTCCTTCCAGGCAAATACCATTATATTTCCTCTAAACTCTTCCTTTCTTTAGCCTAACTAACTAGTGTTATTAAATTGCTGATATTCTGGACAGATGGTAAGGCATGTTGCTAAAAATAGAAAAAGCACAATAAATGGAGATAAACTATTTTGCTGGAGATTACGATAATTTATCTAGTATTTCTACTATTAAAAACTAAAATCTTGTATTAGTTCTTTATCATCTTTCCCTTGTAGACAAATTACGCGCAAACAAATTGTATACATTACATTTTCCTTGTTTTAATATGCATGTCGTGTTTGTCAGTACGTGTCTCTTGTTATGAGATGATTAACGCTTAACAATAAGTTTTAAGGCTGTTGTTTGCAAATATTTAAGTCTTAATATGCCTTCAAGATAATATAGTTTAGAAATAAAAGGCATTTACAGAGTATAACCCACATCGGTGAACACGCGAAACTAAATGTTGTGCTTATCTAGCCTGGCTTAGCAATGACGGGGAGGTTGGGGTTTCAAGTACCAGCTGGATGCACCTTGGGTGATTATTCCTAAACGGTTTCCCTACTGTCCCATCCCACGAATATGGATGCAATTGTCTCTAAACCTTTCTTAATTCATACCCCAATGACGTAATTAATATACTTATAGCCTGCATAGTTATACGTGTCGGAAAAATAATTAAAGGTGAATTACGGAGCACCCGGTATTGTGTGTTTAGGGTTCACCCTGGATGTGATTAGCGTCTGCACGTTTAGGAAGAAGCGTTATAGTTTAGTTCTACTTGTGCCAGCAACATTGTGTGTATGTTGGTCACTATTCACTTACGATTGAAGCGCCGCACACCGTATGTCTTACTAAACACTTTGACCATGTGCGGTTTGTGAAGAGAGAACTCGCCGATTGGAAGTTGAATGCCCCTAAACGGACGGTTTAACATCCTAGTATACGCAACAGGTGATGAGTCATCAGCTTATGATATGCTAGCAACACTTGATTAATTCAATTTTGAGAAGATTCTGAAGATTGGGGCCATTTTTGAGGACAGACGAGAAAAGGCATAGTTCCTTCCGCTCTAATATTCCACACTGCAGGTAAAAAGCATGATATGTATTTTGTGAATATGTGTTAATGATATTTTTTAGAATTTATTTCTAACTAAGTTAAGTGTAGCTCATAATTTGAAGTGCACCTGTAAGAGAGTTGGATATTGATAAGACACTAACGTTAGTTTTTTTTAAATCTCTTAGCACGTTTTACTACCCGCTAGGGTTATAAGCATGCACTAATTACGTTAATGAGCTAGGAATGAGGAATATTTAATATAGAGGAAGTTTACACGCATCTGCGTGGAGGTAGAATGGATAACAAATTGGGAAAGGGGACAACCACAGTGCATCTAACCGGATTTGAACCTGATCTCCCAGTCATCTGTAGTCCACATCTATTACGAGAGTGATGTCTAAAACAATCCAACCACCAAATCGGGTGTGCATTTATTGTAATTCATGAAATTGCGATTGCTGATTCATGTCGGGTGTATTATATTATTATATTTATTATATTATTATTATTATTATACATCACTGCGTCTTACTACTCGTTCGGGTTATACGCACTTACGCTAATGTGTCATGGTAGGGTGATTGTGAGATGAAATGGAGGACCTACAGTTTAACGTGGAATCCGAACCAAGGTGGAGGCCTGGCATTCCCCACATTCACAAGATGTCTTGTCAGAGGTGAAGGAAGGGTTTGGTAATCAGATAAATCTGTGCCGGGACCGAGGATTGAACCCCGGCCGCCAGCACAGAAGTCCGACACCTTACCCCTAGACCGCCAGGTCACCTACTAGGCTATAAACAATCTTTCAAATCCCCATGCTTAGATTATACAATTAACACCCATGGGTTTAAAATATAAGTTACCCATTTCGGTGGCCGTATGATCTGAGGCGTTACTTTTGCTGAAAACTAGACTACCGATGACGGGGAGATCAAGGTTTGAATCTTGGTCGGGTGTACAAAGGGTTTTTTACATAAAATGTTTTCCACTTTTCTTCAACGTAAATTCGGGTGCACTTCCTCTAAATATAACCTTCCTATTCCCTAAACCATTAGCGTAATTATTGCATAAGCGTATAACCTGAACGGGTAGTAAGATGCAGTGTTAAAAAAAATTAAAAACCATATAATTGGATTAAAAAAATTAATAAATGTTTTCACTGCGTTTTACTACTAGTTCGGACTATCTGCATATTATTATTATTATTATATATTATTATTATTATTATATTATTAGCAGCACACCGCGTCTTACTACCCATTCGGGTTATACGCACTTACGCTAATGTGTAATGGTAGGGTGATTGTGAGATGAAATGAAGGACCTACAGTTTAACGTGGAATCCGAACCACGGTGGAGGCCTGGCATTCATCTGCATATTAACAGCACCAATGAGCAAGGGATTATGAAGATAGAATTAGGAGGAAATGTTCTCGCATTCGAGTGGGCAGAGTAACGGGGAGAGAAACCAACTATGGGAAAAAACACAGCTTTAATACAATCGACCGGGATTCGAATCCTGACCTCTCCGTCACCACAAGCTAGTATATTGCTAGAGAAATTCCTTAAGCTACGCGACCAACAATTTATTCAACTATTGTATTACCCGGTTACACTTATAATGGCAGCACAAAGACACTATCGTCCTTGGAAACTTGCAAAACCGGTACCTTTGTCCGGTACTTTTTTTTTTATGATTCATATAAAGAAAACAAGTTTTATTAGGGAAGCATCACTGCTCCACACGTTTATTTATAACTCAAGTCACCATTACTAATGGAAAATTAGAATGTGCATTGGTTTGCATTATTCTCTATGCTGTGAAAGCTTCTTATTATTATTATTATTATTATTATTAATTATTATTATATATTATCATCATCATCATCACTGCGCGTTAGTGCAGTGTGCTAGTTGTCTGAGGTGTTAACGGGACTGCCTCGGTAAATGAAAGACTGCCGCGCAGACGTGTTAAGCCTTAGCACTATATTTAACTATACGACGCGTTATTTTAAAATATGGTTCACGACAAAATAAAGTCGAAAGATTCCAACAACTCTCCTATTTGTTATCAAGCCTTTAGTTTTATTCATAGAAAAAAAGTGTGAAAATGTTGCATTAACTCATTTTCAAGGACTTTTTAGGAATGTTTGCGGAGCTATGAGACTAAGCTTGATGAAAAAGGTATCTAGAACTGGTCTTATTTTAACACAGTGATGAGCAGTGATGGCCCACGGACAAGTTCAATGCGGCTCGTGAAAGGATTCCAAATTCCAATTTTTTAAATGTGTTAAAAACGAGAAAAAAAATGCATTTCGCAATCTTGTTTTTATTACTATTTTATAGCTAAGTGACCAATGACCAGAGATTAAATAATAGATTGCGCAAACCACCCACTAAATTGAAATGTTAGCGTTTGGTTAATAGTAGGGAACTGGCTGCAAACATTTATTCATCTCATCTCAGCATGATATTTAAAGTGTATTGCAAAAGAATGAAACCGATCTTTCAGTTTGTATTAATTTAATTGCAATGTAACACACAATTGAAGCAGTTGTTTCTCAATGTCCCAACACTTTAGTTCTACAAGTCCTTATCGAAATCAAGTTTCTTAAATTTGATATCTTATGACCGGAAGATTATAATCATATTTACATCGTCACATATATGTGAGCAAGTGCTTACTACCATGAAACTTCAAAAAAGGTAGTGTTAGAAACAGATTGACAGTCACTTAGCTTCACTTCTGAGAGTCACCTCGTTCCAGTTGGAACCAGACTATGAAAAACTGTCGCAGTTCCGTTCATCACACATTCCTTCATTCAAGTAGTGTTAAGTATCTGATTTATTTAAGTACTTGTTAAATAATGTAGACAACTCACATTGTATTAGAATTAGATATTATTATAATACAAATATATATTTAATAATTAATAGGACTTAATTGTACAACAGTTTTGTAAAATTAACCAACAATGGAGGTGACTTTAGGTCATAAAGATCTGGGCTTGATTCACGATACTCTCTAAACCAACTTAGTATTTATGCAATGATTTTTTCCCTTACTGGCTAATTACCATACTTTTTGGTACACTAAGGTGAGTGTTAAGTCGTAAGTATGTTTTCTGTCCAACTACAATCTGATTTAGAAGGAAGACATTTATATAACAATTAAAAAAATCATTAAATAATTTTAATATATTATAGTGACCTGAAGCTGTTACTTTTTCTAGATAATATCAAACTATAAAATAAGATCGATATCGACCACAGAAACACATTTTTGTATTTTCTGAAAGTTTCTTGCATTCATAATCCTGTTTGTTTATTAATTACGCGTTAAATACCCACAATAAAATACATACTTGTAACTTTTTATAAACTGTGTTGGCCTGCCTGACGTTTTTCTTTGTCCAACTTCCGAAAAGTTTTTCCGTCACTACTTTAACAAATACCGTGTTTATTTTTATAGCCTCACAACAAACAATTTTAAGATATTTATATCTCAAAGTAGTTTTTTCTTTCCCATCTTTCTTATTGACATTACAAAGCGTGGTTGTTGGTGAAGGGCGAAAGGGAGTATAAGCTTAGGCATAAGAAAAGTAGTTCCATAAAACGATACATAATATTGTATTAAGATGTGTGGCGATCGTTACTTTAACGCTGACCAAGGAGGCCCCCTTAAATAGAAAACCTAAGGGAATATGATCAAAAGGGTGAATTGAAATTGTTTTCACTAATTTGTTTGAAGGATGGAAATCAGCCTTGTAAAAGGGAGTAAAAGAAACCTTAATAGGTTTACATTTCTGTGTCGAGTATCGAAGCTTAGTCTTCCAGATGAGCGTTTAGCGACAACGACCAAGTCAAACAAACCTACTCAAGCCATCGAAACCATGGGTAGTTGAAAGCTTTTTTTCCACCACATATTACTATCCGTCCAGGCTATACACATTTAATTAGGCCCAAAATTATAGGGTAGGAACGAGGAAAGTTGAATTTAGATTATATATACCCGCACTTATGTAAAAGGAAAGTGGGAAATCTCAAAGGAAAAGTACCCGGCCTGGGTTCTGAACCCAACCTCCCCTTCATGGAAAACTAGACTAGACCAAGCTCGGCATTTAGTCTGCATGCCCACCGAAGCGAGTTAATTTTTATCATCGATCTTTGTGTTTGTTATTATTATTATTATTATTATTATTATTAGCACCGCGTCTTACTACCCATTCGGGTTATACGCACTTACGCTAATGTGTAATGGTAGGGTGATTGTGAGATGAAATGAAGGACCTACAGTTTAACGTGGAATCCGAACCACGGTGGAGGCCTGGCATTCCCCACTTTGTGTTTTGTTAAACTAATATATATTTTGAATAATAATTTAGGTACACACACATACATTTGATTTATACATGAGATAAAGGCGACGATGAACTATCACGTTCAAATAACATTTCAATAACACTTCAGTAGCTTCACAGCCTAAGGCGTCACTCTCGCAATAAACTGGCCACTGATGGGGGATATGGGTTCAATCTAGATCGGGAGTAATGAGGGTGGTTTTACTTAATGGTTTTCCACCCTCCCTCTACGCAAATTCAGGTACACTTCCTTTAAATTCAACCTTCCTAATCCTTAGCACATTAGAGTAATTAGTAAATGAGCGTATAACCCGAACGGATATTTATTTAGACGCGGTGCAAAAAAAACTTGGCGGAAATAGGAATCAATGTCAAACTTCAGAAATGTCGACATCGACATTCGCACACGACCTTCCCCCCTTTTCCATTCTGAACGAGGGTTGGAAGGGGGGGGGCAGTGATGTGCAGGGTAGCGGTTCCGATGACGTCATCAACGCTTGCTGCACCCAGGCTTCGATCCTCTTCAACCTCTAGGAGAGTAAAGAGGAGAGAAATATAGAAACAAAACAAGAAGAAAAAACCACGCTCGAATAAAAAGAGAAACAATAGAGGAAAAAATTGTGAAAAAAGAAAAAACTGGGGACGAAAACAAAAACAAAGAAAAAAGTAAAGGAAATAAAGGCCGTCAAAATAGAAGACAAAATTATAAAGATAGGAGAACATACAGAGAGAAGGATGAAAGGCAAACCTCGCGACATAAGAAAAATATATCATAGACGGTCCAGAGGAAATATTGACACAAGGCTCGGTAGTTTACGAAACATTTGGAAATAGGCTGAGCCCAACAGATATTTCGAATGGCCATTCTGCGTCCACGAAATGACAAAGTAGCACGAATAAATGAGGCAGTATCTAGTATTTTAGAAGGAGAGGTCCATCGTTACATGATTGTGAACTAAGTCTCTTCTTTGTATCATTAACTCAGTCGACTGTAAGGATAAACAGGAAAAAAACAACTATCCAGTAGAGTTTTTAAACAGTTTGACGCCCCCAGAAATACCACCACACAGATTAAAATTAAATAGGCGGCATAATAATACTCCTTGATTACTAAAATACTAAACATGTTCCACGAAATGAAACTGTCTAGTAGTGACAACAATGTATAAAATGCTTTAATTCATGTAATAATTTTAACAGGCTTATCTCAAGGGAATATTATTATGTTTTTAATATACAATCGATATGGTACCTGTAGGCCCTGGCGTCTCTTTTATTTTGAGACGAAGGCAGTTAAACTGGTGTTCTCAATTAATATTAATTAGTTATAAGGTCAAACCTTGGACATGGTTGATACCTACTATTTTCCCAAGCACGTTTTCAGACATGACCAATAATCTAATAACTTTGCGTGGCATTTTTGAATTAAATGTTATGATTTAAAAATAAAAATATGATTAATTTAGTTCTCTCTCACTTTATCCACTCTAACGAGAGAATATACATATTTACAAAGCCTAACATTACTT
This sequence comes from Timema cristinae, assembly GCA_039000515.1. Lineage (NCBI taxonomy): Eukaryota > Metazoa > Arthropoda > Insecta > Phasmatodea > Timematidae > Timema > Timema cristinae. Next base: position 36,743,728 of record JBCFYV010011172.1, on the reverse strand, counting down.
GCATTTGTCAATTGAAGGTTAGGATTTGTTAGGTTGGTTAGCATTACAATCAACCTGTCGTAGATAGGTCTAAATACTAGCGCATATAACTCATAAAAATAACAAACAATAATTGACATATGAATACGTGAAAGTAGAATTAGTAAATTTTCTAGCTGACAGATGTTCTTTCTATGAAAACCGGACTTTACATGACTTTAATATCCACAGCGGTGGTAAAGTGGTTTAGAGCGTAAGACATTCCTCGAATGCCGTCGACAGCAGGGCTGGAACCTCTGAGAGTTTTTCGTCGCCTGATTTTCACCGTATCTTCACAGTGGGCTATCCATGTAGAGTAGTTTAAAGAAACGGACGCCACTTTTCAAGTTATCGGTTCAGTTGGAAGCGCGTCTGCCTACTGAGCCAAAGGTTTCCATGTTCGATTTCCGGCATGGCCTAAAAATATATATCATTCATGAGATTGTGGCTTTACGTTTCACAGTTATGTGAGTATTTTGTGGGTCCACCTGTTACAACTCAGGGATTGGCTGAATTTGGTTACGTGACCACGCCCCTCGCTCTCTGATTGGCTGTTGGTTTCCCCCTCCCCTTATCCTGACCCCCTTTACAGTGTTCCAAACTTGGTTATTATTGTCTCATTTGTTTTTTATTAGTGCTCATTGATTTTTTATGTGCTCAATGGTTATTTATGTCAGCTCATGGCTTTTTGTGCTCATTGGTTATTTATGTCTGGGTAGGATTCGGACGGGCCATTGGAGTTTTTTTAATTGGTGTAGGGAGTTTACTGTCGTGGGATTGGACGAGGCCTTAGGGTTATTTATTTATTGGCGTGTAGTCCACGCGCCGGGCGCTCCTCCTTCGGCATCGCTAGTGAACGCTGGGGGCATTTTCTCTGGCCGGCCGCTTAGCGAAGAGTATGACCACCGAGCAGATGACAGCGAATCACAGCCGTAAGGCCCCTTTCACTTTTCCCTTACTCCCCCCACACTGCTTACATCGCCACGAACGAGCTAAGTTACACTGACTGCTCCTTCTCACAAGACTCTGTTGAACTGCCTTTCACTGAGGCGGGAGGGTTGCCAGTCAATGACCTATCTCACAGTTTCAAGGTCACGATCCATTCCTGGCTTGTAGAGCCAAAAAACTGGCGCCAGCCATCAGGGCAGTCATTAGCGATGCTAAAAACTCCTTCGGATCTCAAGTTATGGCATGATGTACCCTGCAAAAGATAGCGGGGTTCAAATCCAGGTTCACACATGCGAAAGAGGACCTCGCAAGGCAGAATTATCAAACACCTCTGGCGTGTGAATTACCCCCTGTATTTCAGAGGTCAAAGCCACTGACTTACAAAGCCATTTTGGACGGAAATATACCAGAATGTCAATGCTCCAAAAGGCGTGTGTGCCAGAAATGCATTGTTGCAACATAACAATATCCTCATTCTGTTTCCAAAGTGCACGTTAAATACTTCAAAAAATTTAAATGGAAAAAATATACTTGTAAATATTATTCATTTGTGACTCTATATATATTTATAAAATGCACAGCCCATTCAATATCAATAACCATCATGTTAATGCTTAGGATGCATATAAGTTAATGCATTACTAAATATTAAATTAACATGATAAAAAACTAGTTTCAAAGGTCGAATAGTATAAGGTGTCACCCTCGAGTTAGACTGGTATAATCATGACGGGGGAGATCGAGGTTCGAATCTCGGTTGGGTGAACTGGGGATAGTTTTTCACTCTACCTCTACGCAAAATGTGGGTTCAAACTTCCCAATTCCCGATCCATTAGTGTAATCAGTACTTAAGCGAATAACCCGAACGGGTAGTAAGACGCGGTGCTAAAATGTGTCAAGTTAGTGTGAACTATAAATAATATGAGCACCAAATCACGTTTGAGTTGCCATTTTAAAACAGGATATGGGAAGGGCGGGGTTTGATCTAGCAGAAAGTTATTTTTGGGGGTAAATTTTAATAAATCTTTTCCACTTCCAACTCTGGAAAATTGAGATACATTCCCTTTGTAAATCTAATTTATTCAGCCTTCATTCTTTCTTGTGTTAAATATTAGACATGTAGAACGATGGTAAACTCTGTGTGTGTGTGTGTGTGTATTGTAAGCGGACATTATAAATTTTAATAAATATTGAGGGTAAGCTAAACAAATCCATGGCATAGTATTCAATTTAAAAATAAATATTATAGATTCCATCATCAGCGTCGAGCATATTTAGGGAGGTTTTTCTAATAAACTTTCCATTCTCCCTCCTTGGATGTACCTCCTCTAATTTTGGCTTGCGGTTTAAGTCACTAGTTTGTTTTATGTGAATGTTATTTATTATGTCAATAAAATATAGTTTCGAACATTAAATGATATTTAAAATTTTATTTAATATTAATAATAATATAAAACGCGTGAGATGTTTTTATTATTTATTGACAGTTCAGGACCACTAATTCGCAGTTACCACCAATGTATATGTTATTTTACTTAAAGGCTCTTATGCCGCAATGTTTCACGGCTTAGATTTTATAAATTACTCTGGTACCGGATAGGTAGGACTTTCTTTTAAAATAACTGCCACAATTAAAAATAATATATATATATATATATATATACACTATTTGATTATTTGAATCTAAGATATTTAAAATTTCACTATACTTATAATATATTTTTTTTCTTTTCCTTTACTTCTATTTTGGTTACATTTATGTTCCACCCTTCTGGTGAGATTGTTGGTCCCTTTTTCAAGCTCATAATAAGAGTAATTTAATTTGTGAGTATACACTCAACTCACTGGCGCCCACCCGTTTATTTCACTAGAGTTTAACACTTCACGACGAGCTACAGGATTACCGTGGATACATATCAGAGGGTAAGTTTACCTGGCAATTATGTCTATCGCTACTGGGCCGCATTAAAGCCACAAAAATATATTTCCTTGCTACATCACCACGGATACCTCGAGAGGTTATAGTCTCAGTTTTTTTTAGGTGCTCTATCGACTGAGTTGGTCATCGTGGGAGTGAGGTTATAATACTACCCCCCCCCCCTATAACGTTACATTACCTCCCTTGGGGAAGTGAAAGGGCGGCAAACAGCTGCCAGCTGGTCAGTGGTCTCATTTTACTCTACTTCCTGCCGTCCTAACAAACATTAGTTGTGCTAAAGATATTGAGGTTCAAATCCCAGTGTGCACGCCGTCTAAGTGTAAGGCTTCTGACATGGGGGAAATCTAATCATTGGTCCCAGAGTGGTCTATAGAAAGCACATCTGAACCTGCAGCCTTCAGAAGGCCCCGACCGATGCGCCAAGCGGCCTTGGGGCTGGGAGAAAGCACATCTGAACCAGCGACCTTCAGAAGGCCACGACTGATGTACCAAGCGGCCTTGGGGGGTTCATGACTCTTCAACAAGGTTGTTGCCACCCTCCTTCAAAATTTATAGCAAGTTTGCGACATCTGACGATCCCCACTGAGGAGGGGTATGACAAAGTGAGGGAGATGAGGGGTGAAGTGAAAGGCAGTACACAAGAGTCTTGTGAGAGGGAGCAGTCAGTGTAACTCAGCTCGTTCGTGGCGATGTAAGGGGGGTGGTGGGAGTAAGGGAAAAATGAAAGGGGCCTTACAGCCATGATACGCTGTCATCTGTTCGGTGGTCACACTCTTCGCTAAGCGGTCGGACAGAGAAGATGCTCCCAGCGCTCACTAGCGATGCCGAAGGAGGAGCGCCCGACACCGTGGACTGCACGCCAATAAATAGATAAATAAAAAACTCCAACGCCCCATTATAATCCTACGACAATAAACTCCCCAACCAATTAAAAAAACTCTAACGGCCCATCCAAATCCTACCCAGACATAAATAGCCAATGAGCACAAAGAAAAAAGCAATGAGCATACATAAATAACCAATGAGAACAAATAAAAAAACAAATGAGACAAGAATAAACTGGTTTGGAACACTAGAAAGAGGGTCAGACGATAGAGAGGGTCAGGAGGAGGGAAGGGGGAAACCAACAGCCAATCGGAAAGCGAGGGGCGTGGTCACGTGACCAAATTCAGACAAGCCCTGAGCTGTGACAGGTGGGCCCACCAACTACTGATGAGATAATTTCCGAGGGACTTTAGTGTTGTCTGTTAAATAAATTTAGTTGAGTTGTAAGTCGCATGATTATATAAACAGTCTGTTCAGAAAGTGCACGTTTAAATAGCTAAAAAAACAAAAACCAGTCGAGTTGTGTTTGTATAAAACATAGCTAGTTTAGCCGGTCGTGATCGAACTACGTCGCTCCGAGTGAGGCTCGGTCGTTCTAAAACTCGTCCTAACCAACCGGTAACGAGAAGATTAAACGAGACAATCATTTGAAATCGGTGATGAGGGATAAAGTCATCTAGAATGACGATTACGAGTTTAGTACAAAATAATAAAAAAGCGTTTTGCTGCTATACTGAGCTGTTTTGCACGGTTTTGTTTTGTTTTTTAATTTTCGCGACGTAGGTTAAGCTTCAGTATCACTTGATTTATTTGGGCTTCGTCCGAGGAAACCCTACAAGAGTCTTCGCGGGAATAACTGCACATCATCGTATACAATTACTATCACCCTCTTGTTTCTCTGGGAGGGTCAGAGTTAAGTTTCAATTTCATCGGGAAGAGTCTGGTTTAAGGTGCGGCAGAAGGGACAATTTTTATAGCATTACATGTTTGTGGCCAAAGTAAATCAAATATTTCTCCAGTTGCAACATAGAGCTTAGCTTTCTGCACATGCTAATACCAAAAGATCTTTAATATCTTTCAAGAGTGTCCTGGAATTTTGCCAAAACTTTTGAAATAAATAGAAAAAGTTTTGACAAAATTCCAGGACACTCTTGACAGATATTCAAGATCTGTTGATATTAGCATGTGCAGAAAACTAAACTATATGTTGCTACTGGAGAAATATTTTATCTATTTTGGCCAAAAATGTAGTGCTATAAAAACTGTAACATACTCGCGCTCCCTTCTGCCGCACCTTAAGACACCACACAGCTGATCACGTGGTCTAAGGGAGTCAGCCCGCGAGGGACTGATTTCCCGCTGAGTGAGGGGTCAAAGTTCAAATCGCGGTCGACTGCACTGGGTTGATTCTTTTCCAAGTTTGGTTTATCGTTTGTTTTCTCCCTCCCTTTTTCGCTAATTTAGTTGTATTTCCTCTAATCAAACTTTCTCATTTCATTTCCTTTGATTTAACTACTATAACAATGGTGTTGAAACACAGTGTTTAAAAAAATGCATATCAAAATATTATTTGAGAGTAGTGTAATTTAAATACACTTAGTATGTATTTTATTGTGGGTATTTAACGCGTAATTAATAAACTAAACAGGATTATGAATGCAAGAAACTTTCAAAAATACAAAAATGTGTTTCTGTGGTCGATATCGATCTTATTTTATAGTTTGATATTATCTAGAAAAAGTAACAGCTTCAGGTCACTATAATATATTAAAATTATTTAATGATTTTTTTAAAATGTTATATAAATGTCTTCCTTCTAAATCAGATTGTAGTTGGACAGAAAACATACTTACGACTTAACACTCACCTTAGTGTACCAAAAAGTATAGTAATTAGCCAGTAAGGGAAAAAATCATTGCATAAATACTAAGTTGGTTTAGAGAGTATCGTGAATCAAGCCCAGATCTTTATGACCTAAAGTCACCTCCATAACAACTTGTTTGTAGAGACTTATTTTATAGCATAGACAAATAACCTTAGACTGATTTATAGTTTGCCTTATCCACATTCAATTGTAGGGTTAGTTTGAGTTGGGAATGTTGGAAACGCGAGAAAAGATCAGTCATTTTAGAAAACATTTTGTTTATTGTCCTGAGAAACTGTTCAATAAACGATGTTTGGCAATAATTAGAATTAAAATCAAGAATTTATAATAAAATGAATGGACCAGATTAATAAATATATATTAAATTTAAGAACCATTATTCACAGAAGAAATCATAAACACAAAGTTCTCGTGTTTTTTCAGTTTTTATAGCAGAACTTTTTTGTCAAAAATAAATCAAATATCGCTCGTGTTTTCCATAAGAGCTTGATTTTCTTCACATGATGATATCAATAGTTTTTGAATATGTCATGAACAAAAGACCCACTTTTTAAAATGACAAGAAAAAGTTGTGATGAAATTCCAGAAAACCCTTATCATATAATCAACAACTATTGAGGTTACCATGTGAAGAAAATTAAACTCCATGTTTCTTGAGGAGAATTAATTGATTCTTTTGACAACAAAAATATTTGCTATAAAAACTGCAAAAATACTTACCTTTACTCGCGTGTCCTACATTCCCACCTTAAAAAGCTTAACGACGAACTAATCTATATATAAAATAAAAACTAAATAAATATAAGTTTACAGCAATGTAAAAAAATCCATCAAAGTTGAAATTTATCTAATTTTTGAAGCAACTACTTGAGTTGAGATTTTATTTAAATCGGGTCGATTCCATTTAGGAATGTTTGAAAGGGTCTTCAATTGTTAATAGCAGAATGTCAAAAGTTAATTGGATGTCAAAGCATTTCCATGAGAGAGCCGTTTATTTTTTCTCTGCCTCTCTTTTTTATTATTATTTTGCAATTAAAAGTTGGAGTGCGACGCGTCACATTTAAATGGAGAATTCAATCACAGCCCATCTACGCTTGAAAAAACATGACAAGAAAGGGGGGATCTCTCCCCCACAAGACTCCTAATATTATTGCAAACTATGGCGACGTAAAATTGACACAAAACAGTTTTTAAACGTGTATTATATGGATTAAAAAAAATTGCATACCAAAACCAAATATACATTTTTCAACAAAATATAACAGCACTTAAATTATAATAGAAAAGTTTCTAAGTTAAATTTATTACATTATTATTATACTTCCATTTTAAAATGGCTAGATCCTTTCCTTCACCTCTGACAAGATGTGTATTAATCACAACTTGTGAATGTGGGGAATGCCAAGCCTCCACCGTGGTTCGGATCCCACGTCAAACTGTAGGTCCTTCATTTCATCTCACAATCACCCTACCATTACACATTAGCGTAAGTGCGTACAACCCGAACGGGTAGTAAGACGCGGTGCTAATAATAATAATAATAATAATAAAATGGCTAAAATAAAACTAAAACTGGTCTCGAACGTTCAACAATAAGTATTTCGAAATTAATTAAACATATTATGGCTGTACTCTATGTATGAATTAAAACTCTCATATAGGTTATTAATTCAAATCATTCGCAAACTTATACTTGATTGATACCCACACGATACGTTCTGATAGCTGAATCAAATCCAATCAAGTACCAAATGACAAATTGAACAAGTGAATCAAACTCGGGACTTTTGGCTGTGCACACCAAGGTTTTCACTTAATTTAATCTTATAAGTTAGAGGTGTTAAATTTTTCTAAACATATAGAATAACCTATAGCTTTAAAAAAAAATGGGTGTGTGTACTTATGTACGCGCGTGAGAAGTTATACTTCTTTGGCATCATTAAAAAATAGTTTTTAATTGCATGAAACTAATTAATTACAATAAAATGATAAAAAGACTGGAAAAGGATAGTCAACACAGTCAATAAAGTTCAGTTTAAATTTGAAAAATTAAATAAATAAATTTATTAAAAATTAATATTTTAATTTGATGTTCGATTTAAATTTTTATCAAATTTTTTTTATTAAATGTTTTATTAATTTTATTTCTTTATTTTGTAAATATTAAATAACTAATAATAAATATTTAACAATAATAATTTAATAATATTTAGTATTAATTATGTTAAATAATAATATTTTAATTTATATCAATAAATAATACATACGGATAGTTAACCTCAATTATATTGGAGCACTTGAAAAAGTCTATAAGCACAATTTTTTTCACTAATATTTACGAATAGTAAATAATATTAATCAAAATATTCAATTTAAATTACTACTGAATATAATTTATTAGCACATATATAATTCGCACTTGTATGAAACTAAAACACGTGTTGTGAATGTAGAAACTAGAAACATGTGGATAAATATATACTTATAAAATAAAATGTCCTGATTGACTGACTGACTGACTGATTCATCATTGCCGAGCGCAAACTATCAAGGCTACAAGCATGAAATTCGGACTGTATAGTCATTTTCTTATGTAGGCACCCACTAAGAAAGGATTTTAGAAAATTCAACCCCAAAGGGGTCAAAATAGGGGATGATAATATGTATGATAATATGTATGATAATATGTATGAAAGTCCGTCATTTTGAAAGTTACATAAACAAAATTTTGTATTTCGGTTATTGACGTAAAACAAATAAATACGTGTTTCAGGAATTTTGGAAATTTTATTTAATAAGGGATGAAAAAGGGGGTGAAAGTTTGTATCGGACTTGCATTATTTTTGATCTGAGGTCAAGTTATGGTCATCAACGTAACGTAATATTTTTAATTAATCTGTAAATACATATGTATATTTTCGTATTTGTATAAAATCAACTTCCACGCGAGCAAAGCCGCGGGCAACAGCTATCTAGTATTATATATATATGAAAACAGTGATCAGAGGCGACAAGCGTACCAACATGCACGACTAACAGAGATTCTATTTCTATTTTGTTGGTAGCTTTTTTTTTTCGAGACTTAATGAGTGGTTTAGCTTCAACCTGTTACTTTTGTGTTACAGTGATGCGCGCGCATCTTAAAATTTCACTCTCATCATTTTTTCATAACGCGCCTAAAGAAGTATAACTTCAAATAACGCATCGGATTTTATTCTGTCTCAAGGAATTCCATCGGCATTGCCGATGTGTACGACGCGGATCAGTGGACGCAGTCTCATTAAAAATAATAAAAATAATTAAAAAATCCAATGCTTGCGATGCGGACCAGTGGACGCTTACCTTTACATGCCACAACAGACACTGGAATGAAGGCTTTACTTGCCATCCGAAGTAAGTTGTGCTACGAATTTTATTGCTCAAGAAAAATCCGTCGACTCTTGCTGGGTTTGAACCCACGAACATCGGGTCCTGAAGCGAGCACTTTACCTTAATACCACTTAGGTCGTCTTCAATTTAGTTGATAGCGTTTATCGATAAAAAAAATAAAAACTCCAAAGAATTTTTCCCGAGATTGAAACAGAGCTATAAGCCTAGTAGCCATTGAAATAATCTTTTTTGGTCACTTACCGAACATTGTAGCATGGGTAAATTTTCACTAAAATTTTGCTTTAGATTTTGTTTGATTATAAAATTATTGAAATAATATTGCTTTTGCTATTTTAATGAATTTAATTCAATCAATTAAAAAACACCAATATAAAGATAATAAAAAATAGAAATTACGTATAAGAAGACCTTTTGGGTCACCAATCTGAGATAATATTATATTTATGGCCACGAACAAAAAAGTTTGGTTAACACTGCCTTAGACGATGCGGCCACCGAAGCAGGTAATAGTAAAATATTGCTTCAGTAGATAAATTTAGTTTGATTTTCTACACATGATAATATCAAAGGTTTTATAAAATTTGACATGAGCATAGCGGTAAAACATTTTCTTGTCCTAGCTTCATATATCAAGTAAAAACGAAGAGCGGAAAAAATTTGCAGCATCTAACTGAGGGGAGGTGGGAATGGACAAGTCACCGACTTTAATAACCAAATATATTGCTGACTAATGTTTAAATCACTCGCAGGTTAAATTGTACGTACTACCCTCTAAAAGAGGCCAACAAATGCCTGTTCGGTTAGCAGCGGACAAGGATTGATAATTCTCCTTTGTGCGCCACAAATTCCGGCCACACAATTTTTAAATTGGATGGTCGCCCGGGACGGGAACATCTCTTGAAAGAACGACGAACACGATGTTGGATGACCCGCCAAGGCGCTAGGAATGTCACGTGACCGACCAAAAGCGCGACCTTTCCCCAAAGACCCGAATAGCCGCGTCCAACTCACTTCGACTTGGGAAAAAAATATTCATTTCTGTTTTCGTTTAAGTTGAGTAATTAACAGCGAGGTAGGCGTGAGGCGAGTAGGGGGAAGTGCACTCATTTAAAGTGGAGAGGATGAGAAAATCACCCCCAAAACTCACTCAGCTGAGATTCGAGCCCCGACCTCCCAGTCAACGACGACTAAGTTCTATGCAACTATTACGCGTTAGGTCACGTGACCACAGGTGCAAGTAAAAAGCTATTATATCGACTTTTTCGTTAGGTACAGTCCAATTTTATAGGAACGGCCTTATCTGACAGTCACAAACGTTACTAAACCTACTTTCACGTATTCATACGTCAAGTAGAGTGATCTGTAGTTGTCACTTTTAATAGATATGATAAAAAAAAACCTATAAAAACACACTAACTAAGTAAATGTGTATCAATGTTGACGCAAAATAATATATTATGTTTGTATTTTCTAAAAGGCCCTTCCCATGAAAATTGTACCTAAGAGCCGTCACAGCTGCTGCATTAGGTTGAGATATAGAGAACGCGAGAAAATGTGTTTTTGAAATTTTTTTATAGCAAAAATAAATAAAATATTGCTCCAGTATAAGCACTAGAGTTTAATTTTCTTCACATGGTGATATCAACAATAAGTTTAATATATGTCATGATCAGAGCCGCTGGAAGGGAGGGGGCGAGCGGCCCGGGCTACGCGAACATGGGGGGCGCCGACAGGCGCCCCTCGTACCCATTTGTGTTAGTAAATAGTTTTAAAAATATAAAGATTGAATATATTATAAGGACATTAGATCAGATTCCAACGGATAATGTTGCCAAACTTTTTAAATACGTCGTGTAAACATTGAAAATAAAATTACATAATGTGTTGTGTTATAAAATATCAGTGTAATTAAATCGGTAAAATGAAAAGAGCAACTGATGTAAACCGGTAACACCGCTACGACATGAATTCGTTCAGCTGACAGCCCGTGAGTCACAGGCCTCGTGATGAACTTTTTCTTGCTCCCCACAATCGTCTAATAAATAGACTGACACAGTGAACAGACAGACATTTAGATTACAAATCAAGACATATTTTGATTATATTAATCATGATTTATCAAAGTGAATAGTGAATGAATACGTAGTAATATTCTGAACATTTCACAACTACAACAACAATTTATGATTGTGTTACTTTCGATTTTTCGAATTGTGTGAATAAAATACTGTATTTATACTCAAATATAATTATTCAACCGTGTTATCAATGGCAGCTCGTAGCTAAAATTAGTGGGGGTGCTGCTCCAGAAAATGTTTAGCCTTTGTTTTAAAATTGTGTAAAAGGAAAAAAAAATGTATAAAAAGAAAATTTATTCAGGAACTTGATAAAATCTTTAAAAAATATATTTTTTACTTACTTTAATTTAAATTGTTACAGTTCAAGCTTGATCTATTCATTTAAAAATGAAAGCCATTCTTCTTGTTTTAATTTGCGCAAATAGTTCAATAATTTTCTCCATTGAAAGTACTGCAAGCGCATTTAGTCTTTCTGTTGAATAAAAGATCCGAAAAAAAAAAATGAATCATATAGAATAGCTGGAAGCAGAATAATAATAATCTAATTCTACACTCTTCTACACTTTTATCACATTCAATAATATGGTACACGGTTTTTAAGCACAGCACATGCTGAGTAAAAACGAACTTCCTTCCACCATTACGCCAGAGCCGGCACTGCGAGAGCAACAGTGCTCTCTCTACCTGGCAGTCCCGCCTTCCTCCCCACCCCTCTCCTATGTGCACATGCGCACAACAGACAAACACCACGTCACTGGCACTGTGAAGCACACGGTGTCATACAAAGATTTTTGTATCTTTTTCATAAACTAGGGGATGGCTACTGAAGTATTGACATTAAGCTTAAGGAATGTATATTGTACTACAAAAATAAAGAACAAATTAAATGATAAAAAGGACTCATTATATTAAATGTTATCGATAATATCAAATGGAAATAGGGGTTGCTGCAGTTCCGCAGTGCCTATACACGAACCACCACTGCCTGTTATTCAATAATAAAGAATTGATATATACTCCTGGGCTGGGCCTATCAGCCATGGTGTCAGGTGACAGGTATGTGGTATGTATTAATTATGTCTATTTGAACTAAAAACATAATTAAAAAGTGCGAAACATAATCTTTGGATGATCTAAAAAGTGTTATTTGATTGGTGACACACTGCACAATAAAGATTGCACCACTTGTTATTTTCTCCATAACAATAACCTTTAGAATTATGGTGTAAATACGAGATGATAAGTGGTGGGTATTGGGCGGGTGGTAGGCGCTTCTTTCAAGGCTGCCCCGGGCGCTGACTTCACAATGTTTCATGATCATAGCGGTATTAGATGAGAAACTTTTTAAATAAAGAGAAAAACTCTCATTAAATTCTAGGACACCCTTGACAGATAATCAACAACTGTTGATATCACTATATGAAGAAAATTAAACTCTAATGTTGTAGTCGAGAAATATTTGATTTATTTTGACATAAAAAATATTTTGCTGTAAAAACTGCGAAAACACCGCGCTTAGCTCGCGTTCGCTACATCCCTAAGGAGGGACTGTGGCTATTCCCGACTGCAACGGAGGAAGTGAAGTATTAAGGCCCTGCCTACCCTCCCTGGCGGCGTGTTGAGCTTTCAGCTCTAAAATAGATGGCGTTGCTAACGTTATACAAACTGGTGGATTCCAGCCATCAGGTTGGCAGAACTACTGGTTTGTTTAAACAATTGGTAGACTGGCGACCACGACCGGTAATCAGTAAAGGCAGAAAGCAAACTTTTTTCCAAGAACTGAGAGAGATAAGAAGTGTAGTGCAGGACCGTAAAGTGTGTAGGCGACCAAGTTTGACTAAACGTGGGGAGACATAACGTCAAGATACAATAACACTCTCGAGCAGAAAAATTAGCTTATTCATTCCAGTCGACCAAGTTTGACTAAACGTGGGGAGACATAACGTCAAGATACAATAACACTCTCGAGCAGAAAAATTAGCTTATTCATTCCAGTCAGCTAGACGTCCATTAACCTATAGTACCACTTTTGAATTTAGAACCTTTTGATGCCAAAGTTTAGTACTAGTTTTGTACCATTTTGTACCCGTACCCGTTTTGAGTAATTAGCATATCAAAGTGGTGACTCTAGGTTAATGCAGTTGTACCACTTTTGAATTTTGAACTTTTTTTGATGCCAAAGTTTTGTATCCGTACCCATTTTGAGTAATTAGCATATCAAAGTGGTAACTCAAGGTTAATGCTGTTTTACTACTTTTTAATTTTGAACTTTTTTCCATGCCAAAGTTTTGTACTAGTTTTGTACCGTTTTGTACCAGAAAGAAAAAGTATTGTACCCGTACCCGTTTTGAGTAATTAGCATATCAAAGTGAGTACTCCACGTACTCCAGGTAAATGCGGTTGTACCCCTTTTGATTTTGAACTTTTTTTGATGCCAAAGTTTTGTAATAGTTTGGTACCGTTTTGTAACACAAATAAGTTTTGTACCCGTACTCATTTTCAGTAATTAGCATATCAAAGTGGTGACTCCAGGTTAATGCTATTGTACCACTTTTGAATTTTTTGATGCCAAAGTTTTGTACTAGTTTTGTACCGTTTTGTAACACAAATAAGTTTTGTACCCGTACCCATTTTGAGTAATTAGCATATCAAAGTGGTGACTCCAGGTTAATGCTGTTGTACCACTATTGAAATTTTTTCAAATAAATATTTGGTGAGGGTAGTGATAAATAATAATTACACTTATTTATCAGAGAAAAATTTATTTAAGGTAAAATTAGAGATAACTTATTTTTGAAGGTTTTGTCACTAACTATAATAAATAACCTATACGATTGAGTATGTAGCCTACGATTTTTTCGTACCATTTATTTGAGTTTATTAGTAAGCAGGTAAAATAAAACATAACTCAAATTTAATGTGCTAAATTTGGCCACTGTGCTTTGGCTAATTTTTCAAAATTTAAAGGCTAAGGAGGCAATAACATATTTTAAAAGCAGTTTCATTTCGAAGACTATAACAATTTTGACTATAAATATATGTGTTATTTTTATTACTGATATTACCACGTCATACTACCTGTTCATGTTATACGCATATATGATAATCTAATTGGGTGGTAATGAGGAAAGAAGCATTTGAGAGGTTATCTACCAGCATTTTTATTTCGGAAGATGGGGAAACAATTTAGGAAAAACTACCCTCAATAGACTCGACCAGGATTTGCACCCCAATTTAACACTAGTGACACCTTAGACCACTCAGCCACTGAAGTGGGTACCGGTATCTGTTATTTAATACGTTGTTTACAGTTTTCAAACATCTATAGGATTTACACAATTTTCCAGAAATAAATGTTTTTGGGAATAATTTTTTATCCTATTGGTAGAGTTTAACTTGAGTAATATCTCCATGGTGTCAGCTTGCAAGCAGGCTATACCGATCGAGAGGCTGCCGTATGTTGGCAAAGATAGGGCCAACATTTTCAAGCTGAGGGTGCCATGTGGTTAGCACAACGAGCCCTCCAGACTCCTATCTCAGTTTACTAGACTGAAGCGCTACTTATTCATTCAATTATCTCCTCATTTGTCCTCACGAGGTTGATTTTGGTTTCGTTTCAGACCCATTGTTTCACAGACAAAATTAGGGGCACTGGGGATCGAACTTGGGACTTCAGTATCTGAAGCCAGTAAATCTGACCACTATACAACAGAGGCGGTCGGGTATCAAATACTTACTTACTTACTTACTTTATGGCATAGGGAACACAAAAGTTCATTAATTTTAATGGTTTTAAATATATATTTACTTATCATCGGCTTCATGTCGTGGTCAATATTGCTAAAGTGCTATGACTGAGCACTGAGTGCGTAAATTAATCAGCTCAATAACTTGACTAGTTCGATTCCCTGTTAGGTTGAAATTACTTAGTACTAGCGTGATACGAACTCGGCCAAGGCACATGAGATTTTGAACATACAATAAGTGCGTTACAGAGTGTTAGTATTATTATTATTATTAGCACCGCGTCTTACTACCCGTTCGGGTTATACGCACTTACGCTAATGTGTAATGGTAGGGTGATTGTGAGATGAAATGAAGGACCTACAGTTTAACGTGGAATCCGAACCACGGTGGAGACCTGGCATTCCTCACATTCACGAGTGTTAGTAACATTTACTTTCAGCTAAGAGCTTTTCTTTAAAAAAAAAACTTGAAATATCAGAATAATCTCTGCATTGTTATATAGAAGTATTTATTTGTATCTTAATTTTGATATTATTTCTACAGTAAATAAAATAGTATCGCTGCTCATCCATTGTACTTAAATTAGTAGATAAAGATAGCCTAAGCGCCAGTAATATGCATACCATTAGAAAAAACTTACCCTTTACTACAAGAAGTTAAATAATCAATTATATCTTTGATTTTCTTTGTGCGCCCTTTCTTCATAAACTTGTTATTCACAAGGATATAAAATAATATTTTGTAAATACTTCTCCACCTCAAAATTTATGCAATCCATTGGATTTTGTTCGAAAGCAAAAAGGTCACATATTGTTAATTATATAAAAAGTAATCACCGTGGGTACTTATTGTTCGGGATTCGATACATTTCTTCCAAAACGAGCGCACAAACTGCGAGAATGCATGCAACAGGTTCAAATTAAAAGTAATCACATTTATAACACGCTAATAAAATAAAATTAACATTTTCACATCTTGACTACCAAAAATTTCGTTCATTAACTTTTTGAAAAATAACTTATTCCAAAGTCCAATGAGAGTCAAATCCTAGACCGTAAAATAAAAACTAGTATATAAAATTATACTGAGAACGTCTCCAAATTACATTTAGACCAAACTTTATTTAAAATAACTATGTTTGATATGAGCAGGAATGTTTATTTTTATTTATTATAATAGTGGATTAAAAATTCAATGTACAGTAGTTTTCATTTACTTTGAATATTAACACTTATTATTACAACGTGTAGTGCTAAAGAATGATAAAACTCAAGAAAGAATATAAGATAAGAGTGAAGAATTTTACATGTTTTACTGTCTCAGTTAAATAAGGGCTAATGTCATAAAACTTTGTGTATGGAGAAGCATGTGGCTTTTTCTTTGAAAATAATGTATCACTAGAGTAATACTCTCATTGAAGTAAGTAGGGACCAACTATATTTATTCACACAGCAGGAAGACTTTGTGAGTATTTTAGTTACTGAATATATTAAGATGTTTAATTGTTTATATTTAATCACGCAAATTTTCATAATTGGACATTGGCCCTTCTTATCCTAACGTACATGGTATTAATGTTTCTTTGACTCAAGAAGGTCACAGAGATTAGTTTAACCCTCCATTGCCGCCTGCATTCCGATACAGCAGGTTAGCCAACGCTTGCAAAATGATACTAGCTTGTAAATGGGTAATGATCATACTAACGGCACCTATTATCAGCTATGACAACTAGTTGCAGAAGGAAAAGTTGTATTTAAAACCATGTATTTTGACTAGAGAGTCGACTTGGGAGTCGTTAGAGCTCAATATCGTCGTGATTATTGAAGCTAACCCAAATTTAAAAATATGTCTAAAAAGAAAAAGAAATTATTCATTAAATAGTATGTTATAAACAAACACTCTAGCTTAATTGTACAAAGAAAATAAATAAATCCATTAATAATTTTTGTTTTCCCATTTAAAATGCATTGAAATGGAAACATTTTAATGAAAATATTTCAATAACTATTTTTACCATGGTTTGAAAATTCCATAAGAATTATGAAAGATGCCCAGATATGTTACTAAAATAAATAAAAAACATCAAGGTTGAATTATTAAATATATTTTGTTCTAAATTCTTTTGTTTAGAACCGTGCATTTATGGGTAGGCAGGGCCTTAAATAATATGTTTGTTATGGTAAAAGGTTTAAATGTCTATGAAATACGAGCATAGTAAGTGGTAAGCATATTGTTCGAGCCGACAGTCGACAGCAGCATACGATGTTGTCGACCCGGCAGATGTAAACGGAGCGAGCCGATGTGAGTAAGATTGATGAACAGACCGGTCTAGGTTATCTAGAAACAACAGTAACGACAGCTTTTTATTTCCGTTCTCATCAACGCTATGTGATGCCGTTAGATCTATAGTCGGACCGTCACAAGAGGGGTGGGGAACACCTTATCTAACAGTTAAAAGTAACCCGCTTCGGTGGCCACATGGTCTAACGCGCTACTCTTGTGTTAATCTAGGTCTAGTGTACTGAAGTTTTTTTTTTCAAAATTGTTTTCCACCATACCTACACGCAAATGCGAGTACACGTCACTATAGTATAACCTTCCTAATCCTTAAAACTACTAGCGTAATTAGTACATAAGCGTATAACCCGAACATATATTAAGACGCGGTACTAAAAAAAAAGTTAGTAGTACACATATACTCGTCCACTTTGATTTACCCGTGACGGGAAGGTCGGGGTTCGAATCCACGATCAAATGACCTGAGTGGATTTTTACTTAAAGGTTTCCCACGCTTTCTTTGCGGCAATGCAGATATAATTTCTCTAAATAACTACCTTCACCATCACTATCCTATAAGTGAAAATATGCATATAGCTTGTACGGATTGCAGGACGCTAAAAAAAAACGCTTCAGTGGCCGCGTGGTCTAACGCGCTAC
Source organism: Timema cristinae (assembly GCA_039000515.1). Taxonomy (NCBI): domain Eukaryota; kingdom Metazoa; phylum Arthropoda; class Insecta; order Phasmatodea; family Timematidae; genus Timema; species Timema cristinae. The sequence goes on along the minus strand of JBCFYV010011172.1, from coordinate 36,725,961 downwards.
TTTCGTGTTAGACAAGACAGCTTGGTAACAGGAGATCAAGGTTCGAATCTCTACACTTCCTCTAAATATAACTGTCCTAATCCCTCAAACCAATGACTTAATTAGTATGTAAGCGTATAATCCGAACTGGTAGTAAGACGTGGTGCCAAAGACAAAAAAGCACGCGAAACTAAAAAAAAAAAAGTTTAAAATATTTTAATCGATTATATAGCCATTCGTAGTTAATCAAACACAGACAAGAGTTGTTGGAAACTAAACAAATATCTTGAAATGACAACCAACAGGTGTGTTTTTAATCAAACAGTTTCTGCTTTAGAAAAATCTATTTTATTAATCAACATTAGCAAAGAGACTGAGAGATAATCTCAACGAAGACAAATTGAACAACGGGAATAAAAAGGAAACGAGGACAGGGGGGTTTAGGGGGAGTAGAAGTACAAAAGAAATAAACGGACGGAATATAGCCCTTGATAATAAAAAAAAAAGCGCCAGTGCTAATAACAATAGAGAAGAACAATCTGGATGGAATCGGAGGGACACAATAGAGAACCCGCCTCTTCTATATACCTACTCTTGGAATGGCGGCTTGTTAAAGGTAACAAAAAGTTGTTGAGGTTCTCATAATTTCCCTGGCGAGAAACTGAAACCAGATGAAAACCGATAGAGACACAATGCATGAGATGCGCGATGTCTAATAAACTACGGGATGGTTACTAATAAAGGATGAGATAAGTCTCAGGTATTCGGCAAAGGCTCGGAAGAAAATTATTTAGAAATGATAAAGGAAACACAAGTTTTAAAATAACATACTCTTTTTTATTAGCTATTACTTTCAATTCCTCTTAACTTTCTTTCATGTTCCTTTAATGAATGAAGAAAGTAAAGTTTAGAGGAAGTGTACCCGTATTTGTGTGAAGGAAGAGTGGTAAACCATTTATGATAAACCACCCTTTAGAACATTCTGTTAAGATTCGAAACCCAACCTCTTCATCACAGGCAAACCAGAATGATCATGACATTTAGACCACGTGAATAACGCTGCGGGTAGTAGGCAACATCAAATTAAGGTCGCGAGTAGGATATTAAAATGCATAGCATATGTAATGGCTATTTCTCCATTATTTGTTTTGATAGTTAAATGTATCGTGTTTAGTGCCCAATGCCTAAAAGTCGGGTTGATTCCCTGTCACTTAGAAATATCTATTTGAAAACTTCCATAATAATATGCTTTATTAACACTACGGATGGAAATAGAAATTAAGGCAGAGAGCCAAGGAATATTTCCTTGACTATTAACATTGGGAGGACGCAGGGTTATGGACGCTAGCTAGTGCCATTAACATTCTAAAACAGTTCAAAACATAAAAAACACCCAGAAAAAAAATTAAAAAAAAATAATGTAGAGACACTAGTAACAAATAGGATGAACCCTACACGTACTTTTTCTTAAAGCGGAACAAAATATAAACTTTTGAACGCATTTGCGACTTAAAAACTGTTCTGAAAATATAAGTCTGGTTATCAAAACATTGGATCATGGACATACTTGTAGAAAGTAAAAATTAGTTAATTCATACTAATGTTTAAAAAATATTTTATTATGAATATTTTTTTATCTTATAGTAACAAATAAAAATGGTCAGTCAAGCACGCCATTCGTGAGACCAGCCGTGTCGACTAAAAAATAAACTTGTCATGTGAGTGTATTTGTAATAAGAAGAATACTCTCATTACTAGCAAAAAAAAAAGTAGTAGTATTTACACTTGTGCACAACAAACACGTGCTTCCAACAATGTGTTTGTTATAACACCGACCAACGTCACCCATTACACCGCAAGAACTTGACAAACAATCTCCACTTGTGCTGTGTTGCCAGAGTACAACTAGGGTCCAATTTTCATAAGAAGAACTCTTTGTCTGACAGCTAGAAAAGTTGATATAAAAATATTGGACAACGTTCACGTATTCAAACGACAGGTCAGGTTAGCTGCCTGCAGCTGACACTTTTAAGGTCGAAGCGTTAAAAGGTTAGTGTTCATGGAGGTTTTATAACAAAACAATTTTTTTAGTCAAAATAAATAACATATTGCTCCAGTTAAAACATAGTTTAATTTTATTCACATGTTGATATCAACAGTTCTTCAAAATCTGTCATGAATATAGCAACATTAGATGAGGAACTTTTAAATGAAAGAAAAAGTAGTCATTAAATTTCAGGACACTCTGTACATATATTATTATTATTATTAGCACCACGTCTTACTACCCGTTCAGGTTAAACGCACTTACGCTAATGTGTAATGGTAGGATGATTGTGAGATGAAATGAAGGACCTACAGTTTAACGTGGAATACGAACCACGGTGGAGGCCTGGCCTTCCCCACATTCACATATATTAAAGAAATGTTGCAGTCACCGTGTGAATAAATGTAAACTTTGTTTCTACTGGAGCAATGTTTGATTTATTTTGACCAAAAAGAGTTTTGTTATAAAAAGCGCCAAAACAGTGACCTTTTCTCGCGTCCCCTACACTCCCGCCTTAATATATTTAATCAAAAACTATAAGATAATTAAATTAAACTAGTAAAAATAGTAACACGTTTTCAATTTTAACAACAGATAATTGTATTTTATTAAAGTCCTTTCTATGGAAATGTGACTGTATCACATTCACCTGATTGTTTATTTTATTAAAGTTTGGATCCCTCTTTGGAGGCAACACTCTAAAAGAAAAGGGCAACTTATATTCTCACAATTTTTTTGCCGCGCATCTTATTATCCAGACGAGTGATTTTCGTTTACTCACCCTAACAGAATAGGGATATAAAAAGGCAGTATGCGGAGGATATTATACTCACATTTGCGTGGAGGAAGAGTGAGAAACTTTTTTTTTTTTAAATCACCTTAGTACACCCGCCCGGGGTTTGAACCCCGACACCGGTAAACCAGACTATATGAGTCTGACAACAGTCCGCGTGCGTGTCGCCGCAGATATCTATTTCTTAATATCCCGTCCAAAGATCGATTAAACGGGAAATTAGATACAAGATTAAGCTCAAACTAGAAAAGTGACTGAAGTGTGGTTTTCTGCAATCTTCACTTGAAAACAACCGAATCTTTTATTTCTAGAATTTAAATTTTATTTTGAATCTAGAATCCAAATTAAAATCCTCAAATCTTTAAAATATGTACAATTTTATTTTAAGAGAAAATATTTAAAAGTGAATATTTTAAATGTTTAAGGTTTGGTGCCACCTTTATTTTGTTATAAACAACAAGAATATTTTTTTATATTAAAGTTATTAATTTTGTCCTTTGTTGTGATTTTGTTTTCCTCAATAACTATATAATTCCTTTAACCTACCGCTTAAATATGCTATTTAAAGTATTCGGGATGCACTACCGAGAATATTACCAATTCGAGCGTCTCATCTCTAATTATAACTATTGTTATTATTTAAGTAATTTATTGTGCACTTTCTGAACTGACTGATTAGCCTATATTAGCATTCGACTTACAAACTAATTTAGAACTAAAATATAGACATAACACCCAGTCCCTCAGCGGTTAATTAATTACTGTGAAAGACTAAACTCAAATTTGACCAATGTTACATGTTTCAGCCATATCGGGAATCAATCCCGGGACCCTTATCTCAGTATGCAAACATGCTACCGACTGAGCTAAGTTGTTGAACTATCTCTTACATTTTTACAATTTTTTTTCCTGAATTTTTCAAATATGGTAAAACAGTATCAATGACACATTTTAAAAAACTCATCAAGATGCAACGTCTGGTTCAAACAGTGCCTTCACATCGGTCACATTATAATAATGTCCGTACCAAATAAACAAAGTAGTACCTAGAATAAAGTCCACCGAAGCTCGGCAACAGCGTACACAATGGCTAAAGGAATGTTTAAGTGTTTTATTTTCCTCATAGCTGTCTAGCCGTGTATGTTTGAATGCAATGACTTGTTTATTAGTGAGATGTTTTTACTGTGACGTATTAGATTGTTCCAATGGAAATGAGTGGGAAGCTAATATCAATTTTTTTTAATAATAAAAATAGGTTAAAGGTTTACCTACATCATTTCTCTTTATAGCTTTTTGATAGAGCCGTTAACAAAGCGTATGATGGTGGTTTAAATGAAAAAGTTCAGTGAGATTGGATCTGTTTTATCGCAACGTAAGTAATGTAGAGTAAGGAAAAGGATTTATTTATACAGTAACCCATGACTTCTTTGGTGCTGACTGACAGCTTACAGCTGACTTCTGACGGCTTTGAAAAAGTTACCAGACCAAACTATGTATCCCTACGCTGAACCATATTATCTGCAAAAACATGTTTTTAGCAGCTGTCACTTCTGAATGTCAAAATTTAGGTATATGCCTAAATGTTGACTGTCAGAAGTCAGCTGTGAGCTGTCAGTCAACACCAAAGAAGCCATGGGGCTACTGTAGATAGCGTGTATACGTAAGGACATGATGCAAAAAAAAAAAAAAACTCCCTCTTTGGAAAAAATAAATGGAGAAATTTGAATGAAAGGAACATCCATACACAGAATGGTGAGACGAAACAAAAACTCATATTAGACCTTGATAAATGTAGTCTAATATTAATAATTCTGGTTTGTAACAGACTATTTTTACTATGAGGGTTTGTTACTCCCACGACAAACCCTCAAAATGGACGACCATCTCTTGACTGTTCGCCATTGCTCAGTCAATATATTCACAACTTACCTTAGTGCTGATGAATATATTTGGATCTAACAAACAGGATAAAGGATAAAGTAACATACTGAAGAACTTTTGTATGCATCCCCAAACAAATTAAGGATAATCAAGGCACGCGGGCTGATTTTCTGTGTTCATGTGGCGCGTATGGGCGATAACAGGCATGTACATAATATCTTAGTTGGGAAACCTGAAGATACAAGATCCCTTATTAGACAAAGACGTTGATGGGGAGGACAATGTTAAGATAGGCTTGAAGGAGGTTGGGTGTGAGGTTTGGAATTGGATGAATATGTCTCAGAATAGGGTTGGGTTATGAGAATTTCATTCCTGCTGGTTTTTTGTAAGTAATACTCCCTGACCACAAAAAGTTCAATGTAAATTATTCCTTGACACGTGTAAATTGCGTTAACAATCTCTTAGCTTAGCAGTAGGTCAAGTTAAGACGTATAATAGCCGTGCAGAAATTCATAAACGCCAGAAACCGAGTGGGTTTTAACGTTACTTGGTGGAGATGTCCCCGGCAGTAAGAGAAGGGGGGGGGGGATACAAATGCCAATAAGTTTTGTGACCCTAATATTAAATTGCATTATTTGATTCACAAAATATCCATTCTATGCTCCTATATTAGTTATCATAAATTTCCCAACATTTATTTACGTCTTCCTGATAATTGATCAACCAAGATTTGAGGATTTTTATACTTTACAGAGTGGAAAATGTCGACTTTTGAATATGTTTATAAGTTTAAATATGAATAGGGTCATAGAAAATAGTTTTTTTTGTTCATTCCAGTAAACAACAAACTCGTGTATTTTTAAAGTGTTTGTCCATATTTATCCTAAGCGAAATCTATGTTTTGCAATATCTCGGCTAACTAGGCAGTCCCCTTAAGTTGGGTTGAATTGAAAATGCCGGATTTCACCATAGAGTGTCTTGTGAACACAAAATATTCAAATTCAGTACAATTACTCTTGGTGTGATCCATGACATGATCTAACAACAAATCGATAGCTAGTTAGCTCAGATTCAGGTAAACAATGGGGCTAAGCTAACTCTTGACCTTTGGAACCAATGGGACAAAATGTACACAGGTTTGTATCATGTAATGCCACGCTCATTACGAGCTCAAACAGCTACCACATATATTTACCATTCCTTTATCCTTAAATTAGTTTGGGCTTGCGTTCACTGGTAGATTATTTCGATCTTAATATTTGCCTTCAAACCAGCTCATAGGCGTCGTTAGCTCTTAATTATTGTGGGGGAGAGGGGGACAAACGAACATATTTTCCTTTTAATCCACAAAATAAAAATAATACTTCACCAAATGAATAAGATGAATGTTAAGGTGGGGTGCTAATGAGCGCGAGTTTAGTGCATTTATTTTGCAATTTTAAGCGTAATTTTTTTTGCTAAAATAAATCAAATATTTCTTCTATAGAAACATAGAGTTTAGTTTTCTGAACATGCTAATCTAAACAGTTCTTGAATATCTCTCATGAGCAAAGCAGCATTTGGTGACAAACTTTTTGAATTAAGAGAAAAAGTTGTCATTAAATTCCAGGACACCTTTGAAAGATATTCAAGAACTTTTGAGATTAGCATGTGCAGAAAACTAAACTCTAGAAGAAATATTTGATTTATTTTTGGCCAGAAAATGTTTATGCTATAAAAACTTCAAAAATACTGCCCTAAACTCACGCTCACTAGCACCCCACCTTAAGGTAAGAGAATTAATTCTAAAGTAACACTTCTGTTTCTTTTACGGTACCATGAGAAGATCCCTTTTGAGCAGATTATTGTGGAAGTAGGGGGGGGGGGGGGAGGCGAGTCTTCCCTGTTTCATCCACTAGAGACGCCCGTGGACCCTTGTTAATCATATTGTCCAGAGAGGGAAACAATCGCTGTTTAATAGCCCTGTTAAAAAGTCGAAGTTATTTCGTAGGACTTTGATCCCAAAGATTCCTCCCTGGTTTGTATCGTGTATGGAGCATTATCTTACATGTGATAATTAGAGGGATCAGGTGCATTTGTATGGGGAAAGGAGTGCTTCTAGCCCCCGACACTTCCTGAAGCAGCATCTCTCCAGCGGAAATGACTATCCTTTTCCATTAAAATCAAATCAAAGGACTTACAAGCCAACTTAATTCCAGAGTAAACCCACAACACATAGTCCGATAGTCATTAATTCATCAATGTGAAAGAGGAAGCTCCAATTTCATTTTCTTTAAATTTCGAAAATGGTGGATAAATCGGGGATCCTCGGTGTTTAGTAGACCGACGCGTGCTACTGAGCTAGGTGTCGGAATACGAGCTCACAGAAATTCCTTCAACACCCCCCCCCCCCCCCCCCACACCTTTATACTCCAGTTGCTTGATTGTGAGAGATACTCCTGTCACGAGTATACCGTTACTAAAGGCCTACCCTACAACATTCTTCATACAAGAGAAATAAATAGTAAATATCACCAAGATCTTATTGAAGGAATGTTGGATCACATAAACCGGCGGTTGAATGTGATCATACTTTAGGTAGCTTTCAAACCACCTCTTGTGTTTCTGGCTACAGATCCATAGGTACTGGGTTCGGTCCCACCTAGTGCTTCCTTTTGTGTGTGTGAAGCAGTGGGTCTATAACGGGGTCAAACTAATGCCTGGTGAGCACAAATGAGGCGTTAATTGAATAAAGAAGTAGCGGCTCCGGTTTAGAAAACTTGAGATTAACGACAGAAGGTTTTGTTTTGCTGACCAAATGACACCCTCTATCCGCAAATGTTGGCACTATCTACGCCAACATAAGGTGGCCCTCGGTCGATATAGCTCGCTTGCGGATTGACAACATGGATTGCCCCCTCCCTCCCCCCCCCACCCACACCGTTGATGCATAAATCATGCAACATTTTTTTTTACGAAACATGCATCATGTGACATGGATAGAACGGTAGCCTACATAGTAGGCCTACATGGGAGAATCCAGTCTTAATGGATTCGTCTAACGAAGAGGCTACTACTGCTACTATCAAATATTATTATCAAAGGCGAAAGAAGAAACGACCAGGGTTGCTACTATTTTCTTACTACCAAATTCCCTGTGTTTTGCACGTTTTCCAAGGTTTTTTTTTCAGTTAGCTTAGAGTGAATAAATGAGTAATAAAGTTTAATTTTTCATCAAACTGATCAGGTTGTATAGTCATTAACTTAAGGTTAAAAAAGATTATTTAAGATTTTTTGGGGAAAATAATATATTATGTCGCTTCACACACAACCCTTGTTTAAGGGGAAATAAGACATGTTTGAATCAACTTGCTTAACTTTTCAGTTCACTTTTTCGTCCATCCAAAGACTTTTAAGTACTATTTTAAAATGTCAATTAAATGTCTCTAATTAACAAATAGTCCAGTATTTTTACACACTTCTGCAATATTGCCCTGTGTTTAGCCATATCTTCAAACACACGCGCACGCGCACGCGTACACATACACACACACACACTTAAACAATTTCTGTGTTTCCCGGTATTTCAGATGCGTGGAAACCCTGACGGCTTATAGTACAACTACTGGAACAAAATATGTATCCTGCAACAAACTGAGACCGTGACAAAATATTAGTCCAGCAAGACATTGTGAAATAATCACCGGTAAAAATCAACTATACTTTAAAAAAAAAATTGTCACGGTCGTATCCGATATCAGAAAATAGCAGTTTTTCTCATTCCTTAGCAATAACTAAACGCTTGATGCAGTGATCCAGTCTACTCAATCATTCGTGTCACGTGGCACGTGCTGTATAGGCCTACAGCTAGATGTCATGCACCCCCCCTCCCCCCTCCCCCGGTCTTAAGTGTATCACTTGTTCGACAAGTGTTCAATCACCGATGGTGAATGTCTCATGTTGTATGTTATGTGTCCGTTTCATCAGGGGTGAAAGCTGACTAAGACCGATTTTCTTTAAGAAAAACCACCTGGAAAGTAATTTTTACAACCAGAATCTTACTAGGAGTCTATTCGCCATAGGAGTGGTAACTGACAGCTAGCAGAAGATGTAAACACAGTTAAAAGAAAAACATTATTATAAACAAATGGTTTGTTGTGAAAGTTTTTACTGTCAAAAGAGACAACTCAGTACATGGTCTTGAAGATCATCTGGTTTGGCGAATGGATACATAAGAGTAGATCTAGTAACTGTTGTTAGCTGTCAGTTACCACAACTCCTATGGCGAATGGACTAGACCTGTATATATAATAGGGTTATGGAAGGAAAAATTAAAGATCTTTCAGAAGGTTATTTGCATAAAATCGGGTTATATATAACTTGAACAAAGGTTTGCGTGTTAAGAAGGGATGGACAAAAGTTTAATTTTCTTCGCATGTTTATATCAACAGTTCCTGAATATCTGTCAAGAGTATAACAGCATTTATCCAACAAACTTTTTAGACGAAGAGAAAAAGTTGTCATTAAACTCCAGAACAACCTTGGCATATATTCAAGACATTTCGAGGTCACTATGTGGAAAAAAAAAATCTATGTTTGTACTGGAGCAATATTTTATTTATTTTGGCAAAAAAAAATTGTTTTGCCATAAAAACTACAAAAATACTGGTCATTTTTCTCATCCCCTTCCATCCCACCTTAACAAGAATAGCACTTTGGACACTAATGTTCGTTACGTACAGTCCAATATTTATAGGAAGAATCTATAAAAGTTACTAAGTAGGATTTTAGTATAAGGGACAGTTTAGAAGAAACAAAAACTTTATTTTCGCGGTCAACATTCATAACAGGTTACTACTATATGATAAGTGTTATTTAATAGGTATTCAGACAGTGACAGCTACAGATCATATGACTTAACGAATGCATATATTAAAATAGTCTTAGTAGCTTATGTGACTGTCAGCTACTTCACAACAAAAAGTTTATTTTCTCAAAATTCCTTCCTACTAAAACAATAACAGAACGTTAGAAAAAACCGTAGGCTAGTTCATGTATAGCATTCTTTTATTTTTTATTTTTACTATAGATATTCTAACTTAGACTTTTTTTTAAATTTTATTATATTTATACCAGAAAACGATTTACGAACTAACTTGATTCTCGAAGATGATTTGTTATGCCGGGAATCGAGCCTGTTACCTTTATTTACACATCTTTAGTACTGTGCCGGGATCACGACCAACTTAACTTCAACTTAACGTAACGTTCACTTATTAACTAGAACACAAATGTGTTATCACGATTCACGTAACTTAACGTAACAATTCGATCTAAACATCTTAATTCTCGAGTATGATCTATGATTTGTACTGTTTGTAAAGTGATGATTGTGAATGTTACAGTTTATAATCGATATATATATATATATATATATATAAAATTAAACTTTTTTAATAAATGTAGCTTCCTATTTTGGTTTAATCATTTTGTTTCAATGTCTGATCACTAGAACTTAAGCTAAAGAATAAACCTTTGGTCATAAAACCAACAAAATTAATGAATTATCGGTATTAAATAGCCCTGTAGAGGTCACTCGCATAATGAATGGCTGGCTAGATCACGTGATACCCTTTTTGTAACGTTCGCTTAACGTGAAATACCTCCCAGGTTAACTGCATCGACATCATTTAAAAACACGAGAAGAAATTGTTTTCAAAATAAAGTATTGAAAATGGTTTAACAAATACCATAAAAATCCACAGATAACTTAGTAGGTATTCAGTAGTTAAAACTTCACGAGATTTAAGCATGGTGAATGTATCGCACTCTAGTAAAGTATATATTATAGGCTAACTACAAAATTTACCTTAATCAACAATATTATGGCACTGTTAGATAATTATTATTTAATGTCAATGGTAAAGGTATTTAAGGCTAACAGAAAACCCAAATTATTTTTTTAGAAAAAAAGCTTAGCATTATGTTGTCGTTTGTAAGCTACATTAATATGGATGGAATTTGGAAATGCACCTTTCACCTTGGGAGATCCAAGATGATAATTACATTTTGAGAGGAAATAAACTTTCCCAGTGCACCCTGTCGATTATTGAACTCCAGCCTTTCGAGACCGGGTTCAGCTCATTAGTACACACCTTGAATCGTTATTATTGTATTTTTGATTGTGAGATCAATCAATAAAATCTAAAAGAATAGATTAATTTATTTCATGTTTGAATATTTATCAGCCTTATTGTTGCTTCAAAGTAAAATAAATAAAACACATATAGGTGGTAGTGATTCTTCAAAAATAGAACAAGGTTTTGTTATACCGTCCCTAAAAGACGTAGAGCTATTCTTGAATTATAATGACATTAACTTACACATGACACAGTGACCTCTTAAACACACTTTAAAAGGCAACTTCATTCTGGAGTAAAGACAATTAAATGCTAACATTGGAGATGAAGAGATATATTGTTTACAAATCTTTCATATTTTAAAATTATAATGTATGATACAACAATTAGAACCGATTTATTTTCGCTCATTGTTTATGTTGCATCACCAACTTAACAAATTGACACCCCCTATGGAATGAATAAAAGTATGAAAGCATACTGTTTATTTCAAGAGACACAAATTCTGCAAACTAAAATGTAATTCCTTAATATCAGGGTATCTGCTTTAAAGTTAAAACTTAAATTTACAGCTTTGTTTAAGTATATTTGTGAATGAGAAGGTACAAGCATTAGGTTAAACATCATTTTTGAAAATATTTATGCAATAATAAACTATTTTTTACAACAATAAAATAAGGTTCAATAAAATAAAATCGAAGAGTATCAAGAAAGGGCTGACAAGTGAATAAAAGCTTGCATATGTCATTTCAAATATTATATACTATGAATGTCAAAGCATTACTCTTTTCACTTTCAATATTAATGTTTTAAAACTTACCATCCCTGGACTTCGAAGAAGAGTTGCTGGAATTTTTGTCCACTTGACAGTTCATACTTCATGCGAAACAACCACGATGTATGAAATAACCCAGTCTCACCGAATCAAAATAACCATATCGAATAATACAAATAAATTTACACTAATCACCACACAATGAACACGGCCATGGAAAAAGCCTCCATTGCCGACTCAAAACACGACCTACTACATTCCTGTGTCGTGACCATCTTTGTAATAGCTGCTTCACTCAAACGCCTGAAGGTCGCAGCACTGCATGCACTGCATTCATTTCACAGCCTTCTAAAATTCCGTATTGAAGTCAATGCCACCAACTAAGTAATTTAAGCTATACTCTGATTTTGGTTGGAAAAACATTAAAGAAAATTCAAACATAATATTTTCGCCCAGCATTGATATAGTTTTGTGTATTTTAGATTTTATGTATCAATCAATGAAGCTGCAATCATGACTTGATACTTAAAATAAGATTTAGTACTTTGTGACTAACTTTACGTCTACCAATCATTTGCATGCGCTTGTTTATATTTATTTTTGCTCTTCATAATAAGCTTATTTGAGTCCATAGACCTTAAATATGATATATTTTGGGCGTGTGAGGAAACGTTATATACTCAAACGTCTTATTCTTGTCTAAAAATTATATAAAATACTATAGATGGGAGTTCATGTTTATTTATGTTACCTATAAAGGAACCGATGGAAAATAAGGGGCTATCGGAGTATCGGCCACAGTTCACATTACTCTATCGGCCACGAATGTATGTTTTATTTACTTAGCAAAATAAAATCCAGCGGGAAGTTTGATAATCTTAATCACATTTGGCAGAAACTAAGCAACATTAGTTGGATAAACTGACTGGAATGTTTGTTGCATAGCAACGGAATAGCACTGCAGCGAAGAACGAATTTAAAAAGTTATAAAACAAAAAAATAATCAGGGTGTGTGTTACAAAATAGATTAAAATAGTTTGTATATTATTTCATAGATCTCATTGTAAACTTCAAGTATTGTAAATATAATTTAAGTTGTGAAAAAGAAAATCCATGTTTGTTTATTATTCAAGTGATTTAATTTTCACCATAAAGTATAGTATGAGTTGGGTGGGATTTCTTAATAATATTTTTAAATTATTATCAAACATAATGTTTTCTTGGACTTACGATATATACAACAACAAAAACATTTTTTTCGATCATAACAAAATAGATCATAAAAAAAATTAGAAAACTTCACCAAACAATTTCTATGAAAAATCATTAAAATTGAATAACAGAAACTCTCTCAAACATCTAAACTGCCCATGAGTAGATTATCAAACCTTTCTACTTCATAAGAAAATTTTTAACACATAATATTTTTTTGGTGCACAGTATTTATAATGTTATTAACCTCACTTATTAATGAATTAAAAATTTCTGAGTTTAACTTTACCTTTAATTTGTGAATTTTAAAAATGTTTTATTAACTATATTTATAATTGTGTTTAAAAATACATTAAGTGAGTTTTTCAAATAGTATTTAACAATTTAGAATTTTTTTACAACATTTATTTTGTTACATTCGGAAGTTTGCTTATGTTTTTATATATATAAGTGTTAGAAAACATTAAATTTCTCATAATTTGACATAGGAAAAAAATAAAGAATCTTGCCATCGCTCCTACTAGAACCCAGCTTTTTTTAGTCATTTAATAATAAATACATTATATTTGGGGATGAAACCCAAAAACCATACCTTGTAAACATTTTTTTCTCCTTAAAGCAAAAAAATTATAAAATTCATTTTAGCATTATACTCACATAAATGTGGGGTGTCCAATGATACTAAATTAAAGATTATTTAAAAAAAACTTTTGCTTAGTGAACAATTAATAACCAAACTCACCTAATGGAAACGGAACAAATATATTTGAAACATTTGTAAAATTGCTCTACCGAAGCTTTAAATATATTATATATACCGATTAATTACAATAATCTTCTGCAATGATCACACTTGGCTCTCTTTTGCAACAGAAAAATTTCTTACATATACATTATACTTTTCCTATACAAACAAAAAATAATTTTGCACATCAACTAATGATTTTACATACAGCAAACTCACACGTAAGTTTCCATTAGAACTGAACTTAAACTATACTAAAGATCTGAGAGGACACATGCACTGAAAGTCAAATATTAAAATCAATCAAAAATATATATTTAAAGGATAGATGTTATTATAAGGTTCCTTTCCAACCTAAAACAACCTAACCTTAATTATGTTAACTACTAGGTTGACTTTATCTAGCCTTGCTACCATTCCATTTTACTTTTGTAGTTTAGATATCATACTGTACTTAAAGGCTACACACTTTTATTCACTATCCCATTTCGAACTCAATATTAAAGGGCTTTCCTTAAATATTTCAAATTTGTCACAAGTAAATTACCCTTAAACCAATTTATTTTAAAAAAAAATTATTATTTGTTAAAATGTAAAATATTCTCCAAACAAGCCTGTGACCAATTTTTAACAAAATAGTTTTTCAAAAAATCTCACTTTTTTTCTCAAAAACAAGTATTCGGTTTTATTTTTCATATAGGCTATAAAACTCCCCAGATATCCATTTTAAACAAAATCATTAGAACCATTTTCAAAAATTTGGAACTAAGAAAAATCACTCACTCAGTAAACTAGCCTATCCTTAATTTGAGGGCAAGGGTCAAAATCAACAGTCTCGAGGTATTGCCCCATAACATCTAAATATCAAATCTGAATAAAATCGAACTAATATTTTCAGATCTGTGGTTACAGCCGGATGAACAAAATGGTAAAATACACTTTTTGGAGTTTGTTCACACATAAAACATAATCGATTCATTGTAACCTAGAGGTAAAAAAAGTTCATGATTACAATACTTTCCTTTATATGAGAACGTAATAACAGTGTATTATTCAACTAACACTTCTTAAAATATCAAACACACTCTATCCATCTCAAAATATTAAATATGATTTTGTGTATGGAAAAGTGGTTTTATTTATCTCAAAATTAACTAAAAATGTTTCATAAATGAGTTTAAAATTTTCAATACTGTTTCCTTGACAAATCAATGGTTTAAGTAAGTTAAACATATTTGCTATTTGTCTGTTTTTTTTATGTCCTGCAACTTCCTCTCACAACTCAGTCTAATAGCTCAATGGAACTGTTTCACTAGCAGGGTAAAGTGAGACTGCTCACAATGTTCACAACACTATAGCGTTTCAAACATCTCTACTGTAAAATACACAAACTAGTGTTTGCATTGCAATATGTGTCATTTATTTAGAGATTTTTATGTGCTTATTCACATCTGTTTTTGGGAAGGTGTTTTTCGATAAGACCCCATGTTATTTTGCCAAGAAAATTAAACTGTCTAATGTAAAGATGAATTCGCTCTTTAAAGATGTTATATAAGGCAGATTTCATGTAGTCTAATCAAGACTTTTAAGATGCAGCAGAAGGGAGCACGAGTAACTCTACAGTTTTTATAGCATTACATTTTTTTGGCCGAAATAAATCAAATATTTCTCCAGTAGCACATATAGTTTAGTTTTATGCACATGCTAATATCAACATATCTTGAATATCTGTCAAAGGTGTCAAAACTTTTTGTTTTTATTTAAAAAGTTTTGACAAAATTCCAGGACACCCTTGACATATATTCAAGATCTGTTGATATTAGCATGTGTAGAAAACTAAACTATATGTTGCTACTGTAGAAATATATGATTTATTTTTGTCAAAAAAATTATATTCTATAAAAACTGAAAAATACTTGCACTCCCTTCTGCCGCACCTGAAGTCAGCATTTACCCGCTTTGGTGACTGCATGAGCTAAGGTGCTACTCTTGTAGCTGATGACGAGGAGATCATGGTTTGATCATGGTTGGGTGTATTTAAAATGGTTTTTCCTAAAAAAAATTCTCGCTCTTTCTCCACGTAGATACGGTTACGCTTCCTCTAAATTCAACCTTCATCATTATCATAATTAGTGCATAAACATATAACTCGAACGAGTAATAAGATGCTGTGCTGAAAAAAAGTTAGCATTTAGTCATATGAGAGACTTACCTACTTTGCTCTCATCAAGAATTTAATTTATCATTGGGTGATACCAGTGGCGACTTGTGAGTTTGAACACTAGGGGTGCTGCTTGGGTGAACAAGAAGAAGGGGAGAGACTTAAGGGGTGGGAGTGGTAGGAGATTTATGGGATGCAAGAGGGGTCATTTGGAGGTATATATAATAATGTTTTCATTTAAAAAATTCTATAACCAAACATTTACTAAAACTTATTAGAAAAAGGTCATTCAACACAATATGATAAGAAAATTAATATTTTCAAGAGAATGATGTGGCAGGAAATAAAAAATCTCCTTTGGTTTGATTATACTCCATATATCTTAAAACAACAATGTTTTTTTTTGTATTTGTGGACTGTAGTAAGCCTACTGTAACGGAAATAAATGAATGACAACATAGTATAGTTAATTTTAAAAATAAACCAAAAAAACTTTTTTATCTCTAAAATTATTTAAAATGTCAACAGATAATTAAAAATATAATTAAATTTACATTCAGTAAATAAACATAGAATCATACTAATTAAAGAGGTAAAGCCAGTGATTCTTTTTTTAGAATAAATATTAGATAGTAAAATTTAATGTAAACAATACAAATAGGCTAGTTAAAAATTAGGGGGTGACCTGGTAGTCTAGGGGTAAGGTGTCAGACTTCTGTGCTGGGGTCCGGGGCTCAATCCTCGGTCCCGGCACAGATTTATCTGATTACCAAACCCTTCCTTCACCTCTGACAAGACTGTATTATACACAACTTGTGAATGTGGGAATGCCGATCTCCACCTTGGTTCGGATTCCACGTTAAACTGTAGGTGCTCCATTTCATCTCACAATCACCCTACCATTACACATTAGTCTAAGTGTGCATAACCCAAATGGGTAGTAAGACGATAATAATAAATACAATTTAGGGCATCATAGAATTTTAAAATACATATTTACTTTTGAATGTGAAGCAAATGCTTTTAGTTAATATTTGGATAAAATTGTTTGAACATCAAATTAGTATTAGTTGCCTTTAGATGTATTAGTAAAAAAGACAGCCTTTGTATTTAATTTGTAATTTTAGATTTAACCTAATTGAGAAATATTAATTGCCTCTATTATAGCCAACAAAATATACTACCTCATAGTCTTGGAGTTTTTTTTAACATTAAGTAGCTCTTGAAGAAATTTAAAATGTGTTTAAACATAAGTGGGATCATAAGTGTTATTATTTTTTGAGATCCTAAATTGCTACTAACCTGGGTGTACTAATACAATAATAATGAGTCTAATGAAACAAAAACTGGATCTTCAAATATTATTTAAATGTTTGTTTGCAGGTTGCCTGAATGAGGTAGTATATTTTGTTGGCTATAATAGAGGCAATTAATATTTCTCAATTAGGTTGAAGGGACAGGTATGTGACCCCTAAATAAATTCCTGGGTATGTCCATGAGTAAATGTTTTTCTTGTGTTTTTTTTATCAGTACCGCGTCTCACTACCAATTCAGGTTATTCGCTGGGTTTGGTAATAGAACAAATATGGTTTATAAAGAATTTTTAAAAAGGTTGATTTGCAATTATAGACCAAATATAAAATGTATTTGACCTAAAATATGTTATCAATGCATTTAATTTTAATTATAAATACATTTCAATTTTGTAAATTAGTATACTGTATTTATTATTATTAATATGAGCATTGATGGTTAAAACTCCCAATGATCATAGCATAACAAAGCTACTAATGCATTAGACCTATATATTTTAGTGTTTAAGTGATAGAATCAGATTTTAGCTTGATACACTATATTTGTTTGATGTTGTTGATGATGATGATGATGATGGCACTATAGTTTAACTATATTTTGTTTTATTACATCACTTTATTATGCTAAATATAAGCTTTAGCCAATCATAGGTTTCTTGGAAGAAGAGATCATACATGTGTTTGTTAGCGACCAAGTTTTGATTTTTTCTTTGTGTGTGTGAGGGTTTTGCCTCAACAATTTGATCCCACTATTTCCTAGCTAAGTGTAACTTACCATCCCTCCTACTTTTGACCATATTTACTTGAGCTTACCATATAACACCCTCTACCCACATAAGTTGGCACTATCTTCGCCAACAGACGGTGGCTGCTCGATCAGTATGACTCGTTTGCTGGCTGATGCCATTAAGTTTTTTAATTATCCTTATTCATCTCTTTAATTAATTTTTTTTAGTAACTTGTCTTACTACCTTTCGGCTTGTATACATTTTTATAAATGTATTTAATGTGCAAGGTATAATGAGATGGACTGGATAATGCTAACTCAAGATAGGGATAGGTGGTGTAACCGATACTTTTGTAAGTGCGGTGATGAAATTTCAAGCTCCTAATGCTATAGAGTAAGTAACTAAGTCAAATTAGATATATAAAATCAAATTCATAACAATGGGTGGCTTTCTGAAAATATTATCTCTACAACAGTGGGGTCGCGTCAGGGCAAGCAAGGCAGCACTGCTTACCTTTGATTGAAGATATGTAATTATTTTATTGAATGTTCGCAAAAATACTCTCCTGGTAATTTTTAAAATGTAATTAAACATTAGTGGATTTGAAAAAAAAAAAAAAAAAAATCCCATACATGGCAGTGCAAGCAAGACGTGCACTAGTCCATCTCAACAAATTGGTGGTAAGATTATGGTGACATCTCCATAAACGCCATCATTTGCGATCTTTTCGACCAATCCTTGTGAAGAATCTACTTTCAAAGTCAAGGCTATTTTATTTTAAGTCTTTAATGAAAATGACAGCAAATACAAAGATTTCTAAACATTTTGCTTATAAACTAGCAACACAATTTAAAGCTGCCTCTCTCGGGGTGCTTTACAAAAACCATATTAGTTAATTATTTAATATTCATTAATATTATTAGTTTAAAGCTTAAGTTCCATTAATAAAACATTTATAGAGACTTTAAAACTTATTTTAAAGCTATACTAACCGTCATATTTAGTGACAAGATGTATTTGGGCTTGGAAGAATACAAACCTCTTTGGATCTAGACAAACATTACACAATTTGTGATATTTTTTTGACGTTTTGTTTTGTAATAATGCAAGAAATGCCATTGCGTTGTTTGAATGTAAAATTTCAACAATAAAAGGTAAGTAAATGCTTTGTTACCACTATCTGATTTGAAACAAATTTTGTGCTTTACAGACGTGTGTTATTTTAATTTATTTATTATTAATTGGAATACAGTTAACTAATTATTGTATTTTAAGCCATAACATTAATATTTAAATTTATTGAAGAGACAATCATGATTTTAACACTTGCGCCTACTCTTGAGTGGTGGCAAATAAAGGGCACAACTTTGCTCTCAAATTGCGCCTGCTTCTTTTAGTAAATATGGATTTGGGCATATCTTTAAAACTCTCGCCGGCACAACTATTTGTTCCTGTTAGTGAATCCAGGCCCAGATTTATAAAAGTTTTCAACTGTCTTAAAAAAAAAATTGAAAAAAAATATATAATATTTAGGAATGATTAAGAAATTATTCATATTAAATACCAATATTTTCCAAATCATTCAATCATTATTTTTCCATAAAAAGGGCAAAAACGCCATATTTTTTTCTTAAAATATTATATGTGATCACACAAATGCTGTGTGATCATTCATTGGCTAAATCAAACTTGTATGCACTCCATGTGACCAAGATATTGTATAATTTCTTGCACAACTTTTTAACTTTTGAATAAAACAATTAACTTTAAAACTGTGTGTATTGTCACAGGACAAAATAATGTACAGTAAAGTAAGAATATATATACAGGCTATTTATAGTTGACTAGGCCAATATTCAATCCGTTTTTTGGAAGAAAAATAAATAGTCAAATAAGAGATTTTATGTTTAATACATGTATTAAATATTTCACTGTACATACATTTATAGTAAATATATTTTTAAGTTAAAAATTGCATTTTTATTTTCTCAAGGAAATAATAACAACATTAGTACGTACTTAGTACATCATTGAAATAATTAAAACTTAAACAGAATATTTACTATAATTTAATACAATACATTTACACATATTACACATTCTGGCAAATTAACTGATAAGTTTACATATTGGTCATTTTGGACTTACATAGTTTTATTATAGTTTTAATACTGTGTATAAAATTAAATTACTTGCTTTTTTTTTTTAGCTTTTTTCACTGTATTTTCAATTACTATACATTATTTCTTATCTAACTTGTTAAAGATTTAAATGTTATTTTTAAGTTAAACCTTAATTTAAATTGTATCTATTTAAAATCAAAACATATTTCAATTCAATAAGAATATTATAAGATGTAGATGTTTTCCAACTATATTACTTAATACAAACTGAGTATGCTATATAGTGTCTGATTTAACTGATTGATATTTTAAATATGGTACATCAATAATGTTCAAAGAACTATGAAAGCCCATAAATAACTACATGACTAAGATTTTTATTAATATAAATAATATTTTCAATCATTTGAAAAAAAGAACACAAAAGTTGATACAATTTTAAAACAAAAAATGTATTTTATGTATATATATATATCACAAAGAATACATCCAACATACAAAATAACACTTAAATTAATTATTCAAACAAAATCTTGACTTGATTTTGTCTTCATGTCTTCCTTGCATAATGCAATATGAAGGCTTTGACTTTACATTTGGCAATGTAAGCGAGCTGGGCTTCTGCTTGCCACTAAGCTATTATAATATTTTAATTAAGATCGCAGTAACAGTTAGTTAAACTTATGAGAGCTTAAAGTGGTTTTTAAATATAATGTTACAGAAACATTACATATACTGATATACATTCTTTTCATACATAGAATTTAAATTAATATTTGTTTTACATACAACACAATTTATTCATGATACTGTTTCCACTTTCATTGATTTTTCTATCAATATTATGCCATGTCTTTATATTCAACAGTTTTTCTCATAAAGTGAGTATTGTTTATGGTATACTTCATACTACTACCATCGCTCGCATGTAAAACACACTAGTTATTCACAAGAAGACACTTCCACATATTTTATAAACAATCGGCCGGAATATTGAATAGGGTAAACAAATATTACCACATACTAACTTACCATGCTGCAAATATGCCAATATACCCTATATGTAGATGAAAAATGAATTGATTACCTATTCACACTCATACACAAGATTCAATATCGATAATAATTATTTAATTAATGAACATTTTCTATTGGCAGCAAACTTAATTTGGCTCGAATTGCAACACTGTATTTATTGTTAATACAGCATTGGTTTTCTTATACACAACTAGATAGATAGATATTTAGTCTTCAAAAATGGTTTATCATCTTTTAGTCTTTTGTTATTACTGATTTTGCTGTGTTTGATTTAGTTTTATTCATTCCATTTTATTCACACAAAGCTTGAGCACATTTAAAAAACTTATATGATTGCTTTTGTAATAATTTTTATGGTTAGTCTGTGTTACAGCTCTTATTTTATAAATATATTTAAAGTTGTTTTGAGGCAAAAAACAACATAATACTTGATGTATTCACCAGTAATATATATTATAAAGTAATTATACTAATGTATTGATTTGTATAAATAATCTTAAGTAGGAGTAGAAAAGTTTTAGTTCATATAAATGCTTTATTTATGACAAAATGTGCTACATGACATTCAGAATAATTACAATGAATTAACAATTATTCATAACTTTTATTAGTCAGATGTGGATTTTCAACAATGTATTTATGTAAAGACTTGGATCTTAACTAGTAAAATAATTAGGATAAACTACTTTGACTCAATTCTTTTTTAATCTTTACTCATACCATATTTGTATTTTATAATATTCTATTATGGTTTTTTACTATGATTTTCATAATGTTAGAATTTGTTTATTAAAGCTATCTCAAGAAATGACTGCAGCCCATGAAAATAAACAAAAGAATGGATATTTCTCAAACATATGAAAATAAATAATTTGTCATTTTTATTTTTGAAAAAATTAAGTTTTTGGATGAAAATAGTTTTAATCACAAATAATTTGACGAATTAAAGTTATACAAGAGAAATATATCCACCAGAAACCAAAACATTCACATATTTAATTTTGATGTAAATTAAAGTGCATTTACTTGACAATACTGACTAGATTTATGTTGATAATGTTTAATTTTATGTTTTATAGTTTCCAGCTCATTAATATTTCAAAAACAATATAAATATATATTGGATTAAAACAATTGTTTCAGATTTAGTTTAACTACCTATGATAACGAATAAGATGTATCTTGGTATAGGTCCTACATAAATAATCACTTGAAAAGAAAAGTCACATTTTAACACATATTTTGGTAACATTTAGTTTCTTGAATTTAATTCACTAAAAATTTGATATTTAATAATATAGTAATACATAACAAGTTTTTTAAGTACAGTGTAAACAAAAATACATTGTATTCTCTTTTAACACTCTTTATTAACTGGTATAGACTAGTCTGCTTAAAATTATTGATTTTAATTTTTCTGAATTTTTTCACATGAACTGGTGAGTAAATTTAAAATGGTATTTAGAAAGTTTATTTTATTTTGTTCTTATAGAATATTAGAAGGGGAGTCAAGACTACATTATGGCAAGTTAGAACACATAAATACACTTAAATGCTTAATATCAGACAAAAAAATGCCCAAAAACACTTTGAAAATAAATTTTTTTAATTAATATTTTAATAATATTGTCTAGTTTAAGATGTTTATAAATAACTAAATGTATAATATAATTAAAACACCACATTTTAAATGTGATCAATGAAGTCTTAATTACCGAGACTTAATTCACTAAGGAACAAGCTTTAGCCTGTATACTATTTAGAGAAACATTTCAAATTAAATTTGAGCCTATTTAAAATTGCTATGGACCATTTGATATAATCTATTTTAGCCATTCAACTCAACCAAAAATTAAAAATATTATGTGGGTTAATGTTACTACATTTTAAAAAAATGCACTAATTTTGAGGCAACTTCTATTTGAGAAAATATTCTGCACGCTACTCCAGCCTTGGTATATTTTATTTTGAAGCTATGTCTCTTGATTTTAAACATGACAAGCTTAACAATATGTTAAAGTAGGAGTTACAATAGGAATGAGTGTATTTACAAAATTATTAATATCATTCTCAATTGTCTATAAGATTTTTTTTTTAAAAAATAACGAAATTAGGTGTATTTGTATACATGTAATAAAAAAGCATATGTTGGATATTTTTTCCTATCAAATTTGGAAAACCTTTTATTATAAGACATAAAGATGAATTTAAAATCAATTTTTGAAACTGTTTAGATGCTCTTACCTTTAGATTAAATCCTACTCAAGAGAAAACACTAGTCTATATATTCAAATAAAAAAATAACTTTTAAAGTTTTGTGATATTGTTCAAGATTTTCTAGAAGATATCAATGTTTTTTTCACAAAGAATAAAGAAATACAAATGTTAGTAGCTAACTTTTCTTAAGATGTCTCCACAGGATAATGTGTTATTTGCGTGTGTGTGTATATATTATATATATGTATATGTATGTATGTATATATATATATATACTTTTTTGTAAGAGTTAAGCCAAAGTTATCAGATATATTGGGTACATCGGTCACCTATCAAATCAATGTGATAGTTTAATAAAGGTAATTTATTGTTTTTTAATTGTAATGTTTTAATACATCTGCTTGTAAGGGCTTAAAACAAAGTAAAATATGAAATAAGATTGAACACTTGTGTTCTGAAAAAGTATATTTTTTAATTTTCAAATTTTATAACTCAAAGTAAACTTATCAATTTTCTTTTAATGTCGGTTCTTGTTTGAAAACATTTATTTTACTAAGGACTGCTGTTTCAATGTCAGGTTTTGTAAAGCTAAACTTTTTACTTTGACTTAAATAGGATTTTTCTGCTAACTTAAAGACTTTAAAGCTAGTAAACATAGAGTTAAACACTATTAAAATATGACTGACTACATTTTATACCAACTGATTATTCAGAACATGGTTCGTTCTGAAGCTGAACAAATTTAATTTAAATAGCTATGTGATATATTGTTTTAACAGTTATGGCAGACTATCTAATAATTTTATTTGTAGATTTTGATATTGTCTATAGCTTCAGATAAAAAATAATAATTCTAAACAAGTAAAATAAATAGAAGCATAGGGTGACTTAGTTGTAGAACATACACTCTTTGGTGATTGCATGGTCTAACCGACGCACTACTCTAGAAATAGAATAGACTGCTGATGATGGTGACCTTATGGTTCAATCCTGGTTGGGTGTACTGAGGGTGGTCTTCC
This sequence comes from Timema cristinae, assembly GCA_039000515.1. NCBI lineage: Eukaryota > Metazoa > Arthropoda > Insecta > Phasmatodea > Timematidae > Timema > Timema cristinae. Next base: position 36,701,811 of record JBCFYV010011172.1, on the reverse strand, counting down.
CTAAATGGTTTACTCTCTTCCTCCATACAAATGCTGGGACACTTCCTTTAAATTCAACCTTACTAATTTTACTAACACATGAGTGAAATTAGTAATTAGGCGTATAATCCAAATGGGTAGGAATGCTAAGAATATTTTTTTTGTATGTATTTACCACGTCCTATTACCTATACAAGCTATCCTCATATTTAATCTATGTGATAAATCTGAGGGAGGTATGATTTAGAGGAAGTGAACCCACACTTGCCTAGATGGAAAGTAGAAAACCATTTAGGGGAAAAAACAGCCTAAGTATATCTGTAAAGGATTCATGTGACCAGGGATGCAGGTATCTCTTTTATGATATTTATTTTATTCTGATATAATATTTATAGGTCAAATTTATGGATCCAAAATTTTATTGGCAATATATTTCTGATCAATGAAAGTAAAACCACACAGAGCTAAACAATCTAATTTTATATTTTATTTCAAGAATATGATTATTAATAAACTTAAGTACTGGAATAGGTTAAAACTGGTACACAATAACTAATCCTTACATTCCTTTTACTTTACTTAATGCAACCTTTGTCACATTATTCATGCAGAAGGATTCATACAATGCCACTTCAACCGAGTATTTCACATTGGTTGTCATTTTGGATTTGTGGTAATTTATATTAATATTGATACTTAAGTTTTCTTTTCAAAACATGTTTATAGTTATCATTAATTATTAATAATATTAATGTATTAATAATTTTTGGACTAAATTTTATCAACTAGGGACACTGTGTGACTAAATTCATGATTGTTTCTCTATCGTAACAACAAAACCATCTTTTATATTTTGCTGTGTGTGTACATAATTATTATACTTTTGTTTACACACTATCTAAATGGTTTTTTTTCGAAAACATATGTGTTGTTAATCTAAACACATTTATTGTCAACTTTGTCAATGATCTTCTATTGTAAATCTCGACTCGACTAACACATATCACCTTCAATTGAAACATCAGCCCTAGGTCTACATTCAATTAAATTATTGGTAGAGGATATAAAGGTAAAACAAATAAGTTTATAAATACCAATCACTAATTAGTATTTCTTTAATTCTTTTTTCTTTGAGAAGAGGATATAAGGATAGTATCATACACTTAACAGAAAATAGTACATTCAAAAGTCTACATTTGGAACGCACATCAGACACTTTCAGCCTCCTTATGTCAAAAATTGTGATGTGGTGTTTGAAATGTGAACTTTTGAACTACAATATTTTGGTAAGTGTATAGGCTTTGACCTTCAAGCCTCCTTTTTTGTGTTTATTAAATTCAGACGTATTGTACCCTTTATAATTTTGGTGTTTTATTAGTATTTAAAAATGGTTATATAAATATTTCTCAAGTATAATCATCTTGTGGAATCGTTAACTTGGATTAAATATGAATACTAATACAAGTGTGACATTTTATTTTAGCTCAGTTTTGATATCTACTACAGTGCTTAGATAAAGTGGCTCACCTACAATAATAATTGATGACAGTATGTTAAAACTAAAGCCTGAAGCTCACTTCTGCTCTCAATCATGATATATTTTACTATAGGAATTATAGGCAATAATATTACTTTTGAATTCGGGCACATGGTCAAAGAATAACACTTATAAAATTATATAAAAGGGTTACATTCTCACTGTTCTGGTATGCTGTGCTGTTAAGGTCATTCAACCATGGAAATTTCATTGCACAATTTTTTGACAAGTTTCTAATTATAAGTTATAAATAGTGATTCATTGAATTCAAATCATTACAGTTCACAAATTATAAAGGGCAAACTTGATATTTTATGTTTTTCCTGAAGCAATGTTAAGGTAAAATAATTAATGTATCTGACTGAAATTTAATATAACAATACATTAGGTGTAAACAATTAAATATCTATAACATTAATTTGTTACTAAAACTATTATTAAAACTAATATATCCTAAAATTATTAATATTTAATTAAAATATCTATAATATTAAGCAGAAAATATTAAATTTTTACCCTTACAACATGTGAACTGTAATAATTTGAAATTATTGAGTTCCTATTCTATTTATAGCTCATAATAAATACCCTTCTTAAAATTGTGCAATAAAGTTTGGTGGTCGAATGAACTATAAATATGTCATATTCACACACTATAACGCTACAGGTTTATTTTCCCGCCGTGATGCTCGCTAGAAACTGTTGATATTCCTCATCATTGAGCATGTCGGTGTCTGGCGTATCCCTACGTCTCCTCCGGCGGGACACCTGGCTGGTGGCCTCTATGCAAAGAACAACGAACCGGTGGTTGCATGAGAACCTTTCCTGTTCCAGAAGCTTGTTGTTAAATAGCGAGGAAGCAAACCCCAGTTTGTCTGTGCTGGCAGAGTGCCAGGCGTCGCAATATGTGTCCATAGCTCGCTCGCCAAATAAGTGAGATCCATGCCATACTATTTTCTGGGGCCTGAAATTTGATGATCAAGAGTTACACTGTTATGTATCCTTACTTTTGTGTGTTTTTGAACATATGACCCTGAATCATCATTAATTGTTACTTTAATATATATGAAATAAAGTGCATTGAACAAAAACAATTTGTAATAAATAAAATGACAGAATATCAGGAAAATGTTGTAAGGGCACAAATAAAAGTAAAAACACTAACACATTTTTACACACACTCCGATATTTCAATGCTACTATAGCATCTTTCTCAGGAAGTAGTATTAATTAATACTACTAGTATTAATAATACTACTTCCTGTTTAGTCTAACTACAACTACTATGTGTTAGTGTTTTTACTTTTATTTGTGCTCTACCATTTTCCTAATATTCGATCATTTTATTAATTTTTACTTCAATAATTGAGAATACATATAAGAGCTGTTTATTTATACTAAGCACTATCATTTCTATTCTAATTTTTCCAGTTGTCAATATTTAAAAATTTTAATTCATCGAAACACTGACCATTTTGGCTAAAGTGGGCCTGAGTAACCTTAAAACATTACATTACTATTATTGTAAGTACCGATTTGTAAACTTTAGTTATAATAATCATTTACAAACATTTGCACACTTTCCATACAACTAGTGCATTTTTGAAACAACTATTAAGCTTACTAACAAAAGCACATTGTTTAACTTCTTGGCCAAATTATTATTTTTTTCATTGACCATTCATTTATATATGTGAAAACCTAAATTAATTATACCTACCATGCAAAATCTGTCAATATGTTTTTTCCACTGAAACTGTAGATCCTGGGTTGTTGTGAAAAAACGGCTCCATCACCTTTAAAGAGGTCGTTCCAAGAGTTGAACAGGACTTCTCCCTGGATGTATCAACAATTAACAAAATGTTCTCTTCATTTCTAAGTGTTACAAGGTTTCAAGTTTTAAACTTTGATGTGGTGCCTGTTATAGCTTGAATTCTCAAGAAAGACCTCAATTTCAGAACTGTATTAAAGGTAAGATATAAGTATTTCACCATATTTTTTAGATAAGGAGGTACAAAGTGCTATTAATGGAGCTGGGTTGAGTGCCTAAATTGTCGACCAAACAAAATTATAACATTGATATAAGCAATATTTTTATGTTATAGAGTTTTTAAATTATTTATTCAACACATTTTATATCCTAATCTAGTGGTGTAAAGACTTATCTTTATCAAGTTGGTTAAGGCTATGGCCTCGCTTGCGACCTGGTCGCCGCGACCAGGTCACAGTAGTGTATTAAATTGATTCTTAAGAGGGTGGCTGCACTTGGCGACCAGACAGATTTTAAAACGCTTTCGTGAGCTTTCAGGTCGATGACAAATATGCTCCCCTTTATTTCTTATGTAATTGGCTACACTTCTGTTTGTTTGTGTCGCAGCCTGTCACGAGAACACTGGACACTTGTGTGGGTTTTCTTGGGGCATCCTAGGTTAAAATGTCAACCGATAAGGTGCTCAGGACCACACTATCATTCCGTCACCAAGCATTTTCACTAACTTTCTTGTGAAATGTTCACCAATGTGAAATCTGAAACATCATCGAGACTACGCAAACAGGGATGTTAAATCCAAGCTCTGGATAAGGTTGCAGTTGCAACAGTGGAGGGTTGGAATGAATTAAACAATGAAGAAAAAAATGAACAAGGCAAGAACTTCTTTAATTATCATAAATAAAATAATAAAATCAGACCATATACAGCATACAAACTAACAATAGATTGAAATTCTTGGCAAGGGCTTGGAGTGCAAAGGTTGTTTCCAATCATAGTAATTAATTCCACTTTGTAAAGAATATTCTTTAAAATATTGTGAACATAGCGATAAATTGCATTTTATGCGTGATACCGAAAACATTATAATTAAATAGGGGTGTGTTCTCAGATTTTTTACAAGTCTGTCCATAAGTACATTCTCTGCATATTAATGGGTTGAACAATGTATTGTCTAGATTTACATTTCTTCTTCATATAACTATATACTACTATGGCTAATAACACATCTTCACACCTTGGTGCCATGATAACTAGTCATAAAACGCGGCGACTAGGTCGCAAGCGTGGCCATAGCCTAAGAGAGATACCACCAGTGTTTGAATGAAGAATGGAAAATCACTCTTGTCAGCGCCAAATTTTAATGAGCGCCAAATTTCCCATAATAGAGAAGCAGACCAAGAAACCGCTAGTGGTTTCATCATTAACAGTTGTATGAATATGAGAGACAAAACAAGTTGGTGAAACACCAAAGATTAAAAAGGAGGAGGGAGGATGATGACAACACTTATTTTGGATCTAGGGTCGGCAAAAACCTGAATGCGCCACTTAGTATACAGAAATCTTAGCAGTATCTCACTCAAAAAATGTAATGTGTGTGTGTGTATATGTATGCACGTGTATTAAAGATGGGTCGGATCCACCTTTTTTTCAAATCTGAAACTTCATTTTGCCATCAAATTCCTAATTAAAATTTGAATTTTAGAAAATATTGTAAGCATAAGTGCTTAACTTTCCCAATAACTATGATTTTTTCCTTCACTTCTGATTTTGTTTACATTAAATGGAAGATGAATGATCTGGGGTTTGGTTGTTAGGTTTTTCCCATCACTATTTTGGTTTTAACCACAAGAAACAATTCAACTATTTTAATACCTTTAAAAAATAACTCAAACTTCGTACTTACTAAAAAAAAAAATGATTTTGAGTCTTGACTTCATGAATATTCCTTGTAGGCTCTAAGGTCCCATCGTTAGTATATACTAGAATATATGCATCAATACACTTGATTCTTGATGTAAAAATGTTTGACTATGACAGACCTAGGCCTACCCCAACTTTCTATCATTTTATGATTTTTAGATAGGGATTGTTTGTCTCTTGAGTACCTTTCATATATACTTGGATTTCTTAAAAAAAAAAAAACTGAAAATTTAATGGAATTTCAAAACTATAGTCAGGCAGACTATTGTTGTAGCAACATCTCTTACCTTTATATTGACTACTGGAAGGTCTCTGTCGCTGAAACGAACAATAGTGTCCAGGTTTTGAACCCTGGATGACAGGAATGCTCTGAAGGTGCCTCGTAGGCCTGCTCGCCGAGCTTGCCTATAGCAGGCATAGTCGGCCCCTCTGACTCCAGTCATGTCGCCCGTCCACGGCTCGTTGAGGGCAGCCATCCGCAACTATGGGATATATTTCAGAACTTTACTTTTTATTTATTTGAGGTATTTAACCTGCACTTTCTGAGTCAACTGATTATCACCACACTAGAATTTCTATAAACGAGAGCAAAAGGGCGAAACAATTTTGCCGGGAAAGATATTTTCACATATCTTCCAGGGTTCTTTTACATGCCACAATCAACATGGGACAGATGGCCTTACTTCCTCTCCGAATGAAGTTGTGCTATGGATTTTAAAATTTAAAAATATTTGTCAAACCTGGCTGGGTTTGAACCCACAAACATCAAGTCTTGAGGTGAGTACTTTACCCCAAGACCACCAAAGTCGACCGTTTAAAAAAATTGTCATTATATATATATATAATTAGAGTATTTTAAAGAGATAAGTCGAATCAGCCTTTTCTTGAAACTTCGTATTTTGCCACTATTACCAAATCTTATGTTTAAAAATAATAAAAACAATTAAAATAATCAAATTTATCAAATTGTAAAACATTACCTAAAATAGAGGGGGTAACAGAAAATCCTAAAATCCCTTATGTGGTGGGGAGAGGGGGAGTTGAAAATCATGAAGCAAAGCCTTGTGTAATTTAAGGATGACCCTATAGGATAAATAAATCATCACTTTATTATAACAGTTTTGATTCAATATAAATTCACATTCATTTAAGTGATAAATTAATGGTCTAGGGCCTGGTTTTTATGTTTGTATTAAAATTATTCTGGGTTTGGCTACTAGAAAGCATTATAATACCAATAAAATCTTGATTCAAATTTTTTTTTCAAATACTTTAATATTCCCTAAGGATTTGAGGGAAATGAGAATTCGAAGAACCTAACCCTTGTATTTTAACTTATTTAAGTACATGATATCTAAATTCAGTTTTATCAAGCACATTACATTTAATGGGTCTACTAAATTATTCCAATATTTAAATATTAGAGCATATTCAAATACTAATTTATATGATGTCTGAGACTAGGCCTTGTATTTAGTATTAAACCTTTTCTCGTACTAGGCACATGGAAACTTTACTGTAATAACATTACCAACTATATAAAAATAAAAAATCTTTTTAGTCCCAGTAGTCTATACAGTTCATCTTTTACTTACCATTCTTGGGTACCACTTTTGCAAGAACAAAAGAAAATACAGCTAATTTACTAATCATACATTTTTGTACATTTATACAGAGTCGTATGATTTATTAAACCTTTTGTCCAAACAAAATTTAAAACAATAATGTGTAAAGTTATTTTTACTTTCCCATATAGAGAAAGTATTGTAAGCCTGATCTTTTTTTTTATTATTATATCGAGATTATGATGGCTCTTTTTGTTTTATGTGCCCAGAAGTCATAAATCTGTCTATACCCAAGGATACAGCCGAAACATTTTGACAAATTTCATTCATATTTGATATTTAGATGTCATATAATCATGCCTTGCAAAATTCAACATTAAAAAAAGTGTTAAGCCTAATGATCTTGTGTGGTTAAGCAATTTATCTTGTCTAACAAGCTAAACTGAGTTCATGAAACTACTTGAGCTTTAAATGAATGTATGAATGAGCGTGCAAATGTTTTTATACTTATTTGAATATTCCTTTATTAAAATTAGTTTGTATTTAAATAAATGTAATAGTGTATGTTGTATCCAACACTGGTTAACTGGATAAATGAAGTCCATTATTATTATTATTATTGTTCAAAATGGATATCTAAGAAGTGCTTAGCATGGAAAATAACACTGAATAACTAATTGTTTTTAAGGAAAATAAAATAATGTAGCATATTGTTTATTTATTTTTGAAAACTTAAACTATTTCAAATATGGCTTTAATGATTTTGTTCAAAGTTTGTATCTAAGGAGTGTTTACATGATAATAATAATTAAAATAGTTATTTCATAAGCACACTAGACTATATGAGAAAGTGTATGTGTTGTTTCATAATTGTATAATTTATTTTGAATACAAAACCTAAGTTCTGTATCAACAATATTTACTATCTTATTTTGTAAGCAATAATAATGTCAAACATATGTTTAGATTTCAACTTACACCTGCTCCCTCTGGAACTATGGCTTCATTGCCTATTAGATTGGAAGCTTCAAATGGAGGCTTGGCAGGTTGCGTTGTGGTGGTTGGCGGGGCTTGGGTAGTGACTGGTAGTAGAGAGCCCAGCTGAGAATAACAAAATATATGTCATTGTGTTCCACAAATTATTACAAATTAAATCTAGTACATATAAATAAATTCATTAAATTGTTAATACAATTTAATGTTCAGTGTATATACATTTTTATTTTACAGACATTTTACTATTATTCATATGGGGTATTTTATGTGCATTTCTGAACTTACTGATTATATCAGCACATGACTCATAAACTAACATAAATCTACAAAAAAATACAACACCCAGCCCTCAGCCGTTAATTAATTACTGTGTAAGGGGAAATCCACATTTCACCAATGATACATTTTTTCGTCATGCAGAGACTCAAATCCGGGACCCTTAACTTACTATGCAGACATTCTAGCATATAAGCTAGGGCATTGGACTTTACAGACATAAATATGATCTATAGGACATAGAAAGACACATTTTATTGTAAGAACTCATCTCACAGCCAATTAAACGAAACATTAGATAATAGTACTACACTCAAACCAAAAAACGTATCGAAGTACAGTTTTCAACATCAAAATTGGGATCCATTTTACAGTTTTTCATATATAAGTAATTATTATTATAATCGGAGACCTGGCGGTCTAGGGGTAAGGTGTCAGACTTCTATGCTGGCGGCCGGGGTTCAATCCTCGGTCTCGGCAAAGATTTATCTGATTGCCAAACCCTTCCTTCACCTCTGACAAGACATCTTGTGAATGTGGGGCATGCCAGGCCTCCACCGTGGTTCGGATTCCACGTTAAACTGTAGGTCCTTCATTTCATCTCACAATCACCCTACCATTACACATTAGCGTAAGTGCGTATAACCCGAATGGGTAGTAAGACGCGGTGCTAATAATAATAATAATAATAATAATAATAATAATAATATAATAATAATATTATTATAATCATTTAAATATTGCTTACAGTTTAACTGGACTAAGTTCCACTTTTGTTTAAAGTTGAATAAAAAAAACTGCACTGCGATGCCATACCATGCCTGGTTTGAGCTATGTTACCTAGTCTAGTTAGGTGTTATCTGGGAGGGTGAGATGGGCTCTTTAAACTTTAATTGCCACAGATATTTTTATCAAGGTAGAATGTAAATAAAAGTAATTAAGGTGGGGATGTAGGGAATGCAATCAAAGGCCAGTGCTTTTGCAATTTTTACAACAAAACAGGTTTTTCTTAACCAAAATAAATAAAATATTGCTCCAGTACAAACAAAGAGTTCAATTTTCTTCACATGATGACCTCAGCAGTAGTTGAATATCTGTCAGAGTATAGCAGCATATTTAGATGACAAACTTTTTAAACAAAGATAAAAAGTTGTCATTAAACTCCAGGATAACCTTGACAGATATTAAAGAACTGTTGAGATCACCACTGAAGAAAATTAAAGTCTTTGTTTCTACTGACTTAAAATTTTATTTATTTTTACAAGAAAACTTTTGATATAAAAACTGCAAAACACTTATCTTTTCTTGCATCCCCTACAGCTCCACCTTAAGTTGTATATGGTAGTGAAAGCTTGAAGAAAATCTATTTGGTGTTGTTATTTACTATTTTCAAAACAGATTAATTTCACAAGTATAGGTTATTCTTCTATTCGTTTAATTGACTAGAATTCACAAACTAACTAATGTAAATTCGTTCACCTCTGACAAGACGTGTATTAATCTCAACCTGTGAATGTGTGGAATGCCAGGCCTCCACCGTGGTTCGGATTCCACGTTAAACTGTAGGTCCTCCATTTTATATCAAAATCACCCTACCATTACACATTAGCGTAAGTGCGTATAACCCGAATGGGTAGTAAGACACAGTGTTAGTAATAATGATAATATTAATAATAATAACTTATGTAAAATAAATACAATTTTAGATGTGTAGAGTAACCTTACCGCAATATATTGCCATCCATTGTTTACTCTGACTAGAAGAGCTTCCTCATCGATGATGTAGGCTAACGTTCCTACAGGACTCACCGAAGACATCTGCAGTGAGATCAATATCTGTCATTAGTATTGTATTCCTAAGTCAACAACTCGAAGGTTGATTTGATTTAATTCCTATCTATCCGGAGCTGGTAATATACTCGGCTCTTAGGCTGGTTAGTGCTGCCTGCATCATGTGGTGGAAATCCCATTTAATAAAGTGTGCAGGATGTGTCATAATTCCCTTTTGCCTTCCACACTGAATTTCTATGAGTAAGCTCGAAAGGGCCTACCAATTTTGCCAGAAAGGTATTTTAACATACCATTCAGGGATCTTTTACATGCCACAATCGATATGGGGACAACGGCTTTACTTCCCCTGTGAAGGAAGTTGCAAGAGCTATTTTCATTGCTCAAAAAAAAATTTGTCAACCTTATCTGGGTTTGAACCCACAAAAATCGAGTCTTGAGGCTAGCACATTACTCAAAGACCACCGAAGTTGACATAATTAGTATAATATGTATTTAATCAGGAAAAATGTTTCTATGAGACAGTTTAGTGATTGATAGCTTTAGATTTAACCTCATTCTACATATTAAACCTGTCCGAGTACCAAGGTAAACATGGAGTTTTAATTAGAGCCTGAAGCTACATCACTTTTAAGAGTAAAGGTTAGTTATTTTTTTAACATATCATAGCTTATTTACAGGTTATTGAGTATTTTTTTACAATTATAAATTTTATAAGTTTTAATTTTATGTATTAATTTGTTAGGTGTTGTCAATTTTAATAGATGGGGCCAACTTAAAAAAAAAACTCTTGTAACATTTCCTCTTACTCGTGGCATTAACATATTTTCAGGACAGCTAATTGTGTTAATATAGCTCTATAATGAAAATCTCTGTTTGCTTTCTAAGGTAATTGTATTATATTTGGAAGAAGGCAGAGGAAAGGTGGAAAGAGAATTATAAAAGAAACAAACAAAATATGTATTTTACAATGAAAAGAGCAACACTGTCCATTGACAGTAATTTAGAGTGTGAACTGTGTTGTTATTTTCATTGAAAACCCATAGTTTGTTTGTTCCTGTTATATATTTAGATTCACCTTGCTTTGTCCCAAATATAATATAATTATGCTAATAGCTATGCACACTTTATTAAGAGTATATAAAGGATGTTGAAAGGCAATTAATTTTTTTTGAAGAAACAAAAATAAAGGGTTCTAAAAATATATATATAAAATGCTTTAATTTTCTTTGCATTTTTGAGACATTGAATTGTTATTCTTGGAATATATAAAAGTGATTCTACCAACCTTAATTGTTTGTTAATTCCAAAACACTTTATCCTAAGCCTTCACTAGAAATTATCAACTTAGTTTCAAGTATAACCATTAGAGGTGGGGGCTGGACAAGTAAAGACAAGCACCTCAACAATCTTGGTTATGACAGAACCTAAAGTTCATTATTTAGTTTTTTTAATTCACTTAACTATCTTTTGTGTGTGTGATTTTAAGGTATCCAACTGATGTCAGTTCTTAACAACTGAGGCAAACTACTATTCAACTCTTGACCAATGGCTTCCTGTCAAATAAATCTCCATTTTGAAACTGGATTTGAACATGGATCTATTGATACTTTTATAAGTTGAGGTGTAATGCTTCAAAGTGAATGCCTTGGTGCCCTCGGTAACGGCAGAGCCCATTAAATACTAACTGAATTTAAATGAAAATCGTTCAGATTATTAAAGAAGCTTTAGTTATAATACAAACCCTGGACATGCTCTCGGTGTTCTGGAAAGTGACAGCCCCTGGAACTATCTTCGTCTCACCACTGTCAGATGAGGTTTGAGATACCCTGCCTGGGGGGCCCGGTGGACCAGGTGGGCCAGGAGGTCCTGGTAAATAAACATAGGAATATTTAAAAACATATTTTGAGGCTAGAAATAAATTTGCAAAATTAAATTATAGCTTAAAGAGAAGAATACATATCACATTTTATAACTATAAAGAAAACAATCAAAACTGGTTGAACGAAAACAAAATATTAGCAGTAGATAGCACTAATTTACCAAATTAAAAAGTGCAAATGGTAATGTTTTATTTAAAGGCGAGTTAAAAAACTACAATATATACATTTTTCTACTTAGCGATTTGTAGCTCATGTTAGCCAAAACTCATTTTACAAAGTTGGCCACCACTTGTAAATCGGATGTAAAGGTAAGGTACACAATGTTTTAGCTCATAGTTAAAATTTACCTACACTATATACTGTTTTAGAGTTTTACTTTTTTATTGTGAACTATTAGAAGTACCTGGTGTTGCCCAGGGTAACCATGCAATTCATTGTGTGGTCAATCTGGACAACACTTCTTATTACTCCAAATAAAGAGAATAAAAATTTCTTCATTTTATTTCTTCAGACCCAGTTTTTAATAAATTAAAAAAAAAATCTAATGGAAAATTTAAAATCTCAACTTCGGGGTATACATGTTCGTGTACAGGGGCCACTCATTTTAATATTTCAGCCCTTATGTGCGGTAGATATCACACAAGGCTCATAACAGACAAACTCTTCATTTTATTCATATAGATTTCATTTTTTTATTGCAAATAAATACAAACTTTTTTATATGTGAATGTATAAAACAGAAAATTCGTGTGGATGAGACCCCCACCCCATTAACTGAAAATTGTCTCTTCCTCCAAATATTTTGTGCCATCTAGTATGTTATCTTTGAAAAGAAAATACACGTGGTTACAAAATATTTTTTTTTTTTTACCTAGACCATCCTTTATATCTTTTAACTGTCTGAGCTCTTTTAGTGCTTTAAGCTCCTCCAAGCTTCCCCGAGTTCCTCCTTGTAATGGAAATTAAGCAGCATTAAAAAAAAAAAGCATGATTTAAAAGACATGTAGTATTTATCATTTTCATAAGGTAGTCAGTCTGAAAAAAACCTTTTATTATTATTAGCACCGCGTCTTACTACCCGTTCGGGTTATACGCACTTACGCTAATGTGTAATGGTAGGGTGATTGTGAGATGAAATGAAGGACCTACAGTTTAACGTGGAATCCGAACCACGGTGGAGGCCTGGCATTCCCCACATTCACAAGATATCTTGTCAGAGGTGAAGGAAGGGTTTGGAAATCAGATAAATCTGTGCCGGGACCGGGGATTGAACCCCGGCCGCCAGCACAGAAGTCTGAAAAACCTTTTAAATATAGATCATAGCTATTATTGTAGTTATTATTTAAAAGATACTGTAGCTTGTAGAAAGTAATCATTTTTGTAATAGCCATGGTTGAACTATATTGAGTGCATCTAATCCTGTCTATTTTGTGCCAAATTAATAATTTGACTATCATCAATAAAGTATTTGCCTCTATTATCCAGCTTATAGAGCAAGAAGTATTAATATTGTTCTTTATACATATTCTAACAACTTAAACCACTATGGTCAATGTTAAAAGTAGTGTGTTAATACTCTAAAGTAATAAAATGTTGTTGGTTATGTATTTTGTAATGTTATGATCGAATTGGGGTGCACTCAACTTCTATAGTATTACAATATTTATTAGTGTCAATTCTTTGAGTCGGGATAATTGTTCAGACATAGTCGCAAAAACTATGTTATTAAACTTTACTTATAAACATAACAAAGGAACAGCACAATGCAGAAGTAACCAACCACTTTTCTTTTATTAATATATAAAGGATGCTTAAAAGTACCCATTTATTGTTTATTTATTGAAACTTTTTGAACCGACTGATTATATCAGAACAGGAGGATTTCTATGAGCAAGAGCAAAAGAGCTTACCAATTTTACTGGTAAAGGTATTTTTACATACCTTCCAGGGTTCTTTTTCATGCCACAATCAACATGGGAACCGACGGATTTACTTCCCCTCCGAAGAAAGTTGTGCTACAGAGTTTTATTGCCCAGGAAAAATCTGTCAATCCTGGCTGGGTTTGAACCCAGAACATCATGTCCTGAGGCGATCACTTTACCCCAAGACTACCGAAGCTGCTTAAATTACTCATATAGGCCTGAATTGGCGTTAGGGTTCATAGTATAAACAAAATGAGAAAACTTGTCATAACTCATAACCATAAAGTACTTTAGGAGATAAAACGTTTTAGATGCCAATATTAACCGAGGAGCTACTGTTCGTCTTAGATAAAATACTCCTAACCAGAAAATCATCTAACTTGAGGAGACAGGATTAGGAAGAATTTGAGTTAACTTAACCAATGCCCACTAGTTAGAAGAACCTCGGATTAAAAATATTGGATTATTGTACCTGGTCGACCAAAACCTGATGGGGGTGTTAGTGCTGGGTCTCCATAAACAGGCAACCTTCCTGAGGGTGCCCCAGGCTCTCCTTTCTGCCCCATCAAAGACACTCCAGGGGCACCAGCTGGTCCCTGGATAGAGATACAAACAAAATAGATTATAGCTATAATATGTTAAAATGTGTTCTGTATACTAATCATATTCTCCATATTAGTAGATTTATATTTCTCAGGCAGATGTGCAAGTGATTTTGGGATTGACAAACTATTCAATACTAGAGGAATATCACCCTTCGAAACAAAAGTACTGGGACAGGATTTCAGTTATTTATTTTGTAATATGTGTTTTTGTATATATTAAGAGTCAGTGTATTAACAAAAGATGGCGACACCAGTCATATAAAATATAGTACAAAGAGCTGCCATGAGAGCTGTATACACTGAAAAACTATCTTTGTATTGCAAAGTGATTACACAGGATGTCCAAATAAAACCTGCCCCAACCATACAGTACAGTCTGTTTGAAATGTGCACTCCCAGCCTCTATGCATAGGTTCAATAAATGAATGTTTACAAGTCGGTGAGTGGAATGGCAGCTGGTGGTGCACATTTCAAACACAGACTTTGAAATACTTTGAGTTTGGGGCTGGCCTTATTTGGGAAAACTTGTAACATGCAGTTAGCTATCTAAAAGTAACCAAACAGTGTAATTCATTAATAAACTTTAAGACATAATAAAACAGTTTTGGTATTTTAATTGTCTTTGAGACCTGGGTTTTCAGAAATATAACATATGTTTTTCCCTCATCCTTATACAATTCTACATTTACATCTTGTTTGGCGAAATGGAACCTCTTGCTACTACAGTAGAGTAAATTTTTTATAGGAAGGGCCCTATCTGACATCTATAAAACCTACTAGATCTACTTTTACATATTATACATTAAGCCATATGATCTACAGCTATCACTATAAAATATTATCAATTTTGACCGTAAAAATGTTTGTATTTTTGAAGAGACCCTTCCTATAAATATTTAACTACAAGGTACCTATGAGTATTCTGCCATAATTTCTTTCCTTTTAAAAGCACATCGGTAGCAACACTATAATACTCACAGGGGGTCCAGGAGGGCCAGGTACTGGAATGTACTTGATTCCCTCCCCTCCTTCGGCCACCCCCCCTGTCGCAACTCCCGGGAGACCAGGGGGCCCTGGTGGACCGACCAGCCAATACCTGGCTCACCTCGGTCACCTTTATCGCCTTTGACCTGAAACACAGACAGTGATATAAATACTGGTTGATTTCAGATTGGTTCACCGGAAGAGGATGGTGAATAACAGGGTCATAATTACTCCACAGAGTTGAATAATTCCCAACAAATGACTTTAAAAGGTAGGGTTCACTCCTATCAGTTTGTATTCTTTTATATTATTATTATTAGCACCGCGTCTTACTACCCGTTCGGGTTATACGCACTTACGCTAATGTGTAATGGTAGGGTGTATTTTTTTTAATTACATGATTATGTACATGAATGTGGTTCAACTGAAGGCCCATGGAACGAATGTCACCCGTGTTCACTAAAAATGCTGCTCTCACAGTATCTTGAAGGAAAATTAAAGGAAAACCCTCAATAGAAGATATGAAATAGCTAATGATTCAAATAAAAAATACGGTAGAAGGTCGACAATTCGGACGTCAAAAAAAAAAAGAAAAATTCTTTATCCAAATAACCACAGTGGAATCAATATCAGAGAATGGCCGCCAAAAAACGCAACTCATCTCTTGCTTAAAAAAATTGGAGACTTTTTTTTATTGTTAGATTTTTGTCTTATTACACTCCTTTAAAAATGTATGATGTTTAGCAACAACAAAACAAATGATAAATCATTGTTTAAATAAAGTGAAAATGTTTCTACATTAACAGTGAGTTTAGTAAGTATCTCGTGTATACTTGTTTTTTGTATTTTTGGTACAGATACTGTATTTTCAAAAATTCGGACATAACGTTAATTCAGGCTGGGTTGATCTCCAATTAGTCCGAAATATCGACGCTCTACTACATGTATTTAAAACTGCTATGTTTGCATTTTATTATGAATTTATTATTATTATTTAGCTCTGCGTCTTACTACCCGTTCGGGTTATACACTTTAAGTACTAATTACGCTAATGGATTAGGGATTGGGAAGGTTGAATTAGAGGAGTGAACCCGCATTTGCGTAGAGGGAGAGTGGAAAACCATTTAGGAAAAACCACCCCCAGTTCAGCCGACCGAGATTCGAACCTCGATCTCCCCGTCCTCAGCAGTCGAGCTCAACACGACTAGCGCGTTAGCCAACTACGCCACCAAGGCGGGTATGAATTTATTTGATTAATAAAAAATATATAAATTATATCTATACTGCTAAGTTGTTTTGTTAAATTGTTTGTGCATGATATTTCATTATACATTTTTGGGAGATTAATACACTTTTCTGGCAATAAAATTTTAAAGATTCTACCAACCAAAAATGCAATTTATATGCACATATTAAGAGTAATTGTTTATTAAGTGTTGTTTGTTGGCCAATATTAAGTTGATAGAAGTACTAGTATCTGATAATCATATTTGGCCGTTGGGATGAAAAACGTTGGGCTACCCTGATATACACCATCAGTTGAATGCTGGTGTAATTAATTTTAATTCTCCCTCCGCATCATAGTTTAAGTTGATTAATAAATTGCTATCATTCGTGTGTACCAATACACACAAATAGAACTACCATACTATGATCACTATTCCTATAAAATCATAACTTTCTTTTACTCAATAGATCATTCCATTCAAACTGAACACTTTGCATGACACTAGTGATTTGCATAATTTATACTCATCACAATACATTTTTAGGATAATCAAGTCTCATATGTTACGCTGGGCAGGACATGCAACGTGAATGGAACAATTTAGAACAGTGTTTGGGGTATTGTTTGGTAAACTCAATGAGAAGACCTTGATAAAGATGGGAGGATAACAATAGAATGGGCCTGAAAGAAATAGGGTGAAAGGTTGATTGGATAGAACTATCTCAAGATAGGGATAGGTGGCATACTTTCGTAAGTGCGACAATGAACTTTCAAGTTCTTAATATCATAGACTAAGTAATCCATAACAGTAACAATAATTATTGACCTTCATTAATTGTCCAACAATAACAAAACAAAGATTAGTAGAATATGAGGTGAATTTTTACTGCACAACATAAATTATAAACATTATACAAAATTTGGTCTCTCTAGCATGACTTAGCTTTAAAGGGGCTATGTAACCTACTGCTTGTTTGACACATTCTCACTTGGGGCAAGTTATTGTGCTTAGAAACAAAATTCTTTGTCTTGTGTGTTATAGCTTTTAGGGGGTTTACTGTATTTGGACTGTACTCACTTTGTAAAAGTTGCGTTTAGAATGTACACTCCATTTACCTCGAAAGCTAGCAGTCTTATCTTGATAATTACACTATGGTCCTATCTTACAAGCTACACAATAGTGGAAATGTGCAAGGTAAGTGTGCTACCTTACAGGGTAAGCAGAGTGTACAACTCCACTTATGACTTTTATATGATGGTACACACATCCAAGTACAAAGTTTAGGTTGTTATGAATAATGTTTACTTAAAACACAATTGATGTAAACTCGGTTAAACTACCAAATTACATATTTGATGGAAATATTTCTAACAATTTTCTTTATGTGATTCCTAATATTCCTTGTTTATTTTATAGAATCAAACATATTACAAATAAAGGCATTGGTTCAGAATAGTTTAAAAGTGGTAGAATAACGTTGGTAAGTCTACTCACAGTTATTCCGAAGGGAAGTTCTCCTGTTTCACCTTTGTCCCCTTTAATTCCAGGTAATCCTGGAGTTCCAGGCCTTCCTGGTGCACCCTAATGAAATGGAAAATATTAATTTCATCATTGGCGTTTTATAATATAATCTTTTATGATAACATTATTAAAAGTAGCCATCATTATTCAAAGCTGATCTTACAGAACACAGAATTACACTAAGTATAAAACAATTCATAACACAAGCTATTACCTAATTTTTTTTAAATCAATAAATTTAAATCAAATTTATCAACTTATTATACTTCATGAATACAAAGAAACTTAAATTTTACAACGATTTGAATCAAGAAATTCTTGTGGCTAAACAATGATTTAATAACTATCATCTTTCTAATCTTGCTGAAAGAATAAGCTACAAGATACTTTTTCAGTTAATGGAGGCATATCCACTCCACCAGGTGAAACAAATTGTCTTTTGAAGGCTATTTTCTCTCTCTTTGGCTCACTATTCATTCTGCTTACAAACATCTACAGGGTGAGGTGGAAAGTGATGGACAACATGCTTAGGTTTGTCTGATGTCTGGGGGAGCTCACCTGAGTGACATTATCTTCAAAAAGTTAAAAAATGTAGTATGTAGTTGGCTTTTATTTAGCTAGTGAATATTTACTTTTCGATTAAAATGTTGGTTTTCAAGTTACTCATCGTCTAACGGTTTTGGCCCCACTCTGTCTTAATAATTTTACTATTATAGTAAAGAGTAAGAAGTAATAATATAGATTATTATTATTATTATTATTATTATTATTATTATATATTAGCACCGCGTCTTACTACCCATTCGGGTTATACGCACTTACGCTAATGTGTAATGATAGGGTGATTGTGAGATGAAATGGAGGACCTACAGTTTAACGTGGAATCCAAACCACGGTGGAGGCCTGGCATTCCCCACATTCACAAGATGTCTTGTCAGAGGTGAAGGAAGGTTTGGTAATCAGATAAATCTGTGCCGGGACCAAGGATTGAACCCCGGCCGAAATATAGATTAAATGTACCCACATTTTATTAGAGGGATAGGGGTTATGCATTTAGAAGAAAAAAACACCCTTAGTACATCTAAATTTAATCCAAACCCTGATCTCCCAGTCATTAGAAATCAATTCTAATATGGACAATGCAAGCACCAATGCAGGTCTGTAATTTTGTCACCTCGTCTTACTACCCGTTCGGAGACTATGCATGGTGGATATGTTGTGGTATAAATGTGTTTTGTGTAATTCATGTGTTCTGAAAGCTCGATAAAGACAATACCAGTCACTTCAAGTTGAGTTAGGGAGCAGAACTATAATAATTTATTTTTAATAATGTTATTCTTAATAAAAGCAAAATGTATTTTTTCACTCAAATTAAATGTGAGACACAGCTTTATTGTGAATACAATTTTTAACTTTACAAAAGGGGTATGGATGCTATATAAAAACAAATTTTTTGTAATTCATAATTTTGGTAATTAATCTTTATTAATAATACATTTTACATAATCAATTTAGAGTTGATTAAATAGTTTGGGTATATTTTGGTGTACAATTTCTAAACACAGGCTGATTTTTGCACAATAAGCTAATTTGACCTTTAGGCACAACTTGTAATCGAAACAAGGGATAAGAAACCTATAATAGGTGTCCATAATCTCTTGCCAATTAAAAATAAAAGAATAAGTGAGTTATTTCAATGAAAATATTTCTTACCTTTAAACTCTGTGATAGCAATGGATAAAAATAAATAAACGTACTAACATTAAAACTGTAAACATTTGTCTTATTATTAGTTGAAACCAACACTACATTTTGGTAGGAAGAACATCTTATTAAATACAGATGCTTTTTTTTTTGTAAATACCGTTAATGATAACATTTTAGAATATGATTAGTGTTATTTTAAATGTCAAAAGTGCAGTTTACTTGCCTTAACGTATGAGTATGTGAAAATGGTTCTTGTAATTTTTTTAGATCTTATAAAAGGTTCTTCCAATGAAATTCTGACTATAATTACATAAGAGATATAAGAACAAATAAAAACAAACTAACACTAATTAGTTTGTGAGTTACCTTTCACACTCTACCATGAAGAGTTCTGATAGAATTAAAGTTAGGTTGAGTGATTAAGTTGTAACGACCGATTACCTCTAGTTAATAGAGTGTAAACTGTGTTTGTTTTCTCTTAGTTATTCCTGTACACGCTGCCATATATCTTATTAAATAATAGAATGTAACTCTTAATATAATTTTATAATTGTGTCTTACTACCTACTCATGCTGTATGCATACATGATAATTACTCTAATGGGGTCAGGGATGAAGAAGGTTATATTTATAGGAAGTGTATCCGCATTTAAAGGGAAAGAGAGGAGGCAAACCATTTAGAAAAATCCACCCTCAGTAGACTCGACCAAGATTTGAACCCCGATCGTGTCATCAGCAAGCCAATCTAACATGAAAGCAACACTTTAGACAGTTTTATTTTACTATACTTAATTTATCTTATTTATTTAAACTTATGATAGTCAACATGCACTTTCTTAATGAATTGAATATATTAACCCATAGCTTACTTTGAGATAATTCTAGGACAATAACACACAGTTCCCTGGCCGTTAATTCATCAATGTGAAAGGTTAAGTCCCAATTTAATCGATGATAAATTTTTCGGTTATGTTTGGAATCAAACCCGAGACCCTTAGTTCACTATTTACTGGACTAAGGTGTTAGACTAATCAACTTCTTCAATTGGTTTAACGGTGTTTATATGTGTTACAGCCATACTTGGCTGTGATTATATTAATACTGAGTGTAAGATCAAACGTTCGACTAAGGCAAGCCCTCATCCTTAAACTTACCATCCAGCCCGGCATTCCCATCTCGCCAAGAGTGCCAGGTTTCCCCGGGGGCCCTTGGGGACCAGGGGGCCTGGCTTGCCTCTTCTTCCCCTCTTGCCATGCTCTCCTTTCTCTCCCTTGATGGTGATGAACTCCCCCTCCATTCCGGTGACAGTCGCTGGACCAGGGGGGCCTCTCTCCCCCCGCTCGCCCTTCAGGCCTGGGGTACCTGGTGGACCCAGAGGGCCTATAAGACCAGGTTCACCTTTCTCCCCTGCTGCGCCCTGCGACATGCACCAACCAACACATGTGTATGAGATATATACTTGCGTGTTCAGATACTTATTACCTGTGTTAGCAAAAAAAAAAAAAATTGTGAAAAACAAATAGGAGAAAATATTCACATAAATTAGATTTTACAACCCATTCATATATAAGTGACCATCTCTGTGATCTAGTTGTCAGAGTTTCTGGCTACAGATCCAGAGGTCCTGGGTTTGATTCCTGGGCTTCCAGATTTATTTGTGACGCAATAGGTCTGGAACGATGTCCAAATTAGCCTCGTTGGGATAAATTAGGAACCACTTGAATAAAAAAGTAGCAGCTCCAGCCTAGAAGACTGAGATTAACGACCTGAGGATTTGTTGTGCTAGCCAAATGACACCCTCTTTCTGGAAATGTTGACACTATCTTTACCAACATAGGGCAGCAGCTCAGTCTATATAGCTCGCCTGTGGGCTAACACAATGTTTTTTTTCATATATTAGTTCTAGGAATTAAAAGGTAAAAAATTGACTTTAGGTATATTAGAGAAAATCTATTATAATATAAATAAGAAACCAGATATATGTTTCATGATCTCACTACATGTTTGGACTCATTGCGTATTCACACTAATGGGGGGAGGAGGGGGGAGGGATGAGAGGAGGGTATGGTTGAGGAAAAATGTACTCGCATTATAATGTAGAGTGTGATACTATCTAGATCAGAGGTTTTCAACTTAAAAGTATCCTAGGGCCACAATTGTACCCATGAGTCTAGCGGTAGGTCGCATCATAATCGGTTAGTGTGGTTAAGGAAATATGACTCACTTTGATACACTTTTATTTTTTCATTTAATTAAGGTATTTAATGTGCACTTTCTGACACGACTGAATATACCAGGGCACGAGATTGTCTATATGAGAGAGCAAAAGGGCCTACCAATTTTGCCGGGAAAGGTATTTTTACATACCTTCCAGTGTTATTTTTACCTGCCATAATCGACATGGGAACCGACGGCTTTACTTCCCCTTCGAAGAAATTTGTGCTGAGACTTTAATCGCTCAAGCAAGATCCGTCGATCCCAAATGGGTTTTAACCCATGAACATCGGATTCAGAGGCAAGCACCTTACCCCAAGACCACTGAGGTTGACCACAAACAATTATTATTAAAATAGAGCGCAATTATTAAGTTTATTACTGAATGGAGTTTTTTCCACGCAAATCAAAACTTTCCGTTTCTCAGCTAAAAATATCAATTTTACTACAGTAGATTACTTTTCCAAAAAAATTGTTGGGGGAAAAAAAAGCATTTCGGGTCGCTAGTTGGAGACCCCTGTCCTGGATAGATAAAGTAATTCTACCTGATTTCCGTTGGCTCCTGGGATACCGGGCAATCCACTAGTTCCTCTGTCTCCCTTCTCACCCTTGGTGCCTTGTTCACCCTTGTCACCTTTAGGACCCAATTCACCCGGGTCACCTTTCAGACCACCAACACGACCTAAAATAAAAATATGTATTCATTAAAACATTTAAAAATTCTCAATTGCCTTACAGTTTTAAGTTTCTAAGCTATAGAAATAGATCTTCTTTAAGCATTGGCAATAATTATATTTTAAATTTGAATTCATTCAATTAGCATGTCCAAATTCAATTATTGATTTATTATAATTGACTCTTCTTTAGTTATATATCAAATATTCTTACAAATACTTGAAACATTAAAAAAAAATATATATTCAAACCACTTTACAGTTTCATAATTTTATTTTGATGTATACTTAAAAAAATAGTAGATACAAAATGTGTAAATATGTTTTACAGACAGAATAAAATAATCACTTTTTTAGATAAATATAAATT
This sequence comes from Timema cristinae, assembly GCA_039000515.1. NCBI lineage: Eukaryota > Metazoa > Arthropoda > Insecta > Phasmatodea > Timematidae > Timema > Timema cristinae. The sequence goes on along the minus strand of JBCFYV010011172.1, from coordinate 36,678,870 downwards.
TTAATTGTTTTATTTAAATCCTGGTTGTTAATAAATATATTGATTTTTAAGCCCTTAAACCCAACTAGTTTTATTAGTTCCTGGAACCAAAATTATAGTGAACTACAAAGCAATCAATTGTTCCTGTTTTTTACCACATAAAGGCTACAATTAGTCTCAACTGGAATTTAAACCAGAGTTTCTTGTGGATAGATGGTCAGTACCCAAAGATCTAGATCACATGGAAGGTTATTGACTATCCGATTGTTTAGATTAGATTCTCAAGTCCTGCATATTAAGATGAGAAATATTTGCTAAGAAATAGGATTTCGAGTGTATTTTATTGAGAAAAACCTGCACCTTTGATTATATAGTCCAAGGCATCAAACGTGCGATATACTGGATTGTCAAGTCTAGGTTTTAATCTCTGCTGGGTGCACTTGAGGGTGGCTTTAATCATGTTTTTATATCCCCTCTTCACATAATTGTAGGTTCAATTCTTCTGAACTCCCTCCTAATTCCTAGACCTTAGATTGATCCGTTAAATAACTTCCGTGTCTAACCGCTTCGGTGGCCGCATGGTCTAAGGCTCTACCCTCTCAATAGACTGGCTGTCGATGACGGGGTGATCGAGGTTCTATCCCAGTCGGATGCACTTAAGGTGGTTTTTCCTAAATGGTTTTCCACTCTCCCCTCACACAAATGAAGGGGAATTTTCCCTAAATTTAACCTTCCCATCCCTAACACATTAGAGTAATTAGTACATACGTGTATAACCTGAATGAGTTTTAAGACATGAATATAAAAAAAACCACTTGTGTTCAGTACCAATGGCTGGTCACAAGATTACCCCAAATAATACCAACCAGCAGAAAAGAAAAGGAATTCAGATTTTTATTTATTTCATAATTGACGGGAAATCAAAGTTTCCTCAAAATCAGGACACGCTACCTGGTCCTAGCCCAGACCCAACAAAATCTCCGTCATCAGATGGATAGATGGCAGCAGCTTGGCCTGGAGGCCCAGGAGGACCAGGCTTACCAATGTCACCTGACCCACCTGAAAACAAACACACTATTACACAGAGCCATTTGTTAAGTTGGTTCTTACACTGAGAACATATTTTGTGTGATGATTAGGGATGTTAATGAATTATAAGAAATAATGTTAACACATGGTTACTATTTTATATTATTCTATTATAGTTGTGTTTCCTCTTATGTTCATAATATGTCCTTGAATTCAGATTCGGAATTGAGATTCAAAGTTAAAAGTTGTGTTTGTATTTTCTAAATGTTTCTTGATATCTACTATATAGAATAGCGATTTTCAACCTTTTTCAACGCACAGCACACTGAACAAGGTACTAAAATTGTCAAGGTAACCATCACATATTTAAGGTTGATATTTCATCATTAAAAATCTAGTATTAAGTATTTTAATAGCTGTGTTATTTAAAAAATAAAGTATTAAGGCGATTGGCCCTTTTCATTCGGCGTGGAAATGCAGAGCCGCGAAAACAAACGGCTATCTTCAAGAAAATTTATTGTTTTGCAATTTTCTTTTTGGAAACAGTTTGTTCAAGAAGCATGTTGATTAAGTTCTACTTTTTTTATGCACACCTCCTCTAAAATTTCAACAGTGATCAAATATTGATAAAAATTGAATTTTTTCAATAGAAAACTGTCGGCTTCATGACAAAAAATAAGAAAATGTAACAATTAATAAACATCAATCCATTATCTTAGAAGGGGTGTTGAAAATATTAACATAACAATTTCACTTTTACTCAAGAAAACTGATATTTCCAAACGTATGATTTTTTCCTCAAGACCTGTCCAGTAACTAGCGCCATCTACGGTTTCTGTGATCCATCTGTTCTTGTTGGTGTGGAAGGATACTTTGGTCAGTTTTGAAGCCACGCCACGTCTTTCACCCTCCTACCCACCATCCCACAAAATAAGCTTTAGACTTGCAGTAGGTGACCTGGCGGTCTAGGGGTAAGGTGTCGGACTTCTGTGCTGGGGTCTGGGTTCAATCTTTGGTCCCGGCACAGATTATCTGATTGCCAAACCCTTCCTTCACCTCTGACAAGACGTGTATTAATCACAACTTGTGACTGTGTGGAATGCCAGGCCTCCACCGTGATTCGGATTCCACGTTAAACCGTAGGTCCTCCATTTCATCTCACAATCACCCTACCATTACACATTAGCGTAAGTGCATATAACCCGAACGGGTAGTAAGACGTCGGTGCTAATAATAATAATTTAGACTTGCACTCGACAGGGCCAAGAGCCTTAAGATTGTGTTTAAAAGTTCAATACCTAAAAGTCTAATAAAAATTGTGTTATTTTAAAAAATAATCTTGATAATAGATTTTAAAAGATTTAATTTAATTTTTAAAATGTTGTTCTCGCTTCTTTTTGATCGTCTCTCAAACTTTCACAAAACACCTGCTGATCCTTTGTGGTACACTGGTTTAAAAACTGCTTATCTAGGATTTTATTGACAGTGAAAATTATTTATGAATTGGTTTGAATGAAGTCATACCCTTCTGCCCTTTACTCCCATCTCGCCCGTTTGCTCCTGGAAACCCTGGAAGGCCATCAATCCCTGGACTGCCGGGTTCTCCTTTGAATCCTTGTGGTCCTTGCGCCCCTTGGTAACCCTGTCACAAGCAGATATGGTTTGTTCTATTAATCTAAGCCAATCAAGATTTATTGATCTATTTTCCCTGAAGATAGTGTTTACTAAGGAAAGGTCTTTAGTGTGTACTTTTTGAACTTAAAACCAATAAAACTTTTATGAATTTAATGTTGTGAGTGTGTTAAGAAATAACTATTGCTTGGGGAAAGGCTCTCTCTCTCTCTCTCTCTCTCTCTCTCTCTCTCTCTCTCTCTCTCTCTATATATATATATATATATATATATATTATATATAATATAATATAATTTTATATTTCATTAATATTTTTGCAATTATTTAACCTTTAATATAGAGTGTTTAGGCCTTGATTAACGATTGATTTCCTTATTTTTCTTGACTCATATTTTTTAAATGACACGCAACTTCTCTAATAACTCAGGATTATTGGACTCCTGCAGTGTCTAAGCACCAAGGTAGGTGACCTCCTTAGCCTACACCTTCTAATCAAAGTGATTATGTCCTATATAAAATCATGTCTTACAAACTAACTTAATTCAGGACGGATACAACACCCAATTCCACTGCTGTAAATGTATCTCTTTGAAATAAGAATTCCAAATATTACGAATATATTTTTTAGGCCATGCTGGGAACTAAACCTGCGCCCATTATCTCAGTAAACAGATGCGCTACCACCCGGGCTAAGAGTTCGTCTCATCCCAAAACGGAACTGAACTTATATATATAGGTAATAATAAGTTATCGCATTGTGATGCTGTTTTCTGTAGTAGGAATTGAAATTGGAAAAACTATTTACAATTTGTTTACTTCCTCTCAACCCTTCGGAGAGAGATATATTATGATAGTAAAAAAAATCAAACTCGAGATTTTGATAAATGTCAACATTTAATAACCCCCTGAAACAAAAAAAAAATTGTTTTTGCGCTGCTGTTTGTGTCTTGAACGAGCTGAAACCATTTTACCGATTAGACTAAAACTTGGTATATAGGATTTTCATAAAGTTCCCCCGTGGGGAATTTAGAATTAGAATTTAAGGGGATTTTACTGAAGGAAATAAAGCATAAAAAATCTATCTTCTCAAAATCAGGTTTAACGATTTTGATTAAATTTGGTATCAAACATTGTTAGCAGTACAAACAAAAGGACAATCCTCGTTTTTCCATGAAAGTGGCTTTAAGGTTACTTTAGAGAAGCAAACATTTATAATTTTGATCATATATCCTCGACTATTTGAGATATGAAATAACTTTATCACTGAAAAGTTGTAGCACTATTCCAATAAACATATTTTAGTTTGGAATATATTTTTACTAAACCATTATATTCTGAACTAGAAGAAGAAAAAAATGTGGCACTATGAAATATGAAATTGAGTGACCAGAGATGTTCCTGTAACAGTGTATATTATTTCACTTAAGCTTTTTGGTGGAGTGTTTCTGCAACAATGTATATTATTTAGTTTCACAAGTCTTAAAAGTTTTAGCAAATTTTGAGTTAAAAGAGAGAGAACGTGTGTGCGGTGCACGTAGCATTAATTTTTTAATACAAATAATTTTAAAAATGGGTAGTAATGTTAAAATTTTTGTCAATGATCCCAAATTATCTGTTGTCAAGTTATGAATACAAAAAACCGTGCTTCAATGCACTTTCCGCGTAATTTTGTACCTAATATTCCCGTTAATCGAACGTGAGACGGGCAGAGTCTCACAACAGCTGTTGGTGTGTACTCACTCTATCTCCTTTGGGCCCCTTAAGTCCAGCATCACCCCTGTCTCCCTTACTTCCAGGTACTCCCCTCTCACCAGACACTCCAGGTATCCCCGACACTCCTGGCTCACCCTTAGGACCGGGGCTTCCAGGGCGACCCAGCGAGGGACCAAACCCAGAACCACCTATCACAGATTCCTGGTGAAAACAAAGTGCAGCGTTTTCAAATCCATGCTCTACAGTTATATATACTTTAAATAATACAATCGTTATATTCACATCAAAAGACTAGAAATTGCCAAAAAAACAGTTTACTAGTTAATATATAAATACTAGAGAGCACTAGTTGCAGCGCTGCTAGCGTAGCTTGGCGACAGAAAGATAAACGTTACAGAACAGCCTCGATGGTTCTAAAGGTAAGTTATTACGTGGTGGAAAACCTGGAAAAGTCGTGGAGTTTTTGAATCTCAGACAGAGAAAATAGAGAATTGTAAGAGAAGTTAGTCAAAAATAAGGAAAAGTCAGCTAATTTAAATACTTGACTATTTATTCACCCAAATATTTAAACATAAGTGAGATATTTGTTTTTTTTTTCAACAAAATGCATTGTCTAGATATAGCATTCTGCTGATTTGATATGGTTGTACATTTAAACAGGCATGCAAATAATACCAAAAACACTAAATAGGTACTTGGACAAAAATAACTTAAAATAATATAGATATTTAGTAGCCATTAGTATTGTGTTTGAAAATATAAGAGCAATGCAATAAATAAATACATTTTCATTCACCAAGAAAAACTGTAAAATGGTTAGTTCGAGAATAATTTTAAATGTCTGGAAAACCTGCAAATGTTAAGGAATCTTATAATAAAAGTTTTGTAGTCACCATGTATTACAAGAAAATTGATTAAAAGGCACACACACAAAAAAGAGGAGATAACGTTGTTATATGTATTTATATATTACAAGGTCTTGAATTAGCGAAATATAAGAGAAAAAAATTACCATTCACTTGTATTAAAAAATTCCTTAAAAAATTCCTTAGAATTTTAAATACTCTCACCTTTTGTTTATATTTATATTTGTTATACATATATTTATTAGTAGCTACAATTGTACTAAAATGGATTTACTATTTTTTTCAACTCGTAACATACATTTTTTAAATATTTGTATTTGTTTTATTTGTTTAGGTGAAAAATATGATCAATCTAACAAACATTTATTGACAACACCAAACGGTTACAGTATTACAAGCTATAATTAATGACCTCTTATTTTGATATGTTCTCCTGGTAAATATTTGCTCAAACATAATCCTCGTACCTTCAACACTGCTCTTGGTTTCCAGCTGGGCTATATGTAGCAGCGTAAGAAGAAAGGATATGATGAAAAATTAGCTCATTATTCATTAGCCTAGTTAATTTTAAAGTGATTGCATGCAAGTGTAGTGAAGTTTAATATTAAGTTAGCTTTAAGATTTCAATGAAGGGTTTCTCGATGAAATCAACATTGGATATATAGATATACACCGCATTGGTGGCCATGCCGACTAAATTGCCTGTTCATTTGGTATGGTTTGCCAGCGATGGAGAAGTTGAGGTTCGAATCATGACTGGGTGTATTTTCTCTCATATATCTCTTATTCATCCCTACTCAAGCAGTATAGTTAAAAAAAAATGCTGTGGAAAAATACAAACATAAAAAACACACTGGAAAGTATGAGTCGATCTCCGTTGTGTTTTTTCCCCCACCGCGTCTTACTACCCAACCTGTTTAGGACGTATTTAGTTACATTAAGTGGGAATGTACCCGAAACCGCATGTAGAAAAAGTGGGAAATCATTTTAGAAAACCAAACGCTTAGTACATCAGGCTGGGATTCGAACCTCGAGCTCCCCATCAGCGGTTAGCCATAGGGATGGGCTTTGGAGTAGATGACTCTCTCTACCAGAGCCAAAGTCGTTTTAAGAACGTGTTTAAAGCTAGCTGCACAGCACAGTATTTGACTATTGTCCATTAACGATATATTTGACCTTTTCTAACAGTTGATAAACAACTAAAAATAGTTTCATATTTTATGTTTCGCAAATTATTTGGTTTTTATCGCTCTTATAAGTGATGTGATTTTACTTGTCAAGGTGACAAGAAATGCTCGTGTTGTGAAAAAATACATACCTATTTTTTTCAACTTTTCTATCCTATATATCAGAAAAAGCTAGAGCTACCATGCACGGATTTTATCAACGTTTAATTACACTGAGTGTTCGGAACAAAACACAAAATTACCAAAGGTTAATGAATGAAGTTTTAATTAGATATCTAGTTCATTGGTTTGAAGGTGTCTATCGGAAGGGAATTAGTGTTTCAAATAAATTACGTTATTTAGAAACGTCACGCTTAGCCCGGGGAAGATTCTGCCATTATACTGAACGATTTTTTTTACGCTTCTTATGAAAGTCCAATTTTCATAGGAAGGGCCTTTATAAAAATAAAAACCTAATTTATTTAGGCCAACAGTGATAACTCCTTACAATCTTGTTTGTGCTATTTTATAGTTATTGATAATGTTTATTAAAAGAGACAGCGTTCAGGTCATATAACTTGACGTATTGAATACGTGAAATTTTATCTAGGAGCTTCCTAGATTTACAGATAAGGCCTTTCCACTAAAATTGGGCTGTACCAGTTAGGACCTTCCACAAATTAACCCTAATTGGGTAAGGATGAGGAAGGTAATGATGATAGAACGCGTGAACAGACTGTGGAAAACCATTCCGTAAGACCACTTAATACATCCGACCGCACTTCAAGCCCTGATTTAGCTGTCACTTGATGACGAGTACATTGTGATAGTGACGCTTTAGACATGTGACCACCCATATGAGCCTGAGCGAAATTAATAAGCATGAGTTACACCTAAAAATGGTGTACCGCCACCTCAGTAAATGTATTTATATAGAAGAATAAAGGTGGGACCGTAGGGGACGCGAGAAAAGGTAGGTGTTTTTGTAGTTTTTCTAGAAACAAACTTTCCCCCCCCCCAAATAAATACAATATTTCTCTAGTAGAAATATAGAGCTTAATTTTCTTCACATGGCGACCTCAAAAGTTGTTGAATATCTGTAATGAGCATAGCTGCATTAAATGACTAACTTTTTAAATGAAAATAAAAAGTTGTCATTAAATTCCAGGGCACCCTTGAATAGATATGAGAAATTTTGATAGTGATTGCTTCTACTGGAGAATTTTTTATTTATTTTGATCAAAAAATGTTTAACTATAAAAACTGCAAAAAGTACTTACCCTTTTCTCGCGTCCTCTACAGTCCCATCCTAACTTCAATTATTTAAGTAAAATGATCGATTGTTTTTCGTTAAAATTAAGAATATTAATAAATTGAAATTATTTGAAATATAATTAATAATCTAATTGCTAAAGAGAGGTTTTAAAATATTAAAAGTGTTCTTAATTTAATGGTCATTGCGTCAATAACTATATATATATATATATATATATATATATATATATATATATATATATATATATATATATATATATATATATAAAGAGACAAGATTAATACAAATTTTAATTTTGGGGATTAGTGATAAGGTGAGGGGTTAAAAAAATCAAACGCCTTAAACAATTCTAATAGTATGTTTAACATAAAGGTTTTTAACGTTTTAGTTTAATAACTGGGAATAAGCAGTATCTTATTAACCAATTTACTTTGGAGAGAGTGGGTAATTAATATAATCTTTTGAAGCTATTGTTTCCTTACTTATTTACCCTGTTTGTAATTTCAGGAGCACCTTTTGATGTGTAGACCCTAAGGTTGGACCTTCTAATATAGTGTCCTAAATCTAGTCTTAAAGTTTAATATATTTATCTGACACATTTCTAATGATTTATAACAAAAATTTTACTTAATATGTGTTCATAATATATTAAAAACTATTTGCGATCAGAAGGGAAGATAGAGGACAACCGCCCCACTTACTCCTCCCCCTCAAATACCTGCACCCCCACCCCCTGGGTGCTATGCTGGGAATAATAAGAGTGGCTTACAGAAAATGCATCTACAATTTTTTTTTATCCTCGTTGCAATTTGGAGTTAAATAACGTATCTTACATACTCTATGGCTCTAGGAACTCAAAAGTTCACTGCCACACTTATAAATATCTTGAGCAAGTTCCAACCAGTTCCCTCATTACACCCTACCTCTATCAGGTTAATTCTAATGTTATCCTCCCATCTGCATCTAGGTTGTCCTAATGATCTCTTCCTATTGTGATTACCAGTTAACACCTTGAAAACGATTCTAGATTCCTCCATTCGCACTGCATGTCCGGCCCACCGTAATCTACGAGGCTTGATTATCCTAACAATGTCTTATGATGAGAACAGGTTATGTAACTCATCATTATATAACCTCCTCCAGCATCCAGTAGCTTCATTCCTTTTTGTACCTAATATTTTATTAAGAATCTTGTTCTCAAACACCATATTAAATAAAATATATATATATATATATTTATATTGTAAGATACCCCTTTTCTAGCGCATTAAATTAAATTAAGCAAAAATAATAACCTTGGATACCGGAATCGAACCTGGGACCTGTCTGGTGTCCAGCTATTAGGACTGATCCTGTGAACAGCTCGGCATCTTGATTACGTTTATACATTTTGTTTTTGCATCGTGTGCTGTAAAAATAAACTTAACTACTTTACTATGACCAAACAAACTTATTTTCATATTCACTCAACCATCAAAAGACTGGATGCTTGTAGCGGGTATGGCTTTTAGTCAGGGAGACATTAGTTCAAAACCGGTCAGGTACAGCATAGTGGTTTTCCAACCTTTCAGAAAATGCTAGGGCAGTTCTTATTATTCCTCTATCATAAGCCCTACCCATTAATTAAGCCGGTACTAAAATTTATGTCAAAAGTGCCATTAAAAATATATTTCATTTTTTAGCCGTTAATACCACCCATTATGTTTCACAAGACTGTACAAATTAAATTTTAAATTGCAGGTTTTGTCTAAATCTACCAAACAGGCTCCAGACCTCTACAGTTTGAGGAGCCACTACTTACCTCTATAATATCCCGTATAAGTCCACCAGCTCTATAATATCCCGCGCAAGTCCAACAGATCTATAATATCCCACGAAAGCCCACCAGCTCTATAATATCCCGCGCAATGCACACTCTATAATATCCCACGCAAGTCCAACAGCTCTATAATACCCGCGCAAGTGCATCAGCTCTATAATATCCCACGCAAGTCCACAGCTCTATAATATCCCACGCAAGTCCAACAGTTTATAATATCCCACGCAAGTCCACAGTTTATAATATCCCACGCAATCCACCAGCTCTATAATATCACCATCCCGTGGAAGTGCACCAGCTCTATAATAACCCGCGCAAGCGCATCAGCAATAGCATCTGTTTATCATATTCCACGCGAGCAAACCAGCTATACAATAGCCCGCGCATGCGCACCAGAAATATCGCCCACTCCAAATTACTAAAGTAGTGTACGGTACGCGCCTATCAGAAAATCAAGTCTGGAGCCCGTTTGATAGATAAAGGATGAACCACGCAATTTAAAATGATATTTGCACAGGGTAACAGGATTGTGGTCAGCCTATCGGAAACAAATATGGGTAAGCCACTAGGTTCAGCTTAAAACGAATAGCTACTAGCTAGCTAGCTAATTATTATCATACGTTGGAAAGCGGATTAAACATCATGCCTATCTAGTTACGGTTGACCATTTATGAGAAGTTCAGGGTTTGAATCCAGCCCGCATGTCATGAGGTAATTTTTTCTTGAGGATTTATTCCTCTACCTCGACACGAATTTGGGTATATCGCCACTAGATTCTACTTTATTTCTCAGTTAACTCGTTAGTATATTACATAAAAATATCCCGGTTGGATAATAAGATGTGGCGAACTTAAATAAATAAAAATAATTATCTTATCAAACATTATTTATTTTTCGTTTATATCCGTATTTTTTTTCTACATACACCACACTTTTGTAATTATTCGAACCATCATCAATTAATGACGCTACTGGATTCAAGATGAGGATGGTGGTGTAGGAAATGTCCAACATTTGCATGGAAGGATAATGGGAAACAGTTTGGTTAAAATCTGACTCTTTAGGCCCCCTACACCTTGCCGGCATTCAGAAACCGGCCATCCTCATCGATGAAGAACTAGACAACACGAGACTGACGTTTTTCCCACGTGACCACATGTGTGGGTTTTATACTTCTTAATCCCTTGTTTGAAATTGCCTTTTCCAACATTTTGATTGTAGTCCCATCTCTTTTGAAGCACCAAACACAATGTGTCTAAAGGCCGGTACACACAGAACGTTAAGCTAAGCTAAGATTTTCTCTGCTAACGCTTTAGAAAAATAGCAGACCATGTATTGAAATGTGTTGGTTCACGCAGAAAGCTAAGCTATCCTTACTACGCCGCACTATGTTTTTTTCCTATTGCTGGCCGGGCAATTTTTCCACCCCCATCTTGAGCCATCTTAAGTTGCGCATGCGCATAACGCAACTTGGGCTACGTGTTGAACAGACGCCGTACTGGTTTGGTGAAAATAACTAAATAAGGGTGAAGTTTTTGTTTTCAGTTTGTTTCGCGTGTATTTAAGTAATATTCTATTAGGTTTTATATCTAATACATGTTTTTATATTAAAATAGAAGCATTAATTGAACAAGTCAAACCTCCACCTCCTAAATTTTCTTCAGCTTCCAAAACAGTATCTTTCCTTTCTCAGTACTATTATCTGAACTCAAAGTGTCATTATGAAGAACGCCATAACTAAACTTCACCGGAGCAGACCAGAAAGAAACAACACTGAATTCTGAAGTGAAAAGAAGGACCATTGCTTAGCTTATTAGCAATGAGTGTGAAACCAAATTGATAAAGTCTTAGCAAAGGACAGCACAGCACAACATAGCTTAGCTTAGCATTCTGTGTGTATCGGTCTTTATGCTTGGCAAGCGAGTGAGATTGATTGTTGACGAACTTGGTGGGAAACTGGCAGAGGGTAAATGAGCAACCACCAACGCCCAAGAACGTCCTTGCTATGCAAATGATGCAAATAAATACGAGACAAAGAGACTAAAAACGGAAAGGGGGAAGGCGCATGAAAACTGAAAGGAGGAAGTCCTAAACCGTGATCACACAGTCTACATCGTCAAGCTAGCATTATACCGAACTACCTATGACGGTGATGTATAAGGGTTCGAATTTCAGCTTGCGTGTATTAGAGGGTGCTGTTTTTACTCCCATGTTGAATTTTTTCATCTTATTTTTGGGGGTGAATCTTGGTGTATGTGTATTAAATACCCTAACCTAGTGCCCCTTAGAATAAAATTCGTCATCCACTTCAGTGGTCGAATGTTTTAAGGCGTCACTCTCATAATAAACTAAATTACCGATGTTGAGGAGGCTGGGTATTGAATACCAATCGTATGTACTGAGGGTGGATTTTCCTAAAGGTTTCCCCATCCCCCTTCACGCAAATGGGGGTACATTTCTTATAAATTAAACTTTCCCCATCCCTAACCCAATAGCGTAATTAGTTCATATGAGTGTAGCCCGAACAAGCGGTGAGACGTGGTGACAAAAATAAATAGAGAAATATGATTTAGTAACCCTTGTGACCCACCTCGGTGGCTGCATAGTCTAAGGCGCTAATTTTGCGATTTACTGCTGATGACGGGGAGATCGTAATTCAATCCCGATTGGGTGTTCCCAGGGTGGTTTTTCCTAAGTGGTTTCCCATTTTCCCTTAACGCAAATGTGGTTACATTTCCTCTAAATTAATTTTCCTCATCCTTAGCCCATTATCGTATTAATAAATAAGCATATCGCTGAAATAGATGGTAAAACATGGCGCTAAAAATCAATGATAAAATAATCCTTGTGTTAAAAAATGGCAAAAAAATATATATATTTTCAAGTAGGTAACCAATATCTCCATTTCGAACCAGGCACTACCAATTACGACTAATATATCTCCACACAAAATTTGGGAGACAGGGGTGGTAGAAATTGGGGTGGGGGCGTAGTTACAAGGAGCGTAAGTTTTGTTTCACGTGCGTGTCTACCCGGTTCCGGCGGCTGAACAAGTAATTTCCTGCACCCCTTTCTCTCACCGAAAGAGCACCAGTATTTGCGACAAGTCTCCCCCCCCCCCCACCACATCCACAGCCTTTAAGGAAATGAGGACTCACGGAGGGGGCAACAGGAAGTCTTCAATAGCTTTCGCCTTCTCTCACTTTGTAACGGGGAATAGAGGGAATGTTAAAGTAAAAAAGTTGGTATTCCTGTTACTACCAACATCCCCGTCATAACAGCTCACGCGGAAGAGACCAACGTTCCGTCAACAACAGTGTGGCAATAAGAGAGAACGTTATATTCACCTTTATCCAGCACTTTCTTATATCCCGTACACGCAACCAATGTTTTCGTAGGAATGGGAGTGTAGGAAACGAGAGATAAGGAAAAATGTTTTTACTGGTTTTATAGCAACCTATTTTTTTTTGGCCAAAAAATAAAATATTTTTCCTGTAGGAACATATAATTTAATTTTCTACACATTGTGGCGATATCAACAGTTGTTGGATATTTGTCATGACATGAGCATTGCGGCATTAGACGAGGAACCTTTTGAATGAAAATTAAAGTTAGTCATTAAATTCCATGACATACTTGACAGTTATACGAGTACATTTAATTACTATCTATATCTTCCATAATAATTGTACTACAAGGGAAATTGACCTGGGAACTAGTAGATTGAAACTAAAGATGATGTAGAGGAACATGATAAAGTAGCCAGCATTTTAAAGAGTGAAATGGAGAGAGACATAAAGGACATGCGAAGAAGGGAATTTGTCGGAGATGACGACAAACCAGATGAACTTCTGAGGGAGCTGGAAACGGAGTAATAGTTCTGACAAAACTTACAAATATAATCTACAAAACAGGAGCATGGCCCGAATACTTTCTAGACGTAACCATGATGGCTCTAAAAAAAGAAGAAACAAGCCAAGAAATGCAGTGACTATATGATCATAAGCCTCATCTCTCATGTAGGGAAGATAATGGCTAGAATACTCAACAGGCGACTGGAACAGAAAATATAAAGTGTGATGAAGAAGACCAATTGGGATTCAGAAAATGAAAAGGATACCAAAGATGCCATCGGGATGTTGAGAATAATTTCAGAGAAAGTTCTGGAAATAAATAAAGTGGTCTACATTGATTTCATCGACTGTAAAAAAGGCGTTCAATAGATAGAAGTGGAAGAAACGGATGAAAATACTTAAGAATATTGGCATCAACTGGAGGGACAGATGACTGATTACAAGCCTATATCTGGTACAGCGAGTTAAGGTAAGGGTGAATGATGGAGATACCAACAGCGTAGGTATAGGTAGAAGAGTGAGGCAGGGATTCTGTTTGTCACCCAGTCAATTTAATTTTTATGGATAATGGTTGGTCAGGGAGACCTTGGAGGAATGTGGCAATTTCAGAATAAGAGGACATGTCATCAATACAATAAAATACGCAGATGATCTAGCATTGCTGGCCAAAAATAAAGAAGAATTTCAGGAAATGATGGACCAGCTAGTGGAGATAAGGCATGGATATCAACAATGAGAAGTCTAAAGTGATGGCGATTTCAAAAATAAAGAGCTGCATAAAATCAAAATTGGAAACCAGGAGTTTAAAACATATAGCAGTTCAAGTACATGGAATGTCCGCTGACAAAGGATGCCAACAGCACCAAGAAAATTAGGTCAAGGATTGCCATGGCTAAGGAAATTTTTGACAAGAAGAGATTACTGCTAATTAGCAAGTTGAGTTTGGAACTGAGGAATAAACTGATAACATGCCACATTTGGAGCATCACGCTATATGGAGCAGAAATTTGGTCTCTTAAGAAAATATAAAAATACTCAAAGAATTTTGAAATGTAGTGCTGGAGAATACTTGAGAATATCAGGTGGACAAACAGGGGAACAAATGAAGTCCTAAAAAAGAGGGTGAGAAGATAATCATTTCTCTTCAGTACAAAGAAAATTGGATAAGGCACATCATTTGTAGAAACTGTCTTCTGCGCGATTTCATAGAAGAAAAGAGGAGTTAGGAAGGAGGTGGATTCAAATATTTGAGGATTTGAAAGAAATGAGAAAATTCTGGGAGCTTAAGGAGGATACAAAGAACAGAATGCATTGGCTGTATAAGTTCACTGACAAAAGGAATGGACCTGTCGTAAGACAGAACACATAATAATAGTGGATTATGCCAACACAACTATAGGACAACAATCAGTCCTCAGGCTTAATGTGAACAAAATCAGAATTTAAGGCAAAAAAACCATACCAAGGTGGAAAAGTTAAACACTTTTATGCTTATCATATTTTATAGGATTAAGATTTATATGCAAGATTGAAATTCGAGAAAAAGTGGTTTGACTCAACATTATAAAAACCAAATATAACATACTTCACTCAAAATATGTGATAAAGTGTTAGAAAAGTAACTATTGTCTAATTTTACTATAGCAAATTTGTGACATATACACCCACAAACAAGAAACGTGAGAGTGGAAGCTAAAGAATACATGAAGGGTCTACAGTGTATTATATCAAGAGAACCATTCTTAGCTTTAATTGTTAGTGTGGGGATGAAGGGAAAGAAAGTTAAGGGCTGTGTTTTTGAGGTTTTTATAGCAATTTTTTTTTGGACAAAATAAAAATGTATTCAGTATAGTCATAGAGTTTAATTTTCTTAGCATGGTGACCTCAATAGATCTTGAATATCTGTCATGTGCATAGCATCACTATATGGGACGTTTTTTTTAAATAAAGAGAAAAGGTTGTCATTAATTCCTGGACACCCTTGGCAGATTTTTTGCCAAAAATATATTTTTCTATAAATTATCCAAAAACACTGACCTAAACTCACGTTCCCTTCACCCTTCAACTTAACAAGCGCACAAAGTGAAAAATAAAAGGAGAAAAATTAAATAAAGGCCTGAAAAGCAACACGTCCATAGATCGTATAAAGCGAGTGGTGTCATTCTCATGTTGAGTGTCGTGGGCTGTACACTGTGGGGAACGAGTAGTGAGGGTGGTATTTAGGAGGTGTGTACTTACGTCAAAATTTGAGAACTCAGACTTTCCCGGAGGACCTGGAGGGCCAGTAGATCCGGGAGTTCCGGGCACGCCGTCTCGTCCGGCCTCACCTTTTGTAAAAAAAAAAGTTTAATAAATCAATTAATACACATGGTAATGAAACATACATATAGACACTTTGTTCCTCATGAAAGGTAACAATCTTACCTTGACGAATTACACTATGAACAAATATTTTAAGTTTCACCATGGTGTAATACGTTAAGGTAAGCCTGACATATTTCAGGCTATACGGAGTGTACAATAGAAAACCAACGAGAGAAAAAAAATATTATAATACTGTAAATAGCCTTCCAGATTATTCATGTATAGAAAAAATTGCAAAATTCTTGAACAATAAACACTGTAAATCAGTGCAGCTCTTTTTCAGTTCACATTGTTACCAAACACGAACAAACTGTTTACTAATGATAAAGTATTATATCAAATATAAAAATACCTTTCTTCCTTTTTTATAAATAAATAACTGGCCTAGTGGCCCCTGTATGTTGACCTAAAGGTCCCGGGTTCGATTCCCGGCTGGTACCAGAGCATTTTTCTTGAAATAAGAATAATTCTAATGATCACCAGGATTTGGTTAATTGGCATAGAAATTAAGGGGGTATGGGTGGGGGGTGACAATCAAAATGATGGTTAATGAAGTCTCAAAAGAGAAACTCTCTCTCTTATTAACCATCAATCAATTATTATTATTATTATTATTATTATTATTATTATTATTAGCACCATGTCTTACTACCCGTTCAGGTTGTACGCACTTACACTAATGTGTAATGGTGGGATGATTGTGAGATGAAATGAAGGACCTACAGTTTAACGTGGAATCCGAACCACGGAGGAGGCCTGGCATTCCACACATTCACAAGTTGTGATTAATACACGTCTTGTCAGAGGTGAAGGAAGTGTTGGGGCAATCAGATAAATCTGTGCCGGGACCAAGGATTGAACTCTGGACCCCAGCACAGAAGTCCGACCCCTTACCCCTAGACCACCAGGTCACCACCATCCAGATGAACGTGTTTTAATCCTAGCACCCGGATTCAAACCCAAGATGTCGTGTGTACATTTTATACGTGTGGTAATCTCAGTAGTTATCAGTTAGCGAGTTAAAAAAAAAGAAAATTTGTAACATGGGCATTTAACATAATCACGTTAACTAACACCGAAGATGGGTTTCACGATATCGTATCTTTTAGTAGCACAGTCAGTACCATCACATCGATTGTAGGGAACCTGTAGACTAGTTGGGAGTGTAGGGGCACGAGAAAAGGTCTTTTTACTATCAAAACAATGTTTTGGTCGAAATAAATAAAATATCACTTAGAAACATAGAATTTAAATTTATTCATATGGTGACCTCAATAGTTCTTAAATATCTGGTCAAGGTTGTCCTGGAATTTAATGGCAACGTTTTTTCTGCTAATAAAAAGTTTGTCGTCTCTTGCCGCTATGTTCATGACAGAAATTCCACCATTGTTGATATCATTATTATTATTATTATTAGCACCGCGTCTTACTACCCGTTCGGGTTATACGCACTTACGCTAATGTGTAATGGGAGGGTGATTGTGTGATGAAATGAAGGACCTACAGTTTAACGTGGAATCCGAACCACGGTGGAGGCCTGGCATTCCCCACATTCACAAGATGTCTTGTCAGAGGTGAAGGAAGGGTTGGGTAATCAGATAAATCTGTGCCGGTACCTGGGATTGAACCCCGGCCGCCAGCACAGAAGTCTGAGGTGACACCTTACCCCTAGACCACCAGGTCACCAATTTGTTGATATCGTCATGCGAAGAAAATTAAACTATATGTTTCTACTGTAGCAATATATTTTTTGATTTTGGTAAAAAAAAGTTTTGATATAAAAACTGCAGAAATACTTAGCTTTTACCACCACCATTCAGTAAACAATATCAAAAAGGGCTTCTATATGTGCGCATCCTTTCCTGAGAGCTATCCTAACAAAGCGACAAACCGGTGTCAAAATTACATTAGTGACAGTTTTAGAAGGAGTGGGGCAGTGACATATTTTAATAAAATATATTAATTATTAGTTCAGTTTTATTTTCTCGTAATTTGTTAGCGTAGTAATTGATCTGTTAAGTGTATTGTATCAATTTTTAGCTAAAAAAGCTATTGATAGAGTTCAGCACAAATTTGTTGATAAAATCACTCCATCCTAAGTGGTACTCGAAATCAAGACTTCTCCATAAACACTGGCCAAATTTAATGCGAGTGTAACAATTTAGACTATTCGACCAATTCTTGATTGAAACAGAGTATTACTAACATGACTTCAAGATATAAATTCATGTATAGAATGTTCAAGGGAATTTATAAAACTGTTAATGTTCCAGTTCATCATCATCATCATCATCATCATCATCATCATCATCATCATCAACTGTTTCTAGCCTGTGGCCAGTTCAGTTTAGTAAAATGCCTCCATCTTCCTCTATACTTCCACTAGTCGTCCTTCTTTAATTGCTTCCATTATTCTCCTCTTACACACCTTTTGTTATCTGCTCCTCTCATATCTTACTAAACCTCCCTTGCGGTGTATTTCATACATACTTAAATTTCCAACATTTTATTTGGCATCCTCTCTTTTTCCATCCTCATTACATGGCCATACCATCTCGACTTGCTTCCTTTTCCATATCATCTACTCCTGTGGAGGTGACCTGTGGTCTAGGGTAGGTGTCAGACTTCTATGCTGGCGGCCGGGTTCAATCCCTGGTCCCGCAAGATTTATCTGATTACCAAACCTTCCTTCACCTCTGACAAGACATCTTGTGAATGTGGGGATGCCAGGGCTCCACCGTGGTTCGGATTCACGTTAAACTGTAGGTCCTTCATTTCATCTCACAATCACCCTACCATTACACATTAGCGTAAGTGCTTTAACCGAAGGTAGTAGACGCGGTGCTAATAATAATAATAATAATAATATAATAATCTACTCCCTGTACCCCACTATTTCCGATTAACTTCATTCCTAATCCTGTTTCTACTCGTGACAGCTAAAAAGTTCCTCACAAACTTCATTCTCATGGCCTCCACTTTCCTAGTCACTCTAACATTTAATGTCCATGTTTCTGCTGCATTATGTGACAATGGGTATAAAGTACGCCCTGTACAACACTTAATGTTCTAATGCACACAATATATTAGATAATTTTTTTTTAAGAAGGCTACAATTTTTTTTCAGCCATTAATTAAATACTATATCTATATACTCTAAATACATAATCAAACCACTTTAAATAACATAAGTCTTGAATAAACGGTTTCTCTAATATCTTTAACTTTATTTTGAGCGCGTGTACGGTTAACATGTTTCCCGTCTTTTCAGTCTCTAAGTAAGTCATTCACTTGTCTATGAACAGGCAGATAGTAAGCAACTTATTGATATACAGTAGCTCCATGGCTTCTTTGGTGCTGGGTGACAGCTCACAGCTGACAAATGACGGCTTTGAAAAGTTACCAGACCAAATTATGTATCCCTACGCCGAACCATATGATCTACAAAAACATGTGTTTAGAAGCTGTCACTTCTGACAGTTAAAATTTAGGCATTATATCTAAATGATGACTGTCAGAAGTCAGCTGTGAACTCTCAGTCAGCACCAAAGAAGCCATGGAGCTACTGTATTTAAAGACCTCAAGCATGTGTAATAATTGAGACTAGAATCCGATACAGCAAGCGTATTTCTACAAGGCTAGTTTTGGAAGTCAGATGACCTTGGAAGTGGCATGACTTTGGTCACTGTCTAATTCCTCACCCACCTTTTTTTTTTAAATTATTAATACAAGCTGTGAAGAACGACATTCGCTGCCACTGGCGGGCATTGTTTCATTTCCAAGACAAGCTAGACTCTACCAACCAGCTCACGACTCTTAACCGATTGCTCTTTCAATGTTTCAGATCTAAAAGATATAGATTTGATAGGTGATAACGCCATTATTCACAGCCCAATTTTCTTTAAGAGGAACTTTATTTGACAGTTAGAAATAATACTAGTTCTACTTTCAAGTATTCATACATCAAGATATGTGTTCACTTATGATTGATTATTAATATGATACGTAAAGTCCGTTCACCGTGTGAATTGTTTTCTGAAAGGCCTTTTTTCCTACCAGAAATCTATTATATAGTAGGATATTGGTAGGAAAAAAGATCTTCCAGATAGTAGTTCCTACAGTGAATGGAGTATATTTGCAACTTTTATTGATTATTAATATATTTTAGTATTTTTTATTATCATTTTAGGTATTCAGCGTGCATTTTAACTTATGACATCAGCACAAGATTTATAAGCTAACTTAAGCCTAAACGAGACACAACACCCTGCCCCCAGCCATTAATTCAACAATGTGATAGAAAAAAACAACACATTTGATCAATGATAAATCTTTCAACTATGCTGAGAATCGAACTCGGTAATAAAATGCAAAATAATTAAAAATAAATGTTTTTAGTGTTGGCCGAAAATAGTTTAATTTTTTATGAAAGGTCCATCATTATGAAATAATTGGACCTCTAATTAAATGTACACTCTTTTTCAATTAGACCCTACAACTGTTCATAACGTACAACTGTACCGTAACTCTCCATCATATATAATGACATGAATGATCTCCAGGAAACAAATTAGCTTACTCCTGCACCTACTAGTGATTTGGAGACGAATATCTCCCCTCGTGTGTGTGTCTGCCAGTTTTATCACACACTATAAAACTGTAATTTTTATTAGAACAGAATGTGCTAAAATGCATACATTTATGTATTATTATTATTATTTTTAATATTTGCTTTGAAAGGTGCGCCAATAAAAGAGTGGTTGCTAGTACCATAAGCACGTGAGGATTTTTTAATGCGAGTGTACAAAAGCGTCAGTCTCGTCTTGTATGGTTTTCCAGCGAAGGGGAATCCCGGCTTTATACATTAATCCGATCTTTTTCTAAATATGTAGCTGTTCATTCTCTCTACATGCGCGCGTGCATTCCTTCTAAAATTATACTTTCCTGTTATCCCATTAATAAATATGAGGATAGCCTGAGTGAATAGTTAAACGCACTACTTCTTCTCTCTCTCTCTCTCCTCCACACACACACACAAACACATATTTACACACACAAAAATTACACCGAACATTTATAAAGAATTAATTTGCTATTGTCATTTACAGATAAATTGTAATTTTGTCCTTATTCAAGGTTGGGTTGGAGGAACAATCGAGTTACTTTTCGTATTTTTACAGTTTTTAAAGAAAATTTATTTTTTGTCGAAGTAATAATATTCTTCTTTCGCATATACGTCCAGTTTAATTTTATACACAAATTAATTTCATCAGTTTCTGAATATTTGCCACGGGTATAGTGGCTTATGACTAGGATTTTTTTTTTCTTATTCTAAAAAGTTTCGACTTGAATGCCACTATGACAAATATCCAAGAACTATTGATATTACAATGTGTAGAAAATTAAACTGAACATTTCCACTGAAGCAGTATTTTATTTATTTTAGCCATAAAAAAGGGTTTTCACTAAAAATTCGATGAAATTATTTACTTTAACTCGCGTTACTTTACATGTAAGGCCTAACCTCAACGAAAATATTTTAAAAACATAGATTAAAAAAAAGGGTGTTTATTTTATTCGAGAGTCTAAAAGAACAGTTTTCTGTCGTGGCGGGATTCGGGTTGTAATTAATCATGTTGATGTTTAGAGAAGAGAATGGAACCGTATTATAAAATGTACGCCAACACGCTGCGAGAGACTGGAGCTGGGTGTATAGATGTGTGAGTGCGTGGGTGCGTGGGTGATATGTGTGTGTGTGTTTGGTTACATTACATATCTCTCCCTACAATCACCCTTCCTCATTAGGATACACCAATGACTGACCTTTAGAACCTTGGATTCCCTCTGGACCCACCGGGCCAGAATCTCCTCTATCCCCCTTATCACCTTTGGGGCCGGAGCCCCCCTCTCGCCAGGGGGGCCTGGAAGACCCTGTAAAAAATAAACAAGGAATGGGAAACATGTAAGGCTTACACTTTTTTTAACCACAAGAATCGGAAGGTTAGGTGAGCGGTTATAATGCTTTACTCTGACCCCTAGTGGCCGGAGTTCATCCCCTAGATGCGACAAATTATTTTTCAATCCTTTCTTAAGATGAAAGTTTATACAATTGATTCATATCCACGCTGGTAGTTCAATCAAGTTAATTTAGTTTAGTTAAAACTTAAAAGGAAATTGCATCTTGTAACCATCAAAACATTTTTAACTAAAATATTACAACTTTTTATTCGTAAAGAATCAACATAGCCTAAGATTATGATTATAGTTTACTAATTTATATGTTAAACAATACTAAATTTTAAAACTGTATTTATAAATGGAATTAATAAATGTTCCCATGTTATAGCTTATAAACTAGTTGTAAACATATTGCAAGAAACTAATTTAGTACACATCAATATTATTTATGTTTTCAGGAATGTATGAACTAGAGGAGGACCTTCGGGGGCTCCCAGATCCCCCTCCCCCAAATATTTGAGGAGTCATCTGCTTGGGGTCACCCACTGATTTATAACAAAATAGTCTCCGATCAAATTGTCTTGCCTATGATTTAGGGGAAGTAACTGTCGGTATTGTACTCTAGTTTATAGAGGGCCTACTTCATTTCTAAGGGCTCCAAAAATTGATTTGGTCCCTAGAAGCCCCCTTCAAAACCGAAGACGTTCCTACGTCCTGGTTGTCGTTGCTAATTTAGCTAAACATATCTGTTATAACCTATTCATTAATTTGCCCCGTTCATGAATAAGGCTAATTTCTGCCAATTCTGCCTCTGTTCTTATTTCATGAACCGAGCAGTTTCGGCTGTTACATAATTCATGAACCGAACAAGTTTTTGCCCAGTCCGTAAAACGAACAAGCGAATAAAATATTTGGTCTTTTAAGTTAATTTGAATTTTAATCGTTTTAAAATTGAATGTTATATTAAGTTTGGATGGGTTAGGTATATCTTAAAACGAGTTAGTTTCAGTTAAGCTTGTAGTAGATAGTACAAAACGTTCTAGTTCATGGAATGGTCAAGCGAAGATGCCAGTTTACGGAATGAGCAGGAATTGGTCCAATTAATGAAACGGGCAGTTTTAATATTGGATTATAACATATATATTAAAGCAGGAATATAAAATTAGTGGGCCCAAACCATGATTCTGTACGGCTCGCGGACCTTTTGATGAACCAACTTACAATGTGGCCCAATTTTTAATTTTATAAACGTTGTAGGAATACACACTTTCGGACTATGACATTTTGAAAGTGGTAATTATTTGGGTAAATCCAGCAAGTAAGTTGGTGTGCCAAATATTTACTATTTACACACTAATTACCAAATAATGTTAAATTTTCAAACTAAATACTATGATGTGTAATAATATGCAGCACATGAGTGTGTGAACAGTTAGTTATTTTTTATTATGAAAATAAAAAAACTTTCATGAAATGACGACTCACGGACAAACATTATTAAAATTATATATAATCTTTAATTTATTCTTGTAATAGTAAGAATTCCAGAATGGATTATTTTTCACTTAAGATGGTGACAATTTTTTTAAATACAGCCTTAAAAGTATTTTCAATTTTGAATATCTCTCATGCATTGAAGTAGTTGCTAAGTTATTGATGTTCATTAGCATTTTTTGTCATTGAATTATTATGTTTATAATTTAAGTAAACACACACCTAGAAATTTGAGAGCTCATTAATAATTATTAAATTTATATTTATTGGAAGACCTACACAATTCATTTATAAAAATTTCACTAAAATTTTTAATATAAAATAATCTAGTAAGACAAGAATAATTAATAAGTCAAAAGAGCAATATATTTATAAACAAAATTCAGTGAAAAAATGTTACTGCCTGTGATATATACTATCTACATAACAGCATTGCATTGCAAGTAGCCACAAGACAAATATTTAGGAGAACCACAGAACAATGGGCTAGATAACCTTGAAGATATATTTTATAATAATTTATCCACATCCATATGTTTGTAACTGCACTGCTACACTTGTTCTATGCCCTTATTTAAGATGCCAGTTGATAAAAAAAAATATAAGGTCAAAATTGGCCTTAAATAATATTAAGCATCATAAAAAAGGTGTCTGAAGTTTTTTTAAAGTCCTATACAATTGAAAATATGTGGGTCCTAGCACAAAGCTGTCCCTTGGTTCAATGTTTATTTCAGATTATTTTCCTGCAGCCCATATTAAATGGACTAAAAGAATCAAAATATATCCAGACTGATCTCTACCAAACTTTGATAAATGTATCTAGAGATATAACTAAATTATGATTATTTAGTTCCTGCGGCCAGTAATAATAATGCCAAAAGTATTATAGTTTAACAAAGTTTGTGAAAAAAGGAAGCAATTTAGAGGTAATCTAACCACATTTTCGTGAAAGGAGGATGGGAAAAAATTTAGGAAAAACCACCCTTACTAAATCAAATTGGGAATAGAGCCCTGTCATCAGCAGGCCAGTCTAACAGGAAAGTCACACCTTAACCACTAAAGCAGGTATAATCATTTAATCATAATTTGTATAAAATAAATACTTTACGTTTTGTGATTTTTGTGAAAATCTACAGCTCTATACGTTTTGTAACTTTTGTGAAAATATACTACTCTAGATGTTTTGTGATTTTTCTGAAAATCTACAGATCTAAACTTTTTGTGATTTTTGTTAAAATCTACAGCTCTAGACTATTTTAGAGACCTCAATCACTTTTTATAACAACGGGAACCACGTCGTAATAGCATCCATACATTCATCGATTAACGTAAATCATACATAGATAGTAGCCATAAGTTAAGACAAATACCTTTTCTCACACTTAGCCATAGTTATAGAATAAATAAACAATTTCATGAATATATACTATTAATAAAATACATTAATTACAAACTAATATTTAGTATGTTTACTAAAAATATTTTTAAAGTATCGCAAAGAAACATAAATGGTTCTAGTCACACTAAAGTTTTAAATTGTACATTTATCTCTAACTTTATTAACGACTTATTCTAAATAGTAAGGATCGAGAGAGAGGAAATGCATTCGCATTAGTATGTGGAGGGGGATTTGAAAATAACAGCGATAAACCACGTTTTATGCAAGCCTATTGAGATATGAACCTCAACCTCACCGTCACAGGAATTACAGTATATTGCAGTACTAACACCTTATACCTTGTGAACACCGGTGTAGTTTCCGAATCTGTGCAGATACAGCTAATTATATTCATCTCCTACATCTGGACTCGAACCAGGGTGCTCAAGATCCCTAGTGGACCCCTCTAACCACTCAGCCACAGAGGCAAACGTGTCCAAGGAAGGTCTTACCGAAGTTCCGGGAGGACCCGCCTTGCCGTCTATGCCGGGCACTCCAGGGGGCCCTGGGATGGCGTCAGGTAGCGTCAGTGAGCTGAAGTACGCTGTGAGGTTACAGGAACACATCCCAGGGGGCCTGGTGGGCCCATTATTCCGCCAGGCTGGAAAAAACAACGGAAGAACGGCCTAAGTTAAAAATGATTAAGAAGAGTACAATTGGTTCAAATTGAACTTTGAGCATAACTTCAAAGACAGTAGTGACTTTGTTTTAATAACTGTAGCAAAAATAATAAAGAGAAGTTAACTTAGATGTTCTGCATACGACTAAACGTTAAAGTTGATATCATCTGCAGAGAAATCAAAGTAAATAAATAAAATAAATTATTCTTAATAATATTACCATAAACACTCAATTTAATAAGATATAAAAATAAAATTAAGGTTAGTGGTTATTAAATATAAAATAATAATTTTAATTATATAAATATAACTATAAGTTAATTAAAATGTTTATTTATTAATAAAACTTTAATATTATTGTAGTCTACATTACATAATATAAACAAGGTGTATACTAAAATGTTTAGTATAAACTAATATATAATAATTTAATGCGTACTTCAATAATTAATAAGGTTAATATTTTTTCTGTTAACTTTTATTAATAAATAAAAATATCACTATACATTATTAATATGGGAGACATATATTTATATAATAAACAATGCTTAAAATCAAACAATATATATCTATGAAATATTGACTTGGGTATTACAAATTTAATATTCAAAATCCCACTTCGTGGCCGCAGATCTAAGGCGATACTCTCGCAGTAGACTAGACTGCCGGTGATGCGAAGATCGAGGTTCGAATCTCTGTCGGATATACAAAGGGTGAATTTTCCAAATAATTTTCCACTCTCCCTCCACGCAAATATGTACAACCTAAATGAGTAGTAAGACATGGTTCTAAATAAAAAAGAAAGAAAAATGTGTCGCACTTAAATAAAACTTACTTTATCACTGAAGTCGTCGGCAGACCCTGGCTGATACTCGCCAAACCCACTTCCGGAGAAAGGGGGACCCGGAGGGCCCGGTGGGCCTGGTGGACCTCGTATAGACTCTCCAGGGGGACCCTGAAATACACAGAATAAAACATTCAAAACATGTTCAATCCATTAAAGTACGATTCAAATATTGGTGCAAGTTCACAAACATTAACTTAAACCTTTCCAGTTGAGTGATGAGTGATGACTAACGCAACTGACTATTTAGTCGACTCCTATGCCAAAACTTTCCACTCTTTTCTTCTTCTAACGAATCTCTACTTTACTTTTTAGCTAAAAATAAAATAAAGCAATCACTGGTGGTATGCTTTAATATTTGAATTAGTTTCACAACTGTCCATATATAAAATATAAATATTCCAAAGGGTATTAAAAACTTATGACATAGTCTTTAAACATAGACTAATAAGTAATAACAAACTAAAATTTCTAGTAGGATGTTCCTAGCCTTTAGTAATCATTATTTAGTCCACACACTGCAAAATAGTTTGTTTTGTTTAAGATATTTATCTGTGTGTCCTAACCAAAAGCTTAAAATGCTAATTTTTCTAGTGGAGTGGGGGGTCCTCTATAAATTTTCACTATACTTTTAAACAATAAAAGTTTTTATATGTAAACATGGACCCCTCAGACACCTTCCCACCCTCTTTTGTACTTCCTTGCTTGTAAGAAAATATACCTGCAAATATTAGCAAATACATTTTCTGATAAAAAAAATAATTATAATCCTTGAGAGAAAACTAAATTTAAGCATAGTTATGATAATAATAATAATAATAATTTAATAACAATAAAGGAAATGTTTACACATAAATGGCTATAATTTTACACACACAGCTTTTAGATTTTTTCAATGCGTCCTGTAAAGGATTATCTCTACAAAAACATAGCAAAATAAGATTAAGAATAAACTTTGATAAAACGTTAAACTGCCAAGGACACACGTATTTGAGTTAGATTATTACTAACACACCTACTTTTTTTATATATAATTTATCAATGTGTCTATTAATGTATGTTATCTATTTACTTCAGAAGTTTAAACACGTGTATTACGGCCAACTCAAATATTTAACCTGGATATCTCTCACGCCCTGATAAACTGTTTTTATAATTTACAACTGGAGAACGAATTATACTTCAAGAGTGCACATTTATTGCAACTATTATTTTGAAGGTAGTAAGACGCGGTGCTAAATAATATATATTAATAATAATAATAATAATAATAATATTTTGAAGATAACCAGAAATTTATAAGTAAATATTTTGATAAACTATTATTTAAAAAAAAAGTTTGTGGATTCGATTGAACCATGGCATTTTATCTAAACGCATCAATAGTATACAAATGTGAAAGAAATGAGAATTATTGAATTTAGAGGAAATACACTCAAATTTGCATAGAAGAAGGAACAACGGGGAATTATAGTAGAGCGTCGAAAATTTGGACGTTAAAAATCAGGATTGTCGATAATCCGTATAGCCAAGAAAAAAATTTTTTATAAAAATAACCACATAGCCGCCAAAAAAAACGTACCTCAACTATTGTTTAACAAATGGAGACTTTTTTGTTGTTTTATTTTTGCCTTATTATATTTCTACAGAATTTGTGATATTTAGCAACAAAAAAACAATGTTCAAGGTCGTTGTTTAGATAGCATGAAAATGTTTCTATTTAACATTGAGTTTTCATAAGTAGGCCTACTACACCTTCTACGCTTATCTTTTTATTCTTAGTATAAGTACTGTATTTTAGAAAATCTGGACGAATCAATAATCAGGACTGGGTTAATACCCAATTATTCCAAATTATCGACGCCCTAATGGATTTAGGAAACATCATCCTAAGAACACTCAAGCGGGATTCAAACCCCGATATCACAATCACAGGCAAATCAGACTAAATAATATTGACATTTGAACCACTTTCCTACTGATGTTGATTTAAGTGTATTATTTTAGGTATGTTTACTCTAGTATTAGTAAAACTAACAATACTTAACAATTTTAATGTGACTACCTCACTTTAATACAGGAATGGGTTAATATCAGTCCGTAAAGTATTCCTGTACGTGAAAATACGAACAAAAGTTGCTCATTTGTCAATTATTAGTAGGTAAATATTTTATTAAGACACTGTTTACCTAATACTGAGGTGCCAGATACATTTAGAATAACTTGCAAAATAACCAAGTTGAGTTGAGCTGTGTGTAAAAGTCCAATTTTTCTATTAGAAGTGAAGACGAATCGAATGTATGACATTTTCTTGACAATGAATCGAAGTTAATTATTTTATTGTTTAAAAAAAAATTGGAATTGGATAAAACTTTTGAACCTAAGTAAAATTGATATTTTTTATTTCAAAAATAGTTAGCGTAATTCGGCTGGAGCTGATAAATTAATTTACGATCAGGGCATTATATAATTTAATTACTTCAATGTTTTTATATTATTAACATTAATTTGTAATATTAAAAACACATCAAATGCCAAAATATGTTTAATGTGTATTTATTACCGAGGCTTCGTAATTATTGTCAAAGGTGGATTAATTTTTTTCAAAGCAGAGTCAAAGTTGACGATAATTCGAAATGAATTTGAAGTTTAAAAAGCTCCGCACATCATTAATCCTTATATTTTTAATTATCATTTGGTCTCAATTTATAAATAAATGGACTTGAGAATTTTACACACAATAGTTTTAAAATGTGATCCTCCTGAGGAAAACTTATCTAATTTTAACAATTTTTTTTAGTACAATTGAGAGTCAACAAACTTACCCTTGGTCCTCTCTCTCCCCTCTATCGCCTTTAGGCCCTCTGATGGAATACTCTGGAAATAAAACAGAGTTGATTTTAGGGTTTGAGAACCATTCATCTTCCAATGACGTGCACACTTATATTTATAATAAAATAATAATAATAATAATAATAATAATAATAATAATAATAATATAATAATAATAATATAATAATAATACTAATACTACTAATAATGATACTAATACTAATAATGATAATAATAATAATAATAATAATAATAATATTCAAACATTTTATTTAAAAAATCCTATAGTAAATAATTAAGAAAAAGAAGGTACAAAACTCAACAATATTGTATAATATAATGGTATAAAATGATAAAAATTTAAATAATAACTACACTAATATTATTTAATGTAGGAGTGTAGGAATGCAAGATAAAGGCAGTCTTTTTGCAGTTTTTATATCATAACAAAATTTTAGTCAAAAGAAATCAAATAGTTCTATAGTATAAAAATAAGAGTTTTATTTTTCTCCACATGGTGACTTCAACAGTAATTGTTGAATATCTATCAAGGGTGTCCTGAAATTAATTGACAACTTTTTCTCTCTATTTAAATAGTTTCTTCATCTAATGCTGTTATGCTCATGACAAATATTCAACAACTGTTGATACCACGTGAGAATAATAAATCTCTTATGTTTCTACTGGAGCAATATTTTATTTATTTTTGCCAAAAAAAAGGTTTAGGTATAAAAACTACCCCTTTCTCACGTTCCATACATCTCCACCTTAACTTCTTTACAGTTATCTTTAATTCTGACTTCTTTTTCGTAGGAACTATTTTTTATTTTTCGCTTTTTTATCCTCCCTTGATTTAATTACTTTAGTGTTAGACGGCGGGAAAAGGGATGAAAAAAGTAAACTTTTAAACGTGTAAACCTAGATATAGAAACCTAGACCTTTAAAATTAGAATTTAAGACGAAACAATTTGGTTTAATAATGGTTGCGACTCACCGCAAGTCAGCTCTAAACACGCTAGTCCCATTGAGAGTGGTTAAAATAATTGAATTAACTTTTTACTTATTTGCCCTTAAATTAATGTAAGTTTAGATTATCCCAAATAAATACAAATTGTAGCACCAAACTTTTTTTTTCCAGAAAATGTAAGGTATTTTGGTTTGAACCCAAGTCAGGTGTGTATGAGTTTGTATTACACTTTACGTTATGGCTGGTTACTTCATATTAAATGATGCTAACCTAGGTTAAGTTAGTTTCTAAATCATGTGCTTAAGTTTTGTTTAAACGTTGAAAGTTAACTACTAGAAATAAAATAAAAGTTTTAAGCCACTCTGTATAACGTGTGGCGTGTTATTGTGTGTGAGGGGGGTGGGGGGGGGGGCAGTGGCTGGCCCTCTCACCGTCAGGACCTGGAGGCGGGGGCGGGAAAGGCGGCAAGACGCCCATCTCCCCTCGACCGCTCCCTTCACCGCTAGCGTCGTCACCATCACTTCCGGGCTCCTAAAACAAACAAAAAAAGCGTCACCTTAAATTTGGAAGGTTTAACATTGGTCGAAGGGTTAGTGTGCTTGACTCACATCATCAAAGGTTTAGTTACAAACAATTTTAAAAAAAGTAGTGCTTCGTTTCTATTACGTTATTTATTTATTCTTCCAGCTATTAATATTATTATGGATTAAGTAGCCAACGTATTGTAGTAGTTAGTTACGGTTATAGCCACATATAAATATCATATTCTTTAAATTGTTTTTCACAGACTCTTTAAATCATTACCACACGCATCGGTGAGCAAGTGGACTAAACGTCATTCTCGTCTAGTTTGGCTTTTCAGCAACAGGAATTTTGAGGTGAGAATCATGGGTGTACAAAAGGTGGTTTTCACTAAATTTATTCCCACGCTCTCTCCACTTAATTACGGGTACATTTAATCAATATTCTACCTTCTTCATCCTTACCCCATTGGACTAAGCTTTTAATATCCATGGTGTCAAAATTAATAACCAATAAATAAAGTCACATTAGAGTAGATATTTTAAAGTGAGGATGTAGGGGACGCGAGAAAAGTACAGTATTTTTGAAGTTTTTGTATCAAAACTTTTTTTTCAAAAGAATTCAAATATTTATCCAGTACAAACATAGAGTTTAATTTTCTTCACACGGTGCCATCAACTGTTCTTGAATATTTGTCAAGAAAGTCCTGGAATTTAATGACAACTTTTTCTCTTAATTTTAAAGGTTTATCATCTAATGCCGCCATGCTCATGACAGATATTCAACAACTGTTGATATCACCGTGTGAAGAAAACTGAACTCTATGTTTATACTGAATAAATATTTATTTTTACTTTTGATAAACATATGTTTAGCTATAAAAACTGCAGAAACACTAATCTTTTCTCGCGTTTCCAACACTCCCATCGAGTTAACGAGCTGGCATTAAAGAGTAGGGTTGTAAATAAAGTAGACCTGATTTTATGGGAAACGACTTTCCCTTATAATTTCTATTAAGATTCTGTAACAGGAAGAAAGAGAGAGATTACGTGAGCTCAAAGATGATAAGACAAGTTGTGTGACTTAAATTTATTTAAACGGGGAACACTTGTATTAT
Organism: Timema cristinae; assembly: GCA_039000515.1. Classification (NCBI taxonomy): domain Eukaryota; kingdom Metazoa; phylum Arthropoda; class Insecta; order Phasmatodea; family Timematidae; genus Timema; species Timema cristinae. The sequence continues at coordinate 36,647,380 of JBCFYV010011172.1, read as the reverse complement.
TCTAAACTTAAGATTCGTCAGTAGAATGGTTCTTTCATTCTAGAACAAAACAAACAATAACAAATGTAGCGTGTTTTTTTTGTGGTGTGGTGTGGTTTGCCGACTGAATACCAACCATGCCTCCAGTAAGAAGACCTAGATAGTCAAGGTATTTGAGAGGGGTGATTCTTCGTGTGAAGTATGAGAACTATTACTTTGTCCTGACAACCATGACACTTCTCATACGTGGCTAGAAATAAAATACAATCGCTCCGTCACGAGAATATCATCACCCCTCCTGTCCTCCCCTTTTACACCCCTTCCGAAAGCGATCCAACCGATAGCAAGAAGAAGGGGGGGGGGGGGAAGCATTTCCACCACAAATAGAAAAAAATAACCGGTCGCTATCCCAATCAACGTGTTTGATGACATACATTTCAATGACACAAGTATATCATCAATCAATGTTTTCAGATTGGAGCCCAGCAATCACTACGAATGGAAAATTACACTCTAAACGTTATCATATAGGGACAACGAACTTGTTTGTGGAGATTCCATGCCTGGAAACGCTGAGAGTGGTAATTCGAACACATTACTCGTTTATTAATAATGTACGACAGTAAATTCACAGGAGGAAATAGATTTGTAATGGACTTGTAAGACGAGTTCTTAAGTATAAAAAGAAAAATTGTTGGTATTTATTCGAAAAATAAATGAAATGAAATTACGATTAAAAAAATTTCTTCAAACAGGAAGATCACTTATTTGGAGAGAGTACTAAATTTCTCAAGTGAATCGTGGTAGGAATATCCATTTGGTAGGCTAAAAAACCTTAACTATAATATTTTTGGATAAATGACAGCATCTTTTAGTTGCTAAAGTTACTAAAACTAATTTCATACTTTAAGCTATGTGATAGTTACTAGGTTTTATATATGACATCCATACCTTAAAAAATTTAACACTACTAAAATTATAATTAAAATGATATAACTGTAGACCTTTTTTTTCTAAAATAGCCCTCTCACCAGACTCCTACTATACAGTCATATTTTTTTCGTGCAAAAGTAGCAAAAAAAAGGGGGTCAATTACTTTGAAAATAACATTACTGATGTCATGTAACAACTCAATAATAAATTTACAATATACATTCCTTATTTTCACAGAGGACACTTTTTTTTAATGAACAAAAGTTATGTGGAAAGGAAAATTTTCAATCGTATAAAAAAGTTCCTCCACAAACAACATATTATATAATACGTAGGTAATATATACATACAAAGGTGTATTTAAACATGTTATATAACATGAATAGAAACATTCTTTGAAATAAAATTTCCGCGTATGTCTGTAAATAAGCTTTGTTATTAAAAATGTGGAGTATTTATTTTAATTAATTAAAATTGTTTACTTCTAGACTTAACATCACATATACAGATAGCCTCTAATGAAAACCGCAAAATATAGTAGGATCAGCATTGGAATAGCAATAGACTTATTACTTCTAGACTGAACATCACAAATGTAGATAACTTGTATTGAAAACCGCAAAATATAGTAAGATCAGCATCGGTCTAGCTTTAGATTTATTACCTATAGACTGCACATCAAATCTACAGACAACCTGTTCTGTAAACATTAAAATATAGTAGGATCAATATTTGAAGAACAATATACTTATTAATTATAGACTGAAAATCACATCTACAAACAATCTGTACTGCCAACAACAAAATATAATAGATTTACCATCGTAAGAACAACTGCGCACCAAATCTACAACCTGTACTGAAACCCGCAACATTTTTGTCTTTTACTGACGTCACAGACACATAATTATTGGTTAAATCTGGTTTAGGGGGAGTGGCTATGCACGTGCTGTTTAGTGGTATGAGTATGCACATGTGCAGTGGGCTAGAATAACTTTACATACAAAAAAAGGGACGTGTTTGCCGCGTCCAATACAGGGGCAATGGTTAAGCACAAACAATATAGGAGTAATAAATAGGCTGTAAATAAGAAGAACCTTTACCTGACAGCACAACACTTTACTAGATCAAATGCTATGTGTTCATATTCCAAGCTTTGCGTGTTTTAGATGTTACTTTTGATCTTGTGGACTTTAGTCGATGTTGGTAACTCCAAATGAATTTGTGTGTTTCTTCTAAAATGTTTTACTTATAGTGATCCGATTATAAGACCTCTAATTTTGTGGGGACTTTTGTCTGCAATCTAGTGTTAGGTATGAACACGGTAGAAAGAATGTTATATGACGGTTACAAATGCTATTAACACTACTTTAATATATGCATACGTCAGTCATGTATTCCGCAGCTGTTACTTTTGATATATATTATCAAAAGTAATACTAATAATAGTTTTTTAAAAATAAACGTTGATTACGAAAGATGTTATTAACTGTCCTTATCAAATTCCTACTGTACTTCAAATCACACGTTCTCATAGTTTAGTGAGAAGGAAGATATTACACAGTTCTAGAAGGACATAAGGGTGAGTTAAAATGGATATTCTGACATCGGTTAGGTTAGTTTGTAAGTCGTGAGCTGGTATAGCCATGTGGTTGGAAAGTGAACGTTTAATCATTAATTTCTTCGTACAGGGTCATATTTTCTATTTTATCAAAACTTCTCTCAGCGTATTTAAAAAAAAAAAATTCTAATGGGAAGGTTATTTCAAGCACTGTTCTTGATAAAATTAAACCGAGTTTGAGCTAATGATTAGTCAATTATCTCTTCCCATTCAAACGGTCAAGACGTCTTACGTAAATCTGTTCCATCGTCCGCTGGAAATGTTGAAAATAGCCGTGACGTCACTAGCCGGTGTCCTCGCGACATGCTCTTAATATCTTCTTTGGGAATGTTGCCAGGGGGCAAGGATCTACACTTTCAAATATTCTTTTTAATTCTTTTTAAAGATTTATTAAAGAAGCGCAGCGTGGCACATAAAACAAACTGATTAAATATTATTTCTGAAAAAAAAAAAAAAAAAATGTTCAACGTAACTTAGGCCAAAGCTATGAAAATCAATAATCTTCAAACGATTTGGACAATTCTCGGTATATATACACGGAGATACAGACGGATCTAAATAAGAAGGAATTATTTTGACAGTTATCAACGTTACTAAAACAATTTACACATAATTATACTTAAAGTTATGAGATCTAAACCTTTCACTTTATGTGTATACATTTATAATATCAATACCCAATACCTATTAAATAATACTAATAATATAGTAAAATGCTATCAATGTTGGCTAAAAAAAATATATTTGCATTTTCTAAAAGTCTACCAGCGTCCTACTATAGCTTAGAACATGATTGGCATTTGATAGTTCATTTTATGTGGCTCACATTATCTAGAACGAAAAGTTCCGAAATTAATAATAATAATAATAATAATAATAGTAATAATAAAATATAATAATAATAATAATACTTATCACCGCATCTTACTACCCGTTCGGGTGATACGCTTAAGTAATAATTACGCTAATGTATTAAGAATTGGAAAGGTTGGATACAGATGAGGTGAACCCACATTTACGTGGAGGGAGAGTGGAAAACCATTTAGGGAAAACCACCCCTAGTTCACCCAAGTGAGATATGAACCTCGATCTCCCCGTCTTCGGCAGTCTAGCTCAACACGAATCTAGCGTATTAGTTAACTACGCCACCAAGGCAGGTTTCCGAAATTAATATATATATTTTTCAACCAATTCTATTCTAACTGGGTCTAGTTCAACACATTATCTGTCTACTGAGCAAAGGATCTCAAATTACGGGCGAAGTAAAAAAAAAAAGTATTTTTATAAGCGTCCAATCTCTAATTTTTACATTTAATACCATGGCTATTAACCACTCAGTTGAAGGGTAGTGATCCGGAAACAAAGATTAGAGGACGTGCACACTCATCAGCGTAAATGAGGAGTGAAAACCCAAAAGGATAGTTCACAAATTAAAAACTATCTCAAGTTGTAATTCGAACCTCAACCATCTGTCACAGGTAACCTAGTCTATCGCGAGCTAGATACCTATGACCGTGAGAACATTGGCGTGGTTCAACCACACTGGTGGACACGTGGAAAAAGGCGTCAGTGTCGTCTCTCTGATATACATACAACTTGTACTCCCACGCAAATACGATTGAATTTCCTCTGAATCCTACATTCTTCCTCCCTTCCTCCATCAATATAAAAACAAGCATAATCCGGACGTGTAGTAAGAGTGGAAAGGTTACGTACTTAAAGTGCACAGGTTGAATTTGTGTACCTGCTTCGGAGTACACCAGAAGAGCACAAGGTGGGTTCATCAAAAGTGCACAGATGTTTGTAGTCTCTGAGACCCATATGGTAACACCGCTTGTTGATACGTTCAGGAACAACAAATCTCTATTTTAATTTGAGTTTCATTGTTCTTGCACCCTATTCAACCTAATCTAACCATGTAGTCTTATTATTTTATTGTAATTATTGTAAAGAGTAAGGGGTTGTTTACAATATATGCTTGCAAATGTTGTTACATTATGCATTTGTTGTGTTTTCCCCCTTATCTTTCAATACAAGGCCTAGGTGATCTTTCGATTCATATTTTCGTGTGTTTTGATATGAGGGTTTTCCCTCTTGTGCGTTTTCAATGTTCTCCGAAGTGGGACACAAACCCCAAGTCTAAATCCATTTAAAGTAATAGTTAATTTTTATTTGTTTTTATTTTCATCTCGTTAAACGATCTATTAAAACTCTTCACGTCAAATTACACTAATGGGGTAGGGATGAGATAATGGGTAGGATGAAGAAAGACAGATTTATAAGAAATATACCTTCATTTGTATGAAAAGGAGATTAGAAAATCATTTAGGAACATAAATATCCTGGGTTCACCAGACTGGGTTTTGAAACCCGACCTTTCCGCCACCGACAAACCAGACAAGGTGGTGGCTGCCTCTGTCCGCAGCGCCCGCCGACGGAATTTCTTTTTTTGTGTCGCGCGTCCTTTTACCCGTTCGGACTGTTCTAATATTTACACTAATGGGATTTAAATGAAGAAGGTAAAATTAATAGGAAATATATTTCTATATTACTGGAGGAAGAGTGGAAAAATCTTAAATAAAACCTCCTTCACTAAACCTGACCGGGATTTGAAGCCTAATCTCCCATTCATTGCCAGTCCAGTTTATTACGAGATTTATGCCCTAGACCAGGGGTCCCCCTATTATTTTTGATGGAGGTCCGTTTTAAAAACGCGAAATTTTTTCATGGTCCGGTATAACTTTAACAGTGACTCAAGCTCAAGCTTTATTGGACTATACTAATTCAAAATCGTTATTTTCTTTCCTTTTGGCTATTTATTTATTATTGCAAGCCTTCCATGTCTACTACTCACCCATCATCGAAATATAATCCTTTCATCTGGCTATCGCTATCTCTTCAAGGTCCTTTAAAATGTATCTGTGGTCCGGATGCACCATTTGGTGACCACTACCTTAGACCATTTGACTCCCGAAACGGATTTTACCTTAATAATTCTTTGGCTAGCTCAATTATTAATTTATAAATAAAAGCATGATCGTATTATTTTGCCGCAAGAGATACCATGCTTACTTGGGAGGAGTCCCGAACCTTCTAAATCTTCCTCTTCAATCCTACTATCTAAATAATTATTTGTAATCAGCTGATGTGTCTTAAAAGAGTTTATTTTGGCATCTAAAAACTTATACAATCAATTTATAAAATTACTCTTGAGAATATATTATGTGGACTCCTCGATTTAATCTTTTCTAAATAAATGGGTTGAAATCCCACTTTTTTTTTTTTTTGCCGAGGAGAATGTTTTATCTTAAAGTTGTTTTTGGGATTTATCTCGCGGCTCTAGGACTCTGGAAGAGTTAAGCACCTCCGGATAGAAGTGTTTCAACAGCCATTCACTTACCCAAACTTTTGATTTGAGGGATTTTATCTTTCCCATACACTTGAGAGACCATCTCACCACCAAATAACGCGTAAATTAAGCAATTAGTACAAATTGGACAATGAATCAATGGGATTTAGACCAGGGAACCAATTTTAACATGATTAAAAACAAACACCACAACATTTAAAAGGGAGTGATTTAAAATAATAAAAAACTTTTAAGCTGATTCCAATTAGCTTTAGTCAAATGAAGATTGCAGGAAACCGTAATTCGATACGTTTTCTGATTCTAGCGTAATCGTGTATCTAATAATCCGCGTAATAGACCGAGAGATGGGCTCTTAAAAGTGTGTCATGGCCATAAATAGGCACATTTTGAACGACTCTTTTTCTTAATTTCTATTTTTGGAACTTTTTTTGTTGCCATTTTGAAGAGGAAAAGTATCAAATACTACTTATATGTTGATTAAAAAAGTATAATCATTAGAAAATTTGGGTTAAGGTGGCCGCTTTGATCTGCGAGAAAGTATCATTCGCTGCTAGGCCATACGATCTAAAATACAATTGTCTGTTTCGTTTTCTGGAACTAATTCTCTATTCTGTCAAAGCTTATATTCCCTTTCGCTCACACTTTATCATGTAGTTAAGAAATAAGGGAAAGAAAACTACGAAACTTCTTATCTCAAGGTAAACGTTGAACATCGCTGTTAGTTCTCGAATATCTTAAAATTCTCTGTTGTAAGCCTATCAATATATCACGTATTTGGTAGAGGAAGGCTATATTTAGAGATATTTTTCATTAAGCCTAGTCTCATCTCTCCAAAAAAATGCTTAAAAAGTTGTTGAAAATGAGCTAATTTTATATTTTCACATATTTTAATCTATTCATAAAACTCAAAATATATGGGTGTTAGAGAAAAAAAGACCTGTTGGAATCTCTCTTCTTTATTTTGGTGTGAATCATATTTTGAAATAACATACTTTGGAGTTAAATATTCCGTTAGAGCTGAACATTTGGTCGGAAATTTCTTTCAAACCTAGGGGGACCTTTAATTGACTAAGAAGATATACATTTTGAATTTTCAACGCCAGCTTAAATCATCTTGGGGCGGTTTATTATTTATATTTTTCTAAGCACCGCGTCTTACTATCCGTTCGGGCTATACGCTTAAGTATTAATTACGCTAATGGATTAGGAATTTGGAAGGTTGAATTTAGAGGAAGTGAACCCGAATTGGCGTGGAGGTAGAGTGGAAAATCAATTAGGAAACACCACCCTAGTTCACCCGACCGAGATTCGAACCTTGATATACCCGTCCTCGGCAGTCTATCTCAACACGAAACTAGCGCGTTAGCTAAATACACCACCGAGGTGAATCTGGTTCTGTTAATTTATCTTATGATTTCTACGCATCTTGTTGTCTTGTATTCGTGACTCAAACTAACCAAAGAAGGATTACAATTTATGTAATTCAAATAATTGTATCAGCACTCGTCTGTAGAGAGGATTGTAGATTCTTTGTGTGTGACAGCGGGAAGATGGGAAGAAGGAAATAACTAGTGCACCTCACCTGGATTCTAACCCCGGACTCTTAAGGACCGGCTACACGGAGCCGCACCACATTTTTCCGGTGGAATGCTATTCATGTTTTTAAATGCTAGTGGCTACAAGAGTCAGCACCGCATCGCACCGGCGCGGACGAATCGTCGAGAGAGCATTTCTTCGCACTTTTGCGGTGCGGTGCGGACCGCGTAGCCACCTACCACCGGAAATAAATGTTCGGGAGCTTCCGAATGGCATTTCTTTCACAGCCGTTGCACGTGTGACTCTGTAGTCATTGTTCCCAACATTACGTACAAGATAAACAATAGGGTCTATTATATACAACACCTTATTGAATAATAAACATTCTTCTTCTTAATTATTAGCTAACTTAAGACTTATTCATCGTAATTAATAGCGAACTTAATTTTATGAAAATAGGTGAAAACCTATGCAAGTAGAAATAATATAATATTAATAATATTAACACTGCGTCTTACTACCCGTTCGGGTTATACGCTTTAAGTACTAATTACGCTAATGGATTAGGAATTGGGAAGGTTGAATTAGAGGAAGTGAACCCGCATTTGCGTGGAGGGAGAGGGGAAAACCATTTAGGAAAAAACACCCCCAGTTCACCCGACCGAGATTCGAACCTCGATCTCCCCGTCCTCAGCAGTCGAGCTCAACACGGCTAGCGCGTTAGCCAAATACACCATTTCTATATTCTTTATAGACTGAATTCTATTATAAAATACAAACTTATTTTATAATAGAATTCAGTCTATAAAGAATATAGAAATGGTTTTCTTTTTTTAGTTACAATAATCTTATGCTTGGTTTAGTAGTAAAGTGCGGTGCATTGTAGCCATACCTTAAGATTCGAGACAAACAGTAATAACCGTAGAAATCACACCATATCCACCTGTACAGAAGTCCTTAGTGGTGGTCTCGGGGGTTAAATGTAAGGCTATTCTAGTCTGGTCTACCGGCAATGGGTAGGTCATGGTTCGAATTTCGGCCGGGTGTACTGAGGGTGGTTTTTCCTTAGTTGTTTCCCACTTTCCACACAAATTCGAGTACATTTGCTTTAAATCTACCTTTCTCTCCACTATTCAATCAGTATAGTTAATACAGGGTGGCCCACGGAAAAGTAGCCTACCTCCTATATCCAGAAGGCGCCTCACTCTGAACTGGAGGAGGTGAGCGAGTGAACTGCTTGTCTAAAGCTTTATTGACTCATTCTTCACTTCCCAATTTGGGTGTAAGGGGATTGACCTCCTCCAATTCAGAGTGAGGCGCCTGCTGGATATTGGAGGCGGACAACTTTTACGTGGGCCACCCCGTACAATCCTAGACGAATAGCAGTACGTGGAACCAACATGTGCAGAAGAATCCCACTCCTAATCGCCTGTGCTCTTGGCGTAGGAATGAATAAAATACATATTAATAGATAAATTAGAACTGTTAGATAAATGTCAAGTCCAATATCGGGCTACACATCTGTCTACTGATCAATAGTAGGCTTCTTGTAGCAAGAAATTTGCTTAAAGTAAAAAACATATTTTGTTTTAGTCAATTTGATATTACTTTTCAATACTACTGGTGTTATTTTATAGGTATTAATACGATATATCGATAGCTACATACCCACTTGAGTGGCCGGATGGTTTAAGGCGTCATGTCATACTGGCCTGCTGATGATGGAGAGATCGGGGTTCGAGTCCTGGAAGGGTCTACTAGAGTTTTTTTTCCCCTAAATGGTTTTCCACTCCCCTTCCACGCATATTCGTATGTATTACCACTAACATGCTTCCTTACTCATACCTACCCCATTAGATTAATTATTATCCGGTGCACACGAATTGTGGAAAAATTCATCCGAACTCGGTAATACACTTACACGAACTGCGGAGTAAAAATTAAATTCATAATGACTTTGTTCCAAACGGAACATGGAGGTTAGGATAGTTTAGACTAGGTTAGGTTAAATTAGGCTAGGTTAGGCTAAGCTAGGTTAGGTTAAGTTAGTGGTTAAGAGTTGAATGGGATTACAGGGGGTTCCGCAATTTAAGTGTGTCCTATTTAAATGTATGCCGACCGGTATACCTTATTCTGCAATTCGAGTGTTCCCTAATTATAATTTAGGTGTGTTTTACCTGAACAGGTAAGACACGATGGTAAACAGAAACTTCATATTTTATTTTTATTTTCTCTAGAAGGTGCGGTATTTATTAATCCTACTGTGAGCTCTTTGTAAAGAGTAGACGTCGAGTTCCTGACAAACACCCAGAGGTCCCGGATTCGATCCCCAGCGCTTCCAAATTTTCTGTGATGAAGTGGGGTCGTCTGGAACAGGTTCATCTCAGCCCCGTGAGGACAAATGAGGAGCTACTTGTCTTGATAAATAATAAAATAATAAAATATAATAAATAATATAATATAAATAATAAAATTAGATAAAAATGTGAAGACGCCCGAAGGATTCGTTGTGTTGACCTCGTGACACCCTCTATCCGCAGAAGTTGGCACTATCTTCACCAAGATAATGGCAGACGCTTGGTCGGTACGGCTCAGTTGCGAGCTGAAGCCATGTTTCTTTTATAGATATGAGAACTATATATGAATATAGAATATTTTAACACACACCACGTGTAGCATTAAAAAGTTACTTTACGAGAACTATCTAAAAGGCGCAAGACATAAATTTATAGCTTCTTTGAGGGAATATGAACATTTTATGAAGCGATTTCAGACAACGGAGCACACACATACACACACTTTAAATTTGCTTTGATCTTACATACATTAAGAGGCCTCCCTAGATTGTAGAACCATCCGTATTGTTTGGCCTATAAGGTTTGTGGCAGTGGCACTAATATGTTTCACTCTCTCTTCATTGTTCAATAGCTGTTATTTCTCCCACCAACAGGCCCTGTTTCTAGTCTGTTTAGTTCTCTCTCTTTCACTCTAATAAACAGACCCTCTCTTTTGTTGTTGATATTAATTATAATACCTTACCTTTAAGCTCTGAGCCAAGTGCGATGAGAACTTGGCAACCAATTAATATCTGGAAAATAATTTTCTAATTAGGCTAAGGAAACAAAATATTTGCGCACAGAATGTTCCGTCTTATTGCTAAAATAAATCTTCTCCCCCTTCGATGATTTTGATAAATAAATGTTCTCTTTCCTTAATAAATAGAGGTTCTCTCAATTTGATAAACAAAATGATTTCTACTTGATAAATAAAATTTTTAACTCTTCTTGAAAAAAAATCATGTTCTCTTTCTTTGATAAATAAATATTCTCTCTATTTTATAAAACTAATGTTCTTTCACCTTTATTAATTAATATTTTTTCTCCTTGCTAAACGGATGTTCTCTCTCCTTGCTAAACCGTATGTTCTCTCTCCTTTCTAAACGGATGTTCCCTCTCCTTCCTAAGCGGATGTTCTCTCTTCTTGCTAAACGGATGTTCTCTCTCCTTACTAAACGGATGTTCTCTCTCCTTACTAAACGGAACGTTCTCTCTCCTTGGTAAACCTAATGTTCTCTCTCCTTGGTAAACCTAATGTTCTCTCTCCTTGCTAAACGGATGTTCCCTCTCCTTTTTAAACGGATGTTCTCTCTCCTTGCTATGCTAAACGGATGTTCTCTCTCCTTACTAAACGGATGTTATCTCTCCTTACTAAACGGATGTTCTCTCTCCTTCCTAAACGGATATTCTCTCTCCTTGCTAAACCGAATGTTCTCTATCCTTCCTAAACGGATGTTCCCTCTCCTTCCTAAACAGATCTTCCCTCTCCTTGCTAAATGGATGTTCTCTCTCCTTACTAAACGGATGTTCTCTTTCCTTACTAAACGTAATGTTCTCTCTCCTTGCTAAACCGAATGTTCTCTCTCCTTCCTAAACGGATATTCTCTCTCCTTGCTAAACAGAATGTTCTCTCTCCTTGCTAAACAGAATGTTCTCTCTCCTTCCTAAACGGATGTTCCCTCTCCTTCCTAAACGGATGTTCCCTCTCCTTGCTAAATGGATGTTCTCTCTCCTTACTAAACGGATGTTCTCTTTCCTTACTAAACGGAATGTTCTCTCTCCTTGCTAAACCGAATGTTCTCTCTACTTCCTAAACGGATATGCTCTCTCCTTGCTAAACGGAATGTTCTCTCTCCTTGCTAAGAGGAATGTTCTTTCTCCTTGCTAAGCGGATGATCTCTCTTCTTGCTAAACGGAATGTTCTCTCCTTGCTAAGCGGAATGTTCTCTCTCCTTGCTAAACGGATGTTCCCTCTCCTTCCTAAACGGATGTTCTCTCTCCTTCCTAAACGGATATTCTCTCTCCTTGCTAAACAGAATGTTCTCTCTCCTTGCTAAACGGATGTTCCCTCTCCTTCCTAAACGGATGTTCCCTCTCCTTTCTAAACGGATGTTCTCTCTCCTTGCTAAACGGATGTACTTTCTCCTTCCTAAACGGATGTTTCTCTTCTTGCTAAACGGAATGTTCTCTCTCCTTGCTAAACGAAATGTTCTCTCTACTTGCTAAACCGGATGTTCTCTCTACTTGCTAAACGGATGTTCCCTCTCCTTCCTAAATGGATGTTCTCTCTCCTTGCTATGCTAAACGGATGTTCTCTCTCCTTACTAAACCGATGTTCCCTCTCCTTACTAAACGGATGTTCTCACTCCTTCCTAAACGGATGTTCTCTCTCCTTCCTAAACGGATGTTCTCTCTCCTTCCTAAACGGATATTCTCTCTCCTTGCTAAACAGAATGTTCTCTCTCCTTGCTAAACCGAATGTTCTCTAGCCTTCCTAAACGGATGTTCCCTCTCCTTCCTAAACGGATGTTCCATCTCCTTTCCAAACGGATGTTCTCTCTCCTTGCTAAACAGAATATTCTCTCTCCTTACTAAATGGATGTTCTTTCTCCTTCCTAAACGGATGTTCTCTCTTCTTGCTAAACGGAATGTTCTCTCTTCTTGCTAAACGGAATGTTCTCTCTACTTGCTAAACAGAATGTTCTCTCTCCTTGCTAAAAGGAATGTTCTCTCTCCTTGCTAAACGGACCTTTATTCCCCCTTGTTCCTCCCTCCTTATAAGGAGGGTATATTTCCCGGTCTCGTGTCACCGCTGTTTGATAGGCGTGTCCCCCTGTTTAACACTCCTTACATAGGATGATGATACCAGTCTGATTAGATATGCACAGCGTACCACCATTAGCACACGGTATAAACACCTCACCTCGTTGGATATTCATCTGACAATCTGCGTGAATCATCGTCCGCTGCGATGAAACACTTGGAACGATTACTATTCATCGATTTATTTGCACGCTCTATTGCTGCCATTCGCTTTCAACTATGTATACATTATCTTGCACCGCCAGATTATCCACATTTAATTGCACCAGCCCCCCACTCCAGTGGTTGCGAGAGTGGATTGCCAGTGATGGGAAGGTTGAGGTTCAATCCTCGATCATGTGCATTGGGAATGGTTTTCCACACATAATTTATTAATGTCGTTTTCTCATCCCCTAACCAAGCTAATAAGGGCGTATTTTCCCTCCAAATCACTACCCCTTAGATGAAGATATTAATATCCATGCAACATACTAATTAAATAGATATTAGTTTTAAAATTTCACCGAAATTTTTCAAAATATAGTCTGTTAGTAACAGTTTATTTTATGGTCAAAATTGACGAAAGGGAGTAAGAATAAATACACTAGTATTCGTCTGAGTGGATAGTGTAAAAAATATCCCCAATTTGACTGGTTGATACAAAACCACGCATTTTGGAGTCAGGTGTGCCAACCTTGTGGGCGGGAATATTTTATTCCATTCCACTGAGAAATAGCAGCCCATCTACGAACGAGATCCATATCGAAACCTAGGGCAAATCTTTCTAATAAATATTACACTCGTTATCGATGGAGACATCCACCCCCCCCTTCCTCCCCTAACCCTTCCTTCCCCATAAAATTATGTGAGTGAAGCGGGAGATAAGGAATTCTTGCCTTGTAGAATCCCCCTTCCCCCCTTCCTTGGTAAAGATGCTCTATTGTTCCTTGGATAAAGATCACCAAGGATTGTGATGTCATTAATTTGGATCTGAGATCGTTCCTAATAATCGTACGTGAGTGGATGCCGCACTGAAATTAGTACTGTGTGTGTTTGTGGCTGTTAAACTATGCCCTTTCAATGTACAATGTCAGTGGGTCGTACAGTTAGGCGCTGGAATAGATTCTAGTTTCAGTTTGGTAACGCAATAGACTAGAGGAAAAACGAGTTGGAATCCCTGTCAGGTGTTACGAGAGTCTTTGGCCTTGTGAACATCGGTGGATGTGTAAATATAATACTATCATCATCATATAGATAAAATATAGTGTGTGTGTGTCTCTCTATTAAGGGTGATATATGGTAGAGAGTTAAGACGCGTTCCAGATGTTTAGAAATCCCGCATTATTTAAGTATTGTTTAATATTTTAAAATATCATTTTCAACAAAATGTAAGCGAAAATTATCAGTAGTTTTCCGACTTGTTAAAAAGTTTAACATTTTAGATTAAATCATTGAAAAAAAATAATTCTACGAAGCTTTACGCAAAAATGTATTTCTGATACTTAAAGCAAAAGGTTAGAAACCTAGATCTAACCTTCCTCTATCAAATATAATCATGTTTTGAGAGGGTCACAACAGACAATTTTAAGATATTGTGTAATTGTTTTATATCGTTTTATATAAGTTAATACAATTATTTTCAAACATTTTAATTTAAATGTAAACATTTAACTTGACATAATCTTTCACCTACATTTTGAAGGGAACAGTACTTAAAAACTATCAAACCACTTTATAAACAATACGGAATTTATAAACGCCTGCAAAGCTTCTCGGTTATATCCCATATAGCAACCTTAAGGGTATAAATCTAAAACTAAGAAATTTATAAAGTTGAAACACTCCGTATGTACTTAGGGTAGCCTGAGGTTGGGCATCTGTGGCATATATTTTTAAATATACTTCGAGCCTGACTCCTTAAGCTACCTGAACCACGTTGCATCCCTATAAATATGTGTTATATAATATACATTTGTTTTCTTACTATCTTGGATCAACGAAGAACGATATTAATTTCAAATCCAAGAAGAAGTTAAAACTTAAAATCCAAACAGAAATGAGAGATTATAATATACAAAACTAGTTTTTTAAACCTGTCTATGACAGACTGATGTCGATTTAGGTTTTGTTAGTTAAACTAGCTTGTTATAAAAATATATATTTCTGTACTTAATTATATTAAGTAAGAGAGGCTAAAGTGCGAGTTAACTAAATTGATTTTATTTTTAGTAAATAAAAGAAAAAATGTATTTATTCTGACTCCATCTCAAAATAAAAGTATGTCACGGTTTACAGGGGCCAAATATATTTTTGGTATGAAACGCATATTTCATTGATGTGAACCCGTTAAAATTGTTTAGCAGATTATATTTGCATCCAATTTTTGTCACTGATAGGGTTCCATTTCATAGACCAACTAAACACACACAAACCAAAAATAAAACTTTAGTTTTATTTAAAAGATCATTTATTTTGCTACTCTACAGTGTTAGCTGTCTTTTAATTAGAGTAATAATCGGTGTGTATGAACATATAAAGGCTATGTAAATGTAAGCTCAAATTAAATGTATTTAAATTATCCCTACAATGTTCATTTAGTAAAGAAACACCTTTTGGTAACTAATATAAATTCGAATCAATCAAACCATACACCTATTATAATCCGCAATTTCTCTTTGGATTAGGGATTGGAATTTATATTCTAGGTTTCCATTGCTTTTGAAATGAAAATAACATGTCGACGACTTAAAATGATTAAATAAACCACGTTTTGATTTTCTATAATGTTTAATTTTGATCAGTTTTCAAATTTGAAAATTTTCGCACCTCTTGGGTGGTTCCTCTATGATTTCACAAAAAAAAATAATAATAATAATCAGCTTTCTATATTATTGAGAAGTTCTAAAATATCCTGGACAGATACTTACATAATTATACAAACACCATTAAACTTTAATTATATATTTATTATTATTATTATTAGCACCACGTCTTACTACCCGTTCGGGTTATACGCACTTACGCTAATGTGTAATGGTAGGGTGATTGTGAGATGAAATGAAGGACCTACAGTTTAACGTGGAATCCGAACCACGATGGAGACCTGGCATTCCCCACATTCACAAGATGTCTTGTCAGAGGTGTAGGAAGGGTCTGGTAATCAGATAAATCTTTGCCGGGACCGAGGATTGAACCCCGGCCGCCAGCATAGAAGTCTGACACCTTACCCCTAGACCACCAGGCCACCTTTAATTAATATAGATACTTGTTGTTTCGTATTCATATTATTAATAAAAAGTATTTCCTTGGTAAAAAAAAAAAAAATCACAAAGTAGCGTTCACCTTTCTAGTTGGGTTTTTTTTGCTCTTACTTTTATATTGATAGTTATATAGTCAAACAAATAAATGAATTTTCCCATTAAAGGAAGATAAAACTAAAGAGTAGTAAAGAAACTCTTCCATATAAACAAAAAAAATATATATTTGTGTGATAGCACTGTGAGTTCAAGACAAACAAACTTTACATAAATACTTGGGGAAACCTGAAGTTGTACAACTCAAGCGTATTTTTTTTTTAATAGTCAGAGATTCACGCCTTACGCCTTAACCCCCTTTACCACCGTTGTGGGCAACTCAGGAAAATAATAAGCTTAGAAATATGAACATTTCTAAAAAATATATAAAAAATCTAAGAGCGTTAAAAAAAATACTTTGAGCCTAATGCCTTATACAGACCGCTTAACCAAGGGCTCGGTTAGCTTACTAACCGATAATTAATATAATAGCTATGAAGCTTGATATAGGCCTAATTACGTAATAAAATTGTAAGGTATACACCTCCGACAAATATTTTATTAACCCTTACAACCACCATGCGATTTTGATGCCTTAAACCCCGTGAGCACCGGCGCAGGTAACTTAAAAACCAATAAACACCTGGAGCTGAAATGTTTTATAAGCTTACTTAATTTAGTAAACCATGGCGTGCACAGGTGTATTATTTTATTTTTACGTACATATTACGTGTTTAACGTTTTATCTGTGACCAGCGTTGTTAATAGTTTAAAAAAACAACAACATAGGAAGTGAAAACTTGGTACAATACATGTATTAGGGAAATCTTGAGAATGTAGACACACATACATTTTAGTTGTTCTTACATATATTGTGAGGCTCACACCTCAGATTGAATGACCACCCATTTGGGTATCTCTAAAACCAAGAAAAATAGAGATATAAAACTTACCATGGACTTACGTACTTAAGGAAGGCTTGAAGTGCTCACTTTGGACGTATTTGATTTTTTTTACGTTTATATTTACTGCAATCTTGACATTTAAAACCAAATGACCCCCAGTGCCAATAGCTCCTAAATTAATATAGATTAAAAACTGAAAATTGCATGGGGTGTCCTTAAATAAACTTGGTACCCTTTTTTAAAAAATGATTTTATACCTCTTCTCCGCCCACGTAAGATTTTAAATTTTCTAGACCCCTGCCTCTAATATTTTTTTTACTATTTGATAAATCAGAATATTTTAATCATTTTGTTAGTTTTAGATATAGGAATTGGTAATAAAGTAATTTATATGAAATTTTAGAGTAATTTAATTGCAGCAAGAATATGAAATAAAAGTGAAATTTAATATTATTGTATTTAGATATTTTTCTGACAAATAAGGATTTTGTAAAACCATAAAAAAATGATAAAAAAACCTTACGTAAGATGAATTATGAACCCCCTCCTCCCTCGTAATAAAACGTAAAAAAATAATGAACTCTCTCTAAAAAAAAACCCTTACGTAATTTAAGTATGGCTCTCATGGATAATTAGTGAAACCACGGGGTGTGTGACCTTCAGACTTATATTTCTAAATAATATATTGTGAGCCTAATTCCTTATACTACGTGGTCACCTGGCCAGAATACCATGCATCATAGAAAGCAAAAATTTGGCATGGGTCCTTGTACGTGGGCGAACCTTAGTTTGTGATTTTATGCATATTGCGAGCCTAAATTAGGTAACCTTAAATTACGTAACCACCATAGCTAAAAAAAAGTAGAAACTTTGCATATGCGAACAAAAAAAAATTGAGTGTGTGTCCATATCAAGATTTTTTTTAACTTTTACATAAATCAAGCCTGAGACTTAAATCACTTGATCAATCGCTTGATTATGTAATAAATATACAATAGCTCTTTATTATCAGTATGTGCTGTTTAGAATAAAGGTTATTAGATTTTTATTGAAATTTATTATCAAAGAAAAATTTAGACCTTTAAATCTAGAGAAATTTCAGAAAACCAGTGTATACTTACAATTGGCTATTAATATTTTCCCATCAAATTGATTGAATTGTATTAGTTGGCTATTAATTTTCTTTACTAAAGTGCTATGGACATTAATAAATTAAACCATCTAATATTAGTCCCCTTATTGTGGAGGTGTAGTTAATTAAAGAAACGGACTTGCATTCACCTGGAGAGAGTATAAGTTAGTAAACCGCATTGTAGACAACAAACTATCACACCTTATCAGCGATCGTACACACGATCAGAGTCAAAGAAACCGATAGACCACACAGTTCAATGGAGTGATAAGTTTAAACATATAAATAGGGTTCAACTATTCCAACTAAAATGCAGGACTTTATGGTTTTCTAATCAAAGCGGTGTTTTTCTATTAGTTTTTATATGAGAAACCAATTAAATAAAACATAATCTTCCTTATAGCATGCATACCGCCTCTGCCCCAATCCACCTCACACACAATAAAACATGCAGAACAAAATACACTTGTGATAAACCCATTCAATAAGAAAATGCACATTTCAAAGACATACAAATATGTATAAAAATAAAACCAAATGTTAACCTTTTTTAATTTAGAGTAAATGAACAAAATGTTTAAATTTAATCTCATTTAAAATACAAAATGTCTAGTGAGGGTAAAATTAAATTCAATATTACAAAACCAATTCGATAATTCCTATTAAAAACTAACTCCTGATTAGTTTAAATAGGCCTATATGTAATATCACAACAACAAAAAAAGATAGTTTTTAAATCATAATACTTTTAAAAAGGTTTTGCTAGAGTTAAGTAGAGTAAATCATGATGTAAATAATATTTTGATAAATTATTTTACTGCATTAATAATTTATAAAACACTATTTATCAAATTAATAGCTCATTTCTAAAGATTACAATTTATTTTTTATTGAATATAAACTTTGAATTTTGAATCATTTTTCTTGGTTAATTAAAAAGTATGTAAGATGGTGTTGACAATTACCAACTATTATTTCGAATTATATCCTAGTCCAATAAACTAGATGTTACTCTAACAATATTTTTCATCCACTTCGGTGGTCGCATGATTTAAGGCGCTACCCTAACAGTAGACCAGATTGCTGATGACAGGAAGAT
Source organism: Timema cristinae (assembly GCA_039000515.1). Taxonomy (NCBI): domain Eukaryota; kingdom Metazoa; phylum Arthropoda; class Insecta; order Phasmatodea; family Timematidae; genus Timema; species Timema cristinae. The sequence goes on along the minus strand of JBCFYV010011172.1, from coordinate 36,628,374 downwards.
CGAGGTTGAATCTCGGTCGAGTATATTGAGGGTTGTGTATCCAAGATGGTTTTTCACTCTCTTGCACGAAAATGCTTGTACATTTCCTTTAAATATAGCCTTTTTCATTCCTAAAACCACTAGCGTAATTAGTATATAAATGTATAATACGAACGAGTAGTAAAATGAGCTGATAAAAAGAATTATTTTTTAAATATTTAGATCCATTAGATATGTTAGTTTGCTTTAAAAATATGTATTTTTTACTAAAGAAAAGTTAGTATTATTAACAAAAAAAATTAATCCAAGTTATTGTAATATAACTAACTAAAAGTTTATCTACTTACATTATCATCTAAGGTATAACCACCTGAACCAGAAAACACCTGAAATTAAACAGGAAAGAAAAAATACATAAAAAATAAAATAAAATCAAGAAAAAACAAAATAAACACAAAATAAATAAGAATGAATCAACAAAACTTTGCAAAAAATATTTTACAATAAGACATGCACAAGAATAATCTTTGGTGGCCACATGGTCTAAGGTGCTACTATCGCAGTGGATTAGACTGCCGATGATGGGGAGATCGAGATTCTAATCTCGGTCGGGTGAAATGAGTTTTTTCCTAAAATGGTTTTCTATTCTCCTTCACCCAAATGCGGGTACATTTCCTATAAATATAACCTTTTCATCCTTAAATCCATTAGCAAAGTTAGTATGAAAATGTATAAACTGAACGGTAGTAAGACGAGATATTAAACAAATAAAAAGTCTACGTGCTTTACGAATATGCGACAAATGGTATCATTCGACATTTCATACCATTCAGGGGGATGGCTAACTGAGAAGGATCTACTAATGACTTTAAAATATTTACGATGCGACAAATGGTACCATTTTATGGGAATGTGTACCAAGCTTCAGTTTTAAATTAATTCAGGCGAGTTTAATTTAAATAGTGTGTAAAATGTCTCTGACATGCAAGGTCAACTCGCTAAGGAGAATGGAAATGGCAGTGGAGCGTTTCAAGTATTTGAAATCTAACTTAACCTAACTTAACCAAACCTAACAAAACCTGCTCTAACCTAACCTAACTTAACCTAACCTTACTCACTATTCAGCTTACACTAAGTGAAATTTTGATGTTCTTACAGCTATATACTCTTTAGTAATGGACCTTGCTTGCATATATATTACCTTTTTTTTAGGTTAAATAGATAAAAGTGGTACATTTGTGATATAGTAAATATTTTGAAGTCATTAGTATACCCTTTTCAGTTAGGGTGGTATGAAATGTCGTGAAAAATAATCGAGTGGTACGAGATGTCGGGCCAGTCGCTGTTCTTTACACTTTAACCAAACATTTGTATTTAAATAATTCATGACGATTTAATATGCACAACAATTTTACTAAAATATATTTTTTATTTTGTAACGTAGTCTTAAAGCAAAATTTTAAATGTTATTTTTTTTTGTTTTCTATCCCTTAATATCTGTTGAGGTTATAAGCAAATTACTAATCATGTTATTGAGTTAGGGATGAGAAAGGTTAAATTTAGAGCGAGTGTGCCCGCATTTGAAGGGAGAGTGTAAAACCATTTTGGAAAAACAACCCTCAATACGCCCGACCAGAATTCAAACCCCGATCTCCCTGTTATCGGCAGTCCTGTCTATTGGGAGAACTTTAGAGAACAGGTACTTTCATTTGCATGAAGTGATAGTGAGAAACCATTTTGTAAAAAAAAAACCTCAAATACACCAAACCTTGTTTCGAACTCCGATTTCCTCGGCAGTGGCAACTCTGTCTAACACGAGAGAGACTCATTAAAACACGTGCTTCATATGTGGGTGCTATACAGTTATATTGTTATGGTGATAGATATTGGCTTTTGAAATTTTAATCAAAATCCATGAACCCATTGTTCTGGGATGTATTTATTTACTATTTTGTAGACAAGTGTTTAACCCCCTTAACTCTATGTCATGTCAGTGGTTTAGATTTACTAACCTAAAAAACATGACAGTAAGGTTAAATTTTAGGGGAAAACACTGGTAGTAACATAGAAAGAGGTTATTAAATTAAATTGTAAGGAACATATTTGCAGTGCACTTGGTAAGGAATGATCTCTTACCATTCGGTTGAGAGTTATTTAGCCTTACAAAATATTAAAATATAACTGTACAAAATATATTTTATTAGTAAGTAAAACATGACTTAATATACCATCAATTAAAAAAAGTGCGTAAAATATACGTTACCGCTATAAAAAACATTTATAATAGCACTATTATTTTACTGTCCCTGATATGATTATATTTACACTAATGGGGCAGATATAAGAAAGGCAGAATTTAGTAGAAGTGTATCCACATTTCGTGGAGGGAAAGTTTGGGAAAACCACCTCAGTAAACACATCCTGGATTCGAACTGCGACCACCCTTTCACTGGCAAAATAAACAAGACAAGCAAAAGCCTTTGTCTGATGAATGTTTTAATGGCATTCTACCTGATTGGTAACATTATGGCTGGATTCTATTCCGTGACGGATTTTGAAGCTATGTAGAAATAATAAAATATGAAAGTTTATTCTACACAAATGATTTAGTGGCGTTACATGCTTCAACGAATGAGTGTTTAAAACATACCCAAATGCCAAATGAGACTGGATTGGTAATAGATTTGTTCCGAAATAATGAACAAGGAAGTGACCTCATGCATAGAAATATAACCATTAGAGTAGAAAATACTATGAATAGATCCAATCTAAAAACAACAACACACGACAACGAAATAAAAACAACTTGTAACAAACAACAAAATACACATACCTACTAATAAACCAAATGAAAACACGCAAAACATAAAGATAGCAAGAGAAATTAAATTACATTTTGAGTTTTAGTTCACTTGTTAAAGATACACTACAACTAAACTACCCCTTTCACAAACAAGAGTTCGAAGCAAAATATATTCATGAATTCCAAAGCGTTTAATGTTTGTGAGCTTGCTTTTGAAGTGAAATCAACTGTTATTATTATTATTATTATGAGTATTTTAATTCAAATGCTAGTATTATTATACTAATCTCCCCTAAAGCCATAGATTTTATAACTAGGTCAGTGCTAACTAGAATGTTCAATTCAGTTCATTTACGTGTTCCGATTATACAGGATGTTTCCAAAACGTGCATATTATTAAATCACAAGCTGGCCACAAATGATTTTAGATATTATATTTATGACGGTTTTTAATCAAGTATTTAACACGAGAGGGGGTCATTGCCTCCTGGGAATGCGCTTATGGCGAATTATTACGTCACATTCCCCCTGCTTTCCTACCACGCAAAAATAACATTTTTGATCTCACTAGAACGCGAAGTGAAGCCCATCAAAGATAGTTGAATATTATCTTAGGTACACCAGCTCAAAGATTATGCCCATGTATGAGGCATAAAAGTTATATTATTTCATGTAGAGTTATTGTAGTCCGACACCTTAGCTCAGTCGGTAGCGTGTCTATCTACTAAGTTAAGGTTTCCGGTTTCGATTCCCAGCAATGCCAAATAATTTATCATTGGTGTAATGTGTGTTTATTTACCCTTTCACAGTGATAAATTAACGGCCTGGGACTGGATGTTGTGTCTGTCCTAGTCTTAAGTTAGATATAAGGCATATGAAGCTACGACAGGTCTAGTAATCCGGTAATGGTAAATATATAGCTTGAATAAAAAACTGACCCCAGCTGGAAACTGTAATGGATGTAAAGTAAATATAGAATAATTGTGCCGGTATAAACATATTTTACCTGTACGCATTATTTGCAACATTTATAAATGTTTATCGTATAAATAGGTTAAAACAAATAAGTCTATTTGTGGAATTCAACATTTTTTTTGTTCTAAGTCTTACCACTAGGTTGGAGTGTACTGGTTTAATTACGTCGACAGGATAAGCGTGGAGAAGATACATTTGCGTGGAAGTGGAGTGAGAAACAATTTCGGTAAAAAAAACCACCAAACACCCAACCATGAATATAGCCCATAGCTGACCGTCATCATAAACTAGACCATATGATAGCTGATGCCTTAGTTTGTGTTCATACCGTTACAGGTACTTATTAATTAGGCCCCTACTCATTTTAAAAGGTAAGGAGTTGGAAGGTAACTTAAAGGAAATACACTTGCATTAGCCTGAAGAAGGGGTGGGAAAACTACAAAGAAAAATCACATATGGAAAATCACCATTTAGTGCAGTCTCACCGGGATTCAAACCGTAACATCTGCATCAACTGTAGTCCAGTCTATGGTGAGCGTGACACCTTATACTACTTGATCACTGGTGTCGAAACTAGATTATATCGATTAAATCGCCGTTTAACAAGTATTATCCCTTCAGTAGAACTATAACTGATAATAATTAATAAAAAAAATTAAGCCGTATTCAAATTAAATAGTTGAGGATGGAAATTAACTCGGGTACGGATGGAGCCGTTTTTGGCTAAATCATTCGATTAATTTGAATATAGTTGAAAAATGACACCTGATCATGGAAATTAAACCCAGGACCTCTATTTCAGTGGGCTAATAAATACTCTATCCCTAAGCTATACATACATAATCTAGTGTCAAGTCATCATTCACTCATTAGTTTGGAGGACAGTTTGTGGTGGACGCGTGATTGTATCGGTTCCTTAGCTAACATTAAATCACAGCCACAGTGATTTGATGTTGACTTTTTGTTACCGTTTGTATAATAATAATTTACACTCTCATGTATTTATCATCAAATCATACGATTTAATCTAGTACAAGTAGCATTAAATAGTCGACCTTTAGTCATTGGTGGCTGTGACTATATGATTGCTGTTAACTGCTGATGAAACGATACGTCCATCACATACTCTGCCTTAATCTATGAGGGAAGAACGATGGTATGAGACTACTCCTTGATAATTCAGCAGGGGAGCATTGTTGTGTTAGTCCAACAAAAGTTCTAGGTTCAATCTCAGTGTCAGGTGCCCTTTTTTGACTATGAACTAATAGTGGGGTGATCTGGTGGTTAGGGGTAAGGTGTCGGACTTCTGTGCTGAGGTCCGGGGTTCAATCCTCGGTTCCGGCACAGATTTATCAATTGCTAGACCTTCCTTCATCTCTGGCAAGACGTGTATTAATCACAACTTGTGAATGTGGGGAATGCCAGGCCTCCACCGTGGTTCGGATCCCACGTTAAACTGTAGGTCCTCCATTTCATCTCACAATCACCCTACCATTACACATTAGCGTAAGTGCGTACAACCCGAACGGGTAGTAAGACGCAGTGCTATAATAATAATAATAATAACTAATAGGGTTTACTCCTATATTAAGGTTTTGTTTCCAGCCACTATGCACAGGTTCATTCCATTCCTCAACGACGGCTGATATCCAGAATAAAACCTAGCCACCGGACCTGCAAGTTTTCTGAAACCTCCCACTCCTGTGGCAGTAGTGGATGACAGGACGTCACGTTATTGGCCACAGCGCATGCGCACTCGAAAGAACGTGATTGACGTGGAGACGTGTACGCGCCACATTCTTGGCTCGCTGGAGGATGCATCAATCAATCAAATGACGGGTCACTTGTCAGATATACAGGACGGATTTAAGGGAGGGTGACATGGACTAACGCCCCAGGCCTTTCTCTACAAACTTTTACATTAAAGAAAAGTTTCAACATTTTTCTGTCAATTTGAAGATTAATTAAAAGTAAATTAAATATATAACAAAATATATTTAAAATGAATCTAATTTATTTTAATGACACTATTTCCTTATTTAAATAATTTCTTTGATATCGAACTTTTAGAAATATTAATTTTATAAAGAAAAAGTGATAATGTCGAAAGGTTGATAAGAAAAATATGTTTGTTTAATGTTGGTGCCTCAATATTCTTTTACAGCCCCAGGACCTCTACAGCTATAATACGGTCCTGCAGATATAGTACGTTTTGTTACTACCTTACTACACGATTATTTTTTGTTCATACGCTTTAGTGACAGTACTACGCTTTAGTGACAGTACTACGATTTAATCTATCCAACCCAAGGGAAAAAAGAGGGTGATTAAAAATGTTATCAACAGCAAGATTATCATTGACTTAGTCTAACCCGCTTCGGTGGCCACGTGGTATAACACGCTAATCTCGTGTTGGACTAGACTGCTGAAGACGGGGAGATTGGGGTTCGATCACAGTCGGGTGCACTAAGGGTGTTTTCCCATAAATGATTTTCCACTCTTCCTCCGCGCAAATGCGGGTGCATTTCCTCTAAATTAAATCTTCCTAATCATTATTATATTATTATTAATATTATTATTATTATTATATTATATTATTACTTAATTTTTAGCAGTGTAGTAGTACACGTCTTACTACCTTCGGTATACGCACTTACGCTAATGTGTAATGGTAGGGTGATTGTAAGATGAAATGGAGGACCTACAGTTTAACGTGTAATCCGAACCACGGTAGAGGCCTGGTATTCCCCACATTCACAAGATTTCTTGTCAGAGGTGAAGGAAGGGTTTGGTAATCAGATAAATTTGTGCCGTGACCGAGGATTGAACCCCGGACCTCAGCACAGAAGTCCGACACCTTACCCCTAGACCACCAGGTCACCATCTTCCTAATCCCTAACCCATTAGTACATAGCCCGCACGGGTAGTACGACGCGGTGATTAAAAAAATACTTAGTCCAAGGAGTGAGGATCGTAAGGTTTTACTTGTAAACAAATATACCTGCATTTATCGTGGAGAGGCGATGGGAAAATCACAGTGATAAGCAATGTGGGGGGGGGGGGGGAATCCCCCTTCCAATGAACTCTCCTGGGATTCGAACTCTGATCTACCCCGGTCAATGACGGACAATTTGAGTAAAAATTCCCTGGGAAACACGGCCACCACTGTAGGTGTAAATATAAAAAGTTATAGTAAAATATTCTCCCTCATTATATTTTTATTTAATTATCTTGTGACATTGATTGTGAGGAAGATCGTTTAGGCATATAGCTTCGAGCACTGACTTCTTAAGAGAGACCCTGGTTTGAACTATGATGGAATCAAACATATACACTTCACGTGGTTGAGGAATTAGAGCGTGGGGTTCCTCACCCTGACAGGCCTATGTATGTAAAGAACCAAAGGCAAATGATGATAAAATTTTGCACGAAATACAAGGAGAGTTGCTCCCTTAGACTCAAGTACAACATATTGTGTGCGTTGAAAGTTTTTTTATCAACACGTTTTACTACCCGTTAGGGTTATACGATTATGTACGAATTATGTTACGGGTTGTAGAGGTTAGGAAGGTTATATTTACGGGAAGTGTACCCACATTTGCGTAGTGGGAGCGTAAAAAACTATTTTGGTGAACCACCCTAAGTACACCCGACCAAGATTTGAACCACAATCTCTCGTCATTGGCAGTCTAGTCTACTGCATGAGTAGCGCCTTAGACCATGCGGCCACCAAAATAGGTGAAAGTTTGAAATTGGTTCAGCAATCGTTTAACAACAACAAAAACTTGATATTCATCAAGTATAATTCTAAGAGCCATTAGAAAGCCAACTTTTAAGTAGTATTGCCGTAGGAAGGACTTTAAATATGACAGTTCGAAAATGTTAATAATAGAGATAGTAAGCTCGAATCCCATGGTATTCTAGGGAATAAATATTCTTAAAAATCTCATTTAAGATATATAGAATTGAAGGCCTTTATTTGAAATCACAATTTATAAGCAATTGCTAACAGTTTTTTTTTGTGTAGTTGGAATTTTTTTTAAAAAAAATGACTAAATTGAATTAATTTAATTGATTAACTCAAAAAGAGTTTTATTTGTTTTTTTATGACGTAACAGATATGACACAAAAAAGAGGCGTTTGCCAGTGCCCAGTGGTACCAAAGCCTTTTTCAAAATTCAATATTTTGATTATACTTAAATTGTATATTTTTATGGATTCAAGATTTTTTTTAAATTTGGATTTGAGATTTGGATTTAATAAATATAAGATTCAACCCATCTCCAGTTATTGATCTGATTCCAAACTAGCTGTTCTATTAGATCTGTTTCTTTGAAAGACGGTATCAATAGAGACAGCTGTAAGCTGTAAGATGTAAGCTGTGAGCTGTAGGAACTTTAATATAATGTTGGGCTACTCCACATTCATATTTAATGTGTCGTATAAGGAGGTTTTATCAATGGTGATTCAACTGTAGTGTTAATTACATTCCAATTTTCATAAGAAGATAGTTATAAGAGTTACTAGATATATTTATTTATACCGCGTCTTACTACCCGTTGGGGTTATCAGCTTAAGTACTAATTACGCTAATGGATTAGGACTGGTGAAGGTTGAATACACAGGAAGTGAGCCCGCATTTGTGTGGAGGGAGAGTGGAAAACCATTTAGGAAAAACCACTCCCAGTTCACCCGATCGATATTTGAACCTCAATATCCCCGTCCTCGCAGTCTAGCTCAACATGAATCTAGCACGTTAGACAACTACGCCACCGAGATAGATATAGTTTCACGTATTCTTACGTCAAGTAATGGGATCTCAGATGACACTAATGATATACATTATCAATAACTATAAAAACACTAATGATATAGTAAAACGTTATCAATATTGACACATTCATCGGTAGCCACGTGGTCTAAGACGTCACTCTCACAATAGGATTAACTACCGATAGCAGGGAGATCGAGGTTTGAGTCTCGTTCGGGTGTACTAAGGGTGGTTGTTACAAAATTGTTTTCCACTTTACCTCTACGCAAATCCAGGTACACCTCCTCTAAATTCAACCTTCCTCATCCCTAACTCATTAGCGTTATTAGTACATACGTACGGTGCTAAAAATTTTTGACATTGACCACAAAAAAGTATGTATTTTTTTTAACTGTCCTTTTTATGAACATTGGTAGGAAGTAACTTTTATAAAACACAAATTTATTTCAGTCAGTATTGATAACATTATTATTACTATTAGCACCACGTCTTACTACCCGTTCGGGTTATACGCACTTACGCTAATGTGTAATGGTAGGGTTATCGTGAGATGAAATGGAGGACCTAAAGTTTAACTTGGAATCCGAACCATGGGGGAGTCCTGGCATTCCACACATTCACAAGTTGTGATTAATACAAGTCTTGTCATAGGTGAAGGAATGGTTTGGTAATCAGATAAATTTGTGCCGGGACCGAGGATTGAACCTTGGATCCCCAGCACAGAAGTCCGACACCTTACCCCTAGACCACCAGGTCACTTTTTACTATATTATTAGTATCGTTATACACGTACTAATACAAACTGTCAAAAGTGACAGTTGCATATCATATGACTTGACATACAAATACATAAACATTGTTTTAGTAGCTTTTAGAACCTTATAAATATTCCTTAATTTCTAAATCGAGCTTTAGGTGTGAGTATTACTTTATTCCGTGCTGATGATGTCATTTTTATAACATAAAAACACAAACATGACACTGTCTAGTAGGAGAGGATAAAGTTGCGACTTCAAAGATGAATGGAATAAGATTCATTCAAACCAAACTTTCTCGAAAGAGGGCGTTTCATTAAAAAAAAAAGAGCTATGGTCTGATAAGAATAATCAAATAAATTCTCATTTTGCGGGGGATAATAAAGAAGTGGGAGTTTTTACACGAAAACAAGTATGTTGACATTGCAAGTTTGAATACCATTATAAACCGGTAGTGCCACAATTTTGGGATGACCAACTTTAGGTAGAAATAGAGGGGGCTGGTGGGGGGGCACTTCCAGAAGAGAAACCCGTATGGGAAATGAGACAAAGTTTCAAGGCTTATGACGGACACCGGCAATAAATTTGATATATCACGCGCCGAACAACAACGAAAACAACAATTTCGCTTATGAGTAACAAGTACCTGAAAATACCGATGAGTTAAACTAGGAAACATGTCAGCATGAGAGATATCATGAGTCACGAAGGGCACCCGTGACTCTATCTCCCCCTTCCCCAACGTTTTCCACTTCGGAAGGCGAGGGCGATGTCTGAAAATAAAGTGGCCTCGTGCCTTGTACCTTGTCATTAATTAGATGACCTTCACCACTTGACCTCGCCATTAATACTGGAAGTTCTAGGGAAGATCGAATCGATATCAAGAGCAGAGGTGTTTCGAGGTGACAACATAATCAGTTACAAAATTTGGTGATGTCAGAAGGTGAAACGTGGCTGCAGATCATGGCCTGGATATCATTTGGTAACTGACTTGCTGAGTGGGCAAGAAGGACGAGGTTTAACAAGGCTTGCAATTGAAACTGAGAAATTACACTGTGATTTTTATTCTTAAAACTAGCGTGTGTGTGTATATTTTATACATACACACACACACGCTAGTTTTATAGTATATATATATATATATATATATATATTAAACGTCGAGTTGACACCTTAGCTCAATTCGTAAATTATATGCCTACCGAACTAAGGGTCACTAGTTCGATTTAAAGGCATGATCAAAAAATCTAGCATTGGTGAGATTGGGATTTCCCCTCAAAAAGTTAGGCTGTAATTTGTGTGTTGATATAATCAATTAGTTAAGAAGGATTGCGTTAAATACATCAATCAAATAGAAAAAAAATATATAATTTAGTCCAATATTTATACGAAGGGCATCTTATAAAATAAAAATATAATTTTTTAGACCAAAATTGATAACATTTCACTATTTTATTAATGCTGACTACTGAAAGTTACCGTTGCAGATAATACTCTTCCTATTAAAATTGGACTGTATACGTTGTCATTTCTTTGTCTTCTTAAATTACTATGCATACCCAACAACTTGGAACTAGGTCAGTCAGTGTACAAAGGCAGACAATACAATGAGTTTATTACTTATAATATTCAAATGAAATAAGATGTAACAAATTTTAGAAACTAAAGGATTTTGTCAAGTTAATTTAAACTGATTAGTGCAGGAAAATCAAAAGATAAACAGGCTATGTCCATAGTATGAACTAAAAAATTATTCAAAATAATATTTGTGCTTTTCCAAAATGATATATTTGCGATTCAGGGACTTAGTATTGAAATTAATTGTTTATTAAGTGTTGGTAGGCCTATATTACGTTGATGGGATTACTAAATATATCTTCACCCATGTTGAAAACTGATAATCAAATTTTACCCTTGGGATGAAAAACGTTGATCCACCCTGGCGTAAATATTTGAGAAATTTGTAAACTCTACCAAATATATATATAACCGGGTAGATTGCTCTCAAACCGAGGTGGGTATACAATAACTTTCCTTCCACATTCAGAAATGTTGCAGCAATCCGTGGGAATGCGATATTGTTTTCCTAGGTCGGGATTCGAATATCGGCCGGATGTACTCTGCGACTTTTTAATTAAATGGTTTTCCCCGTAAATGTAAATACACGTTATATAAATTCTACCTTCCTCCTACCTGGCCCATTAGTGTAAACATGTGGATAGCCCGGACCGAAGAACGTGAAAAATGTAGGAGCAACCCATGAAATATTTCCAGAAAATCAGGTTCCTTCTGGCCTTGGTTGAAGTCATGTAAGGCGACAATAAATACGAATGGTCTTTTAAAATGTCACCTAGGAGCCAAGCATAATTTTATTGGAATTTATTAATGTGTTAAAAAAAATACAACTAAATGTTGAAAATAAATTAGTTATATTAATGTAATGGGCTGTGTGCTTTATCAACAAAATAAAGATACATAAAATACATAATTATTTGTAGTATGGAACAATATGTATTCTATTAGATAAGGAAAGATGTCAAATTAAAAGATATGATGTCAGTATAATTTGTTTTAGTAATTTAATTTCTATCTTTTTCATATCTTTTAATTTGACATCTTTCCTTATCTAATAGAAGAGAAAATAAAGATACATAAATGTGTTCAATATGTAAGCGCTATGGGTATATGTATGATAAAACTTGAAAGAATGTGACAATGTATGGGCAGGCCCTATAATTACGTGTATGATCTCATACGAGCTCAAAGGTGCGAATACATGTCTATTATTTAAGCCACATAACAAGGCGTCAAAGATATTTATGGTCCTATAAATTTGATGACTCAACTCTTGTGGAACTATTTTGAGAAGTAACGCAACATTATGTAGAATCAGGAGATTGATCTTAAGTACTCTATGCATATTTAATATAATGTCATGCCCCATATTCCCGCATTGATACAATGACTCATCCTATTAGCTCATTCTATACAAGATTAAATTTTACTAAGCTCATAAGGAGTAATAATACGATCTACATAAAATTAATGTATGAAGGTTGAAATATATTTTTTTCTTGGTGAATGATTAATTTTTTTTTTCGTGTATGGGTGAGATCAGCGCAAATAAAGTCACACAAATAGGCGTGACTACTATACTCTTAAGCAAATGTTATCCGAATGCTATCTGGACTTATGAATCTATAACCATTACGTCATTGTGCCACTATTAGACAATATACGCTATGGAATATGGATGTAATCATAACCTAGAAATACGGCACTAATTATATGCTTACCACTTAAAGCTTGTGTGGAAGAATTATTTTATATTAGGCCTGTGTTCAGTAAATTCAAATCTAACAAATCTAATATATAGTAGGAATTTGTTAGAGATAAACCTTTAGAAAACCTAAAAATCTTTTTTTTTGCTATCAACAGTGATATCATTTTAATATATTATCATTGTTATTTTATAGGTAGTGCTAACAATCAAAAGATACAATTGCAAATCATCGGGCTTTACGTATGAGTATGGATTTAACCACTTTTGGAAATGTAAAAAAATTAAATATTCTCATCTGAATAGGAAAAACTCCCAAAAAGTTGAAATCTACGAAAAAGTTTTGTAATAAACGTTCCAGTTACTGTCTTTTTATCTTTATTGACAGATAAGAACTTGCGCATGTGCCAAATAGTGTTCTGGAAATGCTCTTGCGGGCTAGATATAAGTAATCAACCGCTGCGCACCGTCGCCTTCTTTGAGATGAAAGGCTGAAGTTGAACCCATATGGCCGGCATTAAGTTTTTTCTCTCATCTTGGTTCCAAAGTTTCTTTTCAGGTCAACTACAGCTGTTTAGCTCCTTTAGTTTATCCTCCTCAACCGTTACATCTTAAATGGTATTATTATTATTATTATTACATTGATTTTATTCTTACTTCAAAAGTGAAGTCAGAGGTCCACTGTAAGGTCACATTTTTCCTTCAGTTAGAGATAAAATAATTGTATACAATGTTTTTTTCTTATTAGCTAGGTGGTAAAATAAAGATTAAATTTAAGTAATACATAAAATATAGTTGAAAAAATTAAAAGTATATATATTTTAATAACGTTTTTAAGAATGAAGTATCATAATAAAATATCCATCCATACCAGGAGGATTTGGTGAAGGGTCCGGGTTGCAGATTGGTTGATCGTATGGAACTTTCATTTGGTAGATGTTGATAAGATGACAGTCTGGAGGTTGAATATGGTGGTTGTGTTTTGTTTCAATGCCCAGCATTTCTTTTAAAAATGGCGTTTTTGTGTGTAAACTGATAGACGAATGTAACGAGTACGGAGTTTAAGTAGATGGTAGCAATTTAGTGGGGAATTCATATTCTCATACGGTTGGGGTACTGGACTTGATAACCTTCTTCAATAAACCAGACGACTGGCGTGTTGTTCCAAAACCTGTATAATGGAATCCAAATTATTTGGAGCTTATAACCTGGATTGCGAACACCTTTTAACTAACTAGTGGTATAATAAGAGTGTTTGACTGGCGTGCTCTGATAAGGCCCTAGAGATGGGAATTATATTATTATCGGATTGGTGTGTTTGAACATGAAGGTGACCAATTCCCCATTTTTATTTTGTTTTTTAGCGTCGCGTCTAACTACCCGCCTAGGTTATACGCATATAATTATAGTATACCAATTACGTTAATGGATTAGAAATGAGGAAGGCTAAATCTATCCGTGTATGATGTGTACCTGCATTTGCATGGAAAGAGAGAGAGAGAGAGAGAGAGAGGAGAGAGAGACGAGATGAGAGAGAGAGAGAGGGCAATCATTTAAGAAACAAACCTCAATACCCTAGACTGGGATTCAACCCCAGATCTATTTATCATCGGCAATCCAGTCTATTGCGAGAGTAACGCCTTAGCCCATTCGGCCACCGAAGTGGGTTTGTTTCCCCATTGTTATTTTTGAAATAAATTTCCCAGGTGAATACCTATATTGTTCATTTAAATTAGTTTTAGATACTTAATAAAATCCCCTGTTTTAAATTTACCATTAAAATAAAGTATGTGATGTTTTCCAGCACAGAAATATAATACGAGAAAAACTTAAATGCCTCCTTTTATCTAGATTTGGAAGTAGTCGCTTGTGCTCGGTGACCTTTGACCTTGTCAAAAAATAAATAAAGGGGGAGCTGTCCTTGCACCACGGTACTTTCTTTTTACGTGTCAGGTAAGAACGACCTTCGGTATGTTTCGGCGGCTTCCCTCCCAATTACGTTGTCAAACAAGAGCATGTCTCGAAATTACTAATAGTGGTATGGGCATTCCTTCTTGAACCTTCTAAATCAACTGCGGATAATGGGTGGGTTGGAGGATGACAGTGAACCTAACGGTTGATGTCTTCATTACAAGAGCTTTCTACATCTGCGATGGTTGAATCTGATGTGTTAATTACCTTCTTTAGTGGTCTTCATTTAATATACTAGTCGAGCTAATTGTTCTAAGTGAGAGAAAATTCTTGAATATAATATGGACCTATAGAAATATAACAACGATTACTAATAATTTAGATATAAAATAAAGCAGAAATCGCTTGTTTGATAGGAGTATAAGGATAATAATAAATTATATAGTAAGAGAACTATAACAAGAATCGTTTATTCGACAAGCTAAATAGAGCAAGCATGATTAATTTGATAGTCGAAAGAGAGCAAGAACAAATTATTTGATAATCAAAATAGTAAAAAAATTTGATTTATATGATAAGCGAAATGGAGCAAGAATAATTTATTTGATGTTCAAAATAGGGGAGAAAAATTGTTTTTGATAAATTAAATAAAGTTATAATGATTTATTTGTTAAGAATAACAGAGTTAGAATTACTTGTTTGATAAGAAAAGCGAATGAAATTCATTTGATTGATAAGAGAAATAGATATAGGTTAATACATTTTATAGAGTAACAGATCAATCGTTTGTTTGATCAAAAATAATAGAAAAGGAATTGCTAGTTTAATTAAAATAATATAAAATGTTCTCATGGAAATCTTTAATTAATAAGTGATTGGTTATAAAGAAAATTTAATACAATATATTAACATGAAATATTTCTTTACCGTAAAATTTTAGGTAATAAACCCAGGCTATGATTCTGGTTACAAAGTCATGATGTAGCATCGCATTTTCTACTTTCTCTCGATACCTCAGAAAGAAAGTATTATGATCGTCAGAAAAATAAAATCAAAAATTTTGATATGTTGGCGTTTCATGACCTTCCTGAAAAAAAGAAAAGTGGTTTTCACAATGCCGTCTGTCTGTCTGTACCTCGGGCTAGAGCTGAAACTATTTTACCGATTAGGCTCAAACTTGTATCTGGGGTCTTCATAAGATCCCTGCGGGGTTTTTGGAATTAGATATCTAACCCTAAATTTAAAGGTAGTTTATCGAAGGGCAAAAATAGGGGGAAAAAATCGATTTTCTCAAAATTCGCTCTAACGATTTTGATTAAATTTGATATCCAAACACTGTTTAACAATATTAACAAGATGGACACTTTCATTTTATCATAGATAGATTGTGGGAGATATTTCCAATTTTAATAATTTCTCAGCAACTATTTGAGATAGGGAAAAACTTACAATGTAAAGTTGTAGTACTAGTAAAGATATAAATATTTAATTGAAATATATTTGTATAAAACCAACAATTTCTGAGCTAAATTATTCAGCTCTTTGAAAACGAATTTATTCTTATGTTTTTTTGGTGGACAAAGATGTTTTCTATTTCTCAATTTTTCTGTAACAGTGTTCCAAGTTCATAATGCCATAGAGTAAGTAGGTAGGAGTGTCTGTCTGGTGCATCGTACTATTTAAATATTTAAGTGGGGAATACGTAGTTGGATGACTTAACCGCTTGGACAACGTTGACATTTTTACTACATAACCTCTTAGAACCTCGTAGAAAACATACGACAGTGAGGGGGAAAAAAGGCATTATTTTAAGACTCGTCTACAATTTACACACAAATTACTCATTAAAGTAATTTCTGATACCCACATGTGTCCTAGGAAGAGAAGTCAACCTCACAAAAAACAACTCCACACATACACAAAACAGTCAGTAAGACAGGATGTGTTCAAGGTCGTTGTCCTCAACTTTAAACCTCCAAGAAGTGCGTTCGGTTAGAATATAACGTAATTATTATTTAACGCGTTGCATACTTGGGAATTTAGAAGCTATTTTGCAAAGTGGGTTGCATCTTAACTTGACGCATCCTTAGCAAGCTAAACACCTTAACATTTAAAAACCAATGTACGAATTAGAAATAGAGGGAATAAAATGAGCAGCTCACCCTACAAGGTTTCTTGTTTATCTGCTGATAACACTTCCCCTATTCCTCTGACAAATTTACACAGGTACTATACTATTCACGCCTTGAAAACATTGACTTGTTCTTTGAAATTACATTTTTCTTGTTTTCTATTCTAGATAAACATATGCTACCTCAAATTTTTTTAATCTACATCCTGGCAGGAAGACTCTTACAGGCCATTTTCGTGATCAAGCTAAATAGCCTAAGTTGTAGAGGATTTATAAAAAAAATACACGTTAAAATATTACTTTAAGATTTAAATAAAACAATTTCGTGACAGTATGGGACTATTTTTAGAATTATTTAAGAGTTTATGGTTTTTATTTTAACGTTATATCATTAAGACTCACCGAATAAAACGCAAATTCATTATCATAGGAATACCTATCTTGATTTGCCGTGACGTCACAGGTAGGCAACGTCCAAGTGTGCGATATACACCAGAGCTATTTTCCAACAACGTGATGGATGGGGGGGGGGGGGGGGTGGGGGGTTGTGAGGGATCTCATAGTTGCTATATTTACCAATAATTGTCGAATTAGTGGAACGTCATCTAAGTGTACTGAGGTTTTTTTTCTTAATGTTGACCACTCTCCCTCACGCAAATGCGGATACATTCCCTCTCAATTCTACCATCCTTATTCATATCCCAATAGTGTAATTAATTGCTTATAGCCTGGACATGGAGTAAGACAGGTAGAACAAATCTTGTCATAAGCTCAACAACAATTTTATAAAAGAGTTGAAACCACACTAAATTGAATACACACAACACTTTTATACCAGCTTCAGCGGCCGCATTGTCTAAGGTGTTAATCTCACAGAAGACTAGATTGTCGATGATGAAGAGATCGAGTTTAGAATATCAGTCAGGTGTACAAACACTGGTTTTTCCAAAAATGGTTTTCCACTTTCCACGTATGGTTAGTTAAATATTTTGTTCTAAAATTAACCTGTATGTCTTAATAGGGTAATTCACCCTCTTAAATGTACCTGACTCTAATCGGTAAGTGCGACATCCAATTGCTACTGAATGCACCGATGTTCGTTTTTACAGGGTAGTGTGTATATAGTATTATATTTTTTAAAAGGTGTTATTTTTTCATTTTACTCAGTCAACAACCATAATAACATTCGTATATTACGATGCTATAGTATTATTATTATTATTATTACTATTATTAGCACCGCGTCTTACTAACCCTTCGGTTTATACGCATTTATGCTAATGTGTAATGATAGGGTGATTGTGAGATTAAATAGAGGATCTACAGTTTAACGTGGGATCCGAACCACGGCATTCCATAAATTCACAAGTTGTAATTAATAAACGTCTTGTCAGAGGTGAAGGGAGGGTTTGACAATCAGATCAATCCGTGCCGGGACCAAGGATTGAACCCCGGACCCCAGTACAGAAGTCTAACACCTTACTCCTAGACCGCAAGGTCACCCATGCTATAGTAGGATTCTGACAGGAAGGAACGTTTAGAAAATAGAAACATATTATTCAAACTATCAACATTGGTAATATTTTACTATTTTATTAGTATTATTTCATAGGTAATGACATTATCTTTTAAACTAAGATTTGTATACCACATTAATTTACGTATACATTTATGGCATTTTTCTTAGTAACTTGGTGACCTGGTGGTCTAGGGGTAAGGTGTCGGACTTCTGTGCTGGCGGCTGGGGTTCAATCCTCGGTCCCAGCATGTATTTATCTGATTGCCAAACCCTTCCTTCACCTCTGACAAGACATCTTGTGAATGTGAGGAATGCCAGGCCTCCACCGTGGTTCGGATTCCACGTTAAACTGTAGGTCCTTCATTTCATCTCACAATCACCCTACCATTACACATTAGCGTAAGTGCGTATAACCCGAACGGCAGTAAGACGCGGTGCTAATAATAATAATAATCTTAGTAACTTTTATAACTGTCAAAAATGTTCATAAACTATCGAAATCGGGCTGTAGTAGTCCTATGGCATTAGCAACTTATAATATTTTACTTAAAGGATTAATGTAAGCCTATCAATGCTCTAACCAGTGAGCTATCCATGCTCAGGGTAATTATTCACTCATATCTTAAGGCAGAGTCTGTGATGGATAGTTCAGTGGTGGAACATTGTTGTACTAAGACAAAGGTCGATTCCCGTGGACGGTTTTCATGTTTAAATCTATTCGAATATTACTCAGTTACGGTTGAATTTCATTTATACTAATACTTTGCACCACGTATTACTACCCGTTTGGGCTATACGCTTTGATCTTTGTTATTACACTCATTCATGCCCTATGTTTCACCTTTCATATACTTAATTGTACAGCGTTGCTTTCTTTAATCTCAGAGAATTAAGATTAAAATGACTAATATTAATTAACAGCACCAGCATACGTATATATGACTGTATATCTTAGCTGGGATTGCCGGATGAATGAATTGTGTGCATAACTCTCACTCTAGATTCATTCATACATCCATGTAAGTGTGTTTTAGTAATTTTACCTCTTAACGCTATATATATATATATTAGAAAATTTAAATTTAATTTAAATTTTATCTCTTGGCGCTATATATATTAGAAAGTTTAAATTTTATCTCCTAACATTATATATATATATATTAGATAAAATTTAATAAAAAAATACTTCCAGGGATGTATAAATGAATCTAGACTGAGAGTCACGCACACAATTTATTTATCTGACAAGATATACAGTCCAATTTTTAAAATTGGAATGGCCTTATCTGACGGCTAGAAAAAGCTACTAGATCTAATGCCTTCTATTCTTACGTGAAGTCATGTTATTTGAAGCTCTCACTTTTAATAAATACTATTAATATATTATAAAATAGTACGAATAATATAGTAACATTCCATCAATTTCCGTTTGAAAAAAGTTTTTTGTATTTTCTAAATGTCTCTTCCTATAAAAATATGACTATATTTATTTGGTATTTGGGTCAAAACATTCACGCTGTTGAAATCAATACTTTAACGAAATGATTATTTACCACTAACGTCCTATTTTATTCCAGGAAGGCCCTACAATAATAATTAGATTTGAACCCTCACAAGCGACTTTTTCAATCGCATAATAGAAAGCCCTAGAGAAGTGTATGTCACACAAAATATTAGAGCTAACCATTAGTATATAATGAGTTTATTCCCATTTGTCGTATATTATTTTTCGCCACCATATTTAGCAGCCATCCCTCACCTTGTGGTTGTTACATTGATGGAATGATGGCCGATCATTAAAAAAACAACATATTTGACCAAATTTATACTTTTCATGGTTAACTGGAAAAGAGTGGTTGATTTTCGGAAGAGAGTTAATGGAACTAGAATTTCTGATTGCCAACTTATTTCTACATACTGAAGTAAATATTGTTTCGATTACTATTTTTTGCGGATTAAATTTATATTCCATTTCATTTTCAAGTACAAAATTAAATATGAAACTGAAACATTAACTGATAAAGATAAATTTATCATTTGTTAGCTTCATTTAGTAGTTTGCTGGTACCTGATATATATTTAATTACCAGATCTTATTACAACTTCAGGTTATCCACATATTTGATAATCACTCTAATTAGGTAGAAATGAGAAAGGAAGTGTTTTAGAAGTAATATACCTGTATTTGCTTGGAAGGAGAGGGGGAAAACATTTAGGAAAAAACACCCTCAGTAGACTCGATCGGAATTTGAACCCAAATCTTTTTTCATCGGCAGTTTAATCTATTGACTGAGACCATTCCGCCACCGAATCAGGTCGCTTAAGTTACATAGTTTTAAGTGTTGGAGTGGTTTAGTGTCAGAAAAATGCATCAGTAAAAAAAATAGTTCAAATTGCTGATAAAATACCTCTATAGATATTTTACTGTGAGGTACTTTCATTCGCTTAAGATGGGATGTAAGAGTACTTCATATAGAGTAAGTATTTCTGTGGCTTTTGTAATAAAAACATCTTGGACAAAATTAATAATTGCTTAGTGACTACATTTAGTATAATGTTCTGCGCCGGAGAACATCGAAAACGCACAAGAGGTAAGAAACCTCATATCAAAAACACTCAAAGATATGAACCAATAGCGCAGCGAAAACACAACTGTATAACGTGGCAATATGTAAAACATGTATTGTAAACAACCCCCCTTTACTCTTTACAATAATCACAATATAAAACTTCAAGGTTAGGTTAAGTTGGTTAGGACTTAAACACAATACAGATCAAATTTAAATACTGATATATACCCCAAAGTAGGTACACAAATTCGACCTGTGCACTTTCAGTACGTGGTCGTTTTAACATAAATAACACACACACACACACACACACACACACACACACACACACACATACACACACACACATACACACACACACACACACACAGAGTAATCTCAACAGATTTTAAAAACTTAAAACTGGTCAAGGGCTTCGTAATATTTGATGAGAAACTTAAGTGATAGTCAAATTCCGCAATGTCCATGACAAATATTAAACAACTGATAAGTGTAAAATATCAAATTAAATTTTTCTACTGAAGGAATATTTAATTTATTTTGGTCAGAAACGTATTTTTTTTTTTGCTATAAAAACTATACAAAATACTGATCTTAACTCACGTCTTCCAGCATTCCACCTGTACTTTTAAAAGTTTGACACATTAATGTAAAAAGTAATATTTGTAAACATGTTCAGGAAAGTAAAGGATTACTAATTTATCAAGAATTGAATTTTAAAAAAAAATGATTCAGTAAAACGTGGGCATTAGTAGACATATCTTGAGGAAGATAACCATCAGCCCGAATGGTTGGCCAATATATCTGTTGGAGAAGGTGCCAA
Source organism: Timema cristinae (assembly GCA_039000515.1). Lineage (NCBI taxonomy): Eukaryota > Metazoa > Arthropoda > Insecta > Phasmatodea > Timematidae > Timema > Timema cristinae. The sequence goes on along the minus strand of JBCFYV010011172.1, from coordinate 36,606,857 downwards.
GACTTCACGAACTAAAGGTCGACATTTTCGGTGCCCTGCCCCTCGTAGGTTTCAAGTTTACAGGGCGGTATATCACGGATGGAGGGGGCTAGGACCCGACCAATATGTGTCCTCCTACACGGTGGTTACTGTCCGATCACTGTCTGCGGAAACGAAGAAACGACTTAGACATAGATAACTGGACGTTGAAATACCAGTACCACGCGACATAGATGTTACACTGGGGATACTCTACAAAACTAGGTGCTACAGCTCAATTTTCATAATAAGATTTGTTTTAGAGAATATAAACATGCTCTTTTTTGCTGTCAACATGGATAGATAAACTTCTACATTGTGATTAGCGATATTCTACAGGTTTTTATAGTATCCGTTAAAAGGTACAGCTGACTATCACGTTACTTTACGTATGAATACGTGAAAGTAGTCTTGTAACTTTTCTAGCTGTCAGATAAAGGCCTTTCTTTGAAAATAAGACTGTCCGGTCCGTAAATGACAACGTTGTTTACAGGTTGTTTTATGACGGCTACAAATGGACCGTTGGCTAGAGAAACGTTGTAAGTCAACGTTTGTGTATGTGTATATATGTATATATACGTATATCTATACATGTAAGTTGTAAGTCAACGTTTTGTGTGTGTTGTGTGTGTATATATATATATTTCTGAGACCTCTTTGAATTTTAATTTGAATCAGAATTTGATCTTTTAAATACTAAAATTAGGAACGTCAAATCGAATCAGAATTTTATTTAGATTTGGATTTGAAATTTTGAAGCTCTGTAATATGTATATATATGTATATATACATATACACACATGTACATATACATATTACAGAGTTTAAGAATTACAAATAAAAAAACAAATACAATTTAGATTCGATTTGACGTTCCTAATTTTAGCATTTAAAAGATTCAATTCTGATTCAAATTAAAAGTCAAATAGATCCAAGATATTATATATACTTCATAAGTGCACGTATTTTTGACACAATTCCTTTGTGGCATTTGTTATATCTTTATTTGTAATAAAAAATATTTTACGTACTCTACAATTGTGAGGTTAAGAAGTCAAATACAAGAGAGATTTTGTTTTAGCATCCCGTTTTATTACCCGTTCGGGCTATACACATATGTTCTAATTATATGCTAAAGGGTTAAATACAAGAAAAGTTTAATTTGGATTAAGTGTAACCACCTTTTCATGAATAGTGGGACAAAACAAATCTCGATACACCTGAACGCTGCGAGGGTAATCTATTATTACGTCAAAAATACTTTTTAGAATGTCAAGAATTCCTGCGAGAGAGATTTTTTTTTTTAGGATGATTGAACGTTAGCAATGATAATTGAGAAAATAATCGTATTCTACATGCAGGTTTGACCTAACAGATGGTGTTCAACTGTGATTTGGGCGATTGGAACCTTGCCAACTGTGAAAACTATTTTCTCATATTATTTTTTTATTTATTCCTCCACATACTGTACATGACAGTGTAGTCTTAGCCTGTATAATTAAATGGGCTACACCATGGAGAATGCGCTCACGTTAAAAAAAAAAATGTAATGGTATAGATAAGGATGAAATAAAGGCGACGAGACAACTAAGGCAAACCATAAACGAGTCGATAATTGATTTGAGATCGTAAAACTTGTCGACGAAACAGTTACTACGTCTCAATCGATCGGTCCTTTCACCTGGAATGAAATACTTTGATTGTGTTTCTAGACACCAGTGAAATCATAGTTTTACCCATCAACGACGCTGCTTTAATTATGTCGTTTTAGTGCTATTGACCCCAACTAGTTGATAATTCAATCACTTAGCCTATGCTCGCGTTTTATATAACTGAAAGGGTGTGTGGTATACAATTTATGTATAAATTTTTTTTATAAAAAGGCCTTTTCTGATAGATAGAAAAAAATACTAGATCTACTTTAAAGTAAGGTCATGTGATATTCATCTGTCGTTTTTGATATATAATATCAACAAATATAAAATAACACTAATAATATAATAAAATATTATCGAAGTTAATCACAGAAAGATATGTTTTGTATTTTATAAAAGTTACTTCCTTCCAAAATTCTACTTATATAAACTCTATGAAAGAAATGTTCGTAATTGGAATAAATTCTATTAAAACCTCGCCTTACTACCCGTTCGGGTTATACAACTACTGTTTGTAGGTCTACTAATTACTCTAATGAGTTAGGGACGAGAAAGATTTAATTTAGAATAAGTGTAGCCATATTTGCGTAAAGGAATAGTGGAAAATCATTTAGGGAAAGCCACCCACAGTACACCCAACCGAAATCGAACCCTGATCTCCCCATTATTGACAGCCTATTCTATTGCGAGATTGATGCCTTAGACCATGCATCCACCAAAGAGGGTAGAGTTGAAATTTTATTTCTTGTATTAGGTAATCTATTTTGGGAGGGATGGAGTCCTCCACGTCTTATTATACCTGACAAGGTTATCCTCATATTTATGCTAGGGATCTTGGCATGAATGATATATAATTCAGAGGAAATGTACCTAAATTTGAATGGAGGAAGAGGGGGAAACACACATGTCACCGTTACTCTTAGTCTGGATAGATACATTCATCTATTTGATCAACGAAAAAACTTAATATAATAATGCATATAACACGAACGGGTAGTAAGACGTGGTGCTTAATAAAATAAAAAAGATAATATTAATAAATGTATTTTGTAAATTTATGCCTCTTTTATAATATTAAAATCTATCTTAATACATGAAATACATCTAGATTAAGCCGTTGTTCATCCCCTTCGGTAGTTGGATGGTCTAAAGCAGGAGTGGCCAGACTTTTTGAGCTAAGGATCTACACCTAGGAGGGAAAATCCTTTGCAATCTTCTAAGGAACCTTTAGTTTAAATTGTTTGCTTCATTGGTAGAAAATTAATAAACCATTTTGTGTTGTTTTAATAGTGAAATTATATTGCATATAATAACTTATAGGCCTTTCACACACTGAAACATGAGTTTTTCATCAAACCACATATACATAATTTCCTTGTAAAGGATATTTTTTTCACTAAACTCTTGACTTTTAAGTTGATGTATGACACCGTATAATCTTAGGATAGTTTGTTGAATGAGAATTCATATTTACTCTGTCATAGACGAAGGCAAGATTGTAAATGGTCATCAGTCAGACAGCTTCGATATTTCTATCTTCTAATGTTGATATGAGAAAAATTTGCAAAGCGTTTCTTTTATTTTCTTTCTCTCAATCATTTTTAATCGCTCGACAAGGCGATCGATGAAACTAGCTGCCATGGTTGACCGGTAGATCGCGATCGACTGTTTGGCCACCCCTGGTCTAAGACATCGGTTGTGAACCTTTTTCGATTGCATATCCCTTGATAGCCCATCTTCATGAATTGTGCTCAACACATTAAATTAATTTATAAATAATTATAAAAACTATTTTATGTTTGAAAATGAAATCGAAATCCTGTTTCAAGGTCAAATATAGAAGCAAATCGTTGAGTTAATTTCTATAAATTTGACTGATCTTTTGTCTTACAATGTTGGCATAATATGAAGCTATTTCCACCGTGCATTTTTCAAATATTTTCGCGTACCCCCAAACGTCCTGGCACGTACTCCACGTTGGGAACCACTGGTCTCAGATGATGATAGGAAACCTGCAGCCTTTAGGCCATAAGTTGCCTTTTGAGGTTTTGGTTGCGGCCTTTTCGCTTTTTTTTTATTAAGCCAATTATATCTCTTCATTGTTTGAAAACCATACATTCCCCAACGTAGTTTATTTTAATTTAAAAAATTGTTATTTTAAAGCATAATGATAATAATAATTAACTGCTATTATTGATATATTTATCTATGATTGGCGCACTATCATATATTGGAAAATAATCACTGTACATAAAATGTGCGATACGACCTTATGAGGAATCAGTGAAGTGACATACGACCTACCAGTGCAAAATTTACCCCCCCCTCCCACCACTCCTTTCCCTGATCCAAGGCATCACTTTCTGTAAACTTGGTAACCGAAGACGGGGAAATCGGGGTTCGAATCCTAGTTGGGCTTACTGAGGTGTTTTTTCCCTAAATGTTTTCCACTCATGCTCCACGCAAAGGCAAAAATATTTCTTCTAAATACCACCTTCCTACTCACTACTACAGCAGCGTAAATAATATGCATGCTTGCATCCTGAAGGTTAGTAAGATGTGGTGTAAAAAACCCCAACAGCGGGTCTTTATTTAAATTATTATAAATATATTCACGTAAAACACTGAATTCGTGCAGTAGGAATTACCTAAGATATATGAACACGTTTTTGTTTCCTTTTAAGTAAAAGGTATTGGCATAGCATCTGATATGACGCGGAATCAATATGTGATACTTGTCCAGATAGGCTTTGCTGAATATTTACGATTGTATGCTGAATATTTACGATTGTATGCACTCCTGAGTTCCAGGAAATACGAATAAAACATGCAAGACAACAATGAGACACGTACATCCACTCAACACAGATAACAGCGAAGGTGATACAAATGTTGCACGACGACGGATTAACTGCAACACACAAACAAACACACGAGGTATTTGAATGCACCCATCATGGAGTTACCGACAAATGATCGTTTCCGGCGACGTTCTAAGACGAGGTTCCGTCCACTGCAAGTGATGCGAATGGTTCATTTTCAAAGGACGCGAGACCTGCATTGTGATGTCAACGTCGTATGATATGTGACGCCAAGGTGACTTCAATGCGAGAAGGATGACCAACTTTATACGCGTGACCTTCTACGCACCACTGTGCTATGCGTCTTATTTCACATCCGGGTTAACCACGTTCTTTCACAGGTGTGGTAGAGGGATGAGGTAGGAAATTTTTCCACAATTGCGCGAAGAAAGAATGGTAAAACATTAAAAGGGGGTAAACTTGGGTGTATTCATCAGGGATTTGAAGCTTAGACTCCCATAATTGGTTGGTCAAGAGAAGAGACTAGTGGTGGTAAGAAAGAGGAAGGTAAATTTCAGAGAAAGTGTACCCACATTTTCTCGGAGGGAGAGTGGAAAACCATTGTGGAAAACCAACCTCGCAACACCATACTAAGATTCGAACCTCATTCTCCTCGTCATTGGCAGTCTAGCCTACTGCAAGAGTAGCGCGTTAGATCATGGAGACATCAAGGTGGGTAGAATATCACTAATAATATAGTAACATATTATTTATGTTGGGCTTAAAAATATGTTTGTATTTCTAAAAGGCCCTTTCTATGTAAATTGGTCTGTAATTTAACTTTTAATGTATCAAAATATTTGCAATTACGTAGTTGAGATTACTATTTTATGAACTAGTAAATTATTTATTGAATTGCAATCTATGTAAATATAATGTTTCGCACACCTTTTCGTATTTTTATTCTTTTTCGTAAACTCTAGAAAAACAATCTGGCTACATGACTGTCAAAACTATTGGGAAATGTGTGTTTATCTAGCCCTTTATATATTAAACTCGCTTTGCTCGTTGGGGGCTCCGCCCCCAAACTCCCAGTGGGTTTTATTGGAAGTGGATGTAAACTAATGTAATTCCAGCGTTGTTTTGAACGTAACAACTTAAAGTTACCGATATTGTATTGTTTATACCGCACAGACTTTAAAGTTGCCCCACCATTTTGAATTTTTTCAGGAGTTTTTTTTTTTAAGTTTTACCGTTGGTTACAGGCTAGAAGCTATAAGTTTGCCAAATTTCAAGTTTCTAGCTCATCTGGAAGTGGGTAAACATTAATGTCAGTAGTGAGTGAGTGAGTCAGCCATGTGGCTTTATATTAGTATAATTCGAAGCATGGAACTAAAGTCGATGTTTAAGAATTTTTAAATAGTTACTTTTTGTTTTAAAACATTTCTAATAATAAGGTTAATTTCCCTTGTTTGTCTTGAACTTTATAAAAAACTAGATTCATTACTAGTTCAATAATAGTAAAGATAAATTTTAAATTGGCTAAATGTTTCAAACTGTTTGGAAACTTACTAATAAAAGTCCTCCTCTTTCACCTTATTACTTCAGCCCTCATTTACAAAATTAACAATCATATCTAGGCTAAAGTTACCCTCATCGGTGGTCACAAGGTCCAAGGCGTCAGGAACGCAATATAGTGAAATACCAATGAAAGGGACGTAAGGTGGTGTTTTTTCATTATTGTTATATCTCCACGATAATGTGGGTGCACTTCCTCTAAAGTAAGGTACTCTTTTCTAACCAATAAACTAGGCTAGTAATTATCTGGATTTTAAACCTAATAGTTAAAAAAATATATTTTACAGTTTAAACAAAAAAATAACAAATAAAATGGTCCAGGTAAAATATGGATACTAACGTTTTTCTAGCCCATCTCACAGAAAATGGCGGCACAATTAATTAAAAATCAAACCTCCTCTTCCTATTTGGCTTGTAGAATCTATATTAAAAAGGTTGTCTGAGATATCAACATCCTCTAGGTAAGTTGCGAAATATGAACGTTAAAATAAACATAGAATCACACAGCGTGCGAACCATCAAACTTCATAATGATACGCAGAACACTGCAATGTAAACTTAAGAACCGTAAAAAACATAAACGGTTGAAACCACTTTTACACTCATCTCAACATAAACATAACATTGATTACGTTCATAAAGTTGTGTGGTTTATTTTCTTCTCAACAAGTGTGGCTGGTGACGCTTACTTCTTTAATTCACATTCCTTTTTAATACCTGCCTCACCATTTGCTTCAATACGGTTGTTTGGAGTGTTTTAAAATGGAGCTAGATTGCGTTTTAACCATACAATTTCACGCATTTTACATCACATAATGACCTACCTGCGTGATCAACCTTTGCTCAGGTGGAAGAAAAGAAAATACACGAATTTATCTTGTAGCAGAAATTGACTCCTAATTTCATATGAATGTTGAAATAAAAGGAATCAAATAATTTCGAATCTACTCTTTACAAAAATAGTTCAAGGGATTAATTTCAAACACTGTATTACAATAGAAGCATGTGATCTATTTTTTACTTTACACTTTCACCGATCTATACTAATATTATAAAGAGGAAAGATTTGATTTTTTTTTTTTGTAATGGATAAACTCAAAAACTACTGGACCAGTTTTAAAAATTATTTCACAAATATAAAGCTACATTATCAGCGAGTAACATAAGCTATATTTTATTTTGAAAATTTAATTTATTCCTCATAAAAATGTCGATAGTATAATATATAGTCGTTGGAAAAAAAAGTTGATGAAGGGAGTGAAGGGTAGGGGGGTAGGGTGTGAGGAAAGAGGAATGAAATGAAAATAAGAGGGAGGATAAAAAGAGGGAGGGGGCTACACAGTGATGGCAGGACTATATTTTAAAAAAATAAGTAAAAAAGTTTTGTTTTTATATTGACATGATGGATGATTTGAAGCTTTGTTTTACAGGATTCTTTACAATATTTTTTTACGGGGAAGGGGGCTAGTCGTCAATAAAATGAGTTAAACTGTGGAAATATAAAAGTTTATATATATTTTGTAAGATAAGAGCGAAATATACATTCATACAGAATTTGGCATCGTTTGAATTTCATCTTTAAGTCAAAAAATGTAAAATAAATTTGTTCTGTGCTGTCGTATGTTGATCTGTACTATGCTTATATGGAAACCTACAACCGGGGAGAGCATCCCTGTTGCCAATCGCCACAAGTGGCGGATTGGCCTGAAATCGTGAAGAATTTGAATTAACCAGCAATTACAGTAAAATAAACATTTTTCCCAACACTCCCCTACACACCCTTTCCTAAAATTTTCAACTCTGCCTTCAGACCAAAAGGATTGTAAAACGTTGCATTAGATTTTCTTGCACTTTAAATTAGAACAATTTTCATCATTTTCGTCTGAGGAATTTGTAACTTAGTAGTTAAAATGTAGACTTATTGAATAACGTTGTTCAAACAGTGCGTGTTGTTTTAAAGTTGGTTTCTCAATTTTTACATTGTGTCACGAATTTCACTTCTCATTCGCCACACCTGTGGCTACACTGAAAAATATGTTTTAAAACTCTGCTCTGCAGGTTGCGATACTATATCAAGCCCAATATTTTTGTATTCGTTTAATCCATTTTTAAAATATAACTATATAGAAGTTCATGTCATTTGGATAATCCTAAATAGTCTTTTTCTTCGAAAATTTAGTTCTAGACACACACACAGAGCACACAAAAAATAGGTGTTATTTTGAATGTTGCTGATGAAGTATATTGTTTCTATATATTCAGAAATATATCTACCTAGTTAATACTTAATATTTAAAAAAAGCGTATAGCCCGAATGAGTAGTAAGACACGTTGTTTAAAAAAAATTATAAGCCATGGATAAATCTATCAATGATAAACTATCTCTTGTTAAATGTCCAGAACCTTTGATCTGTTTTAGTAGTGTGTCTGTATCCTGAGTTGAGGGCTCCATGTTCGATTTCCAACACTCTCAAAATATCTATCATTGGTAAATTTGTGCTTTCGCATTTCACAATGATGAATTAGTGACCGGGGAACTCGTCTTTGTGTCTGTTATAATGTTAAGTGTGTGTGTAAGTCATCTGATGAGACACAATCACACGGTTCAGAAAGTGCACGTGAAATTTCCGTAGTGAAGGAAGAGAGAGTGGGAAGCCATTTTAGGAAAACTAGTCTTAATCCAACTGACCGGGATTTGATTCGATCTGTCCAACACCGGGCAAACTGGATTAGATGATGGATTAAATGACCAAGCTATTATATCTTTTAATCATGGTTATAGCCGCAACTAAATATCATATTCTTTAAGTTGAAACATCACATCTGGAAACGAGAATCCAACCAGGAACTTTTGGCTTATTACACCAATGTACAGTATCCCCATGGCTTCTTTGGTGCTGACTGACAGCTCACAGCTGACAGCTAAATGCTTTGAAAAGTTACCAGACCAAATTATGTATCCCTACGCTGAACCATAAGATCTGCAAAAATATGTGTTTAGCAGCTGTCACTTTTGACAGTAAAAATTTATGTATTATACCTAAATATTGCAGTCAGAAGTCAGCTGTGAGCTGTCAGTCAGCGCCAAAGAAGCCATGGGGCTACTGTAACCACTGAGCTATCCAGGAATATTATTACGCACGTTTTTACATTTGGCAGATGTAAGGTGTCTGCGTTATCTGAGAGCTCGTGATATTAATTGATCACACATATGTAGCTGACAATTTCAGCACGTCCACAGACTCTACCTTAAAATATGAGTGAAGAATTACCTGGGCACAGGAATATTCTTGGATAGCTCAGTGGTTAGAACATAAGCATACTAATACAAAGGTTCCGGGATCGATTCCCGTGTCCAGATGTCACGTTTCAATTTAAAGAATAGACTAGTTGAGCCTGACATTTAGTCCACATGCTCACAAATGAAAGTAAGGATGAACCTATAGTGGTGAGGAGAGAGACTGTACGTCCACATATGAGCACACGGCCGGTTAAAGAATCCCGCTGCTGTGGTACAGTCAGTCTCGAGTGGTTCAGGAGATAAAGAGGTACTTGAAGGGACGCTGAGAGGCATGTAAAGAGGAGGAGCAAGCATCCTCATCGAACATATTCCACGGGTGACCGTTTACATGATGCTGCGTTTGGGCTGTAAGGGCATCTTAAGAGCCCGTCTCACCTCTCGGATTGCATCTAACCTAGGTAGGTAATACAGCTCAACCCAGGCATCGCATCATAGTTATTATTATATAGCACCGCATCTTACTACCCGTTCGAGTTATACGCACTTACGCTAATGTGTAACGGTAGGGTGATTGTAGATTAAAATGGAGGACCTACAGTTTAACGTGGGAACCGAACCACGGTGGAGGCCTGGTATTCCCACATTCACAAGTTGTGATTAATACACGTCTTGTCAGAGGTGAAGGAGGAAGGGTTTGGTAATCAGATGAATCTGTGCGTGACCGAGGATTGAACCCCGGACCTCAGAACAGAAATCCAACTTCTTACCTCTAGACCACCAGGTCACCTTAGAAAACAATAGAATTAAGACCCAATGATACTTTTTTTTTACGATATTAAAAAAAAATACAACACGATTGAAAAATAATTATTTTAAAACTAAAACAATTTTGAGCCGGTTTTTATTTTCTACCGCGTCTTACTACCTGTTCAGATTATACGCATATATGATAATTACTCTAATTGATAGGGAGGAAAGAGGAAGCATTTCATAGGTAATCTACACGCATTCGCATGGAAGGAGAGTGGGAAATAATTTGGAATAAACCACCCGGTTGACCCAACTGAGCAGGCCAGTCTAACACAAGACTTATATCTTAGACTATTCGTCTAATGAAACGGATGAAAACACTATCTAACTAATCCCAATCTAGTTGTCAAATGAAAAATGCAAAAAAACCACACTTCGTTACATTTTATGGTTCGAGAGTAATTTTATGTCTAATTTACTAGCTAATCGGTTTTGAGATGGGACCACAGATAATCCAATACCGCTAGCTTAGCTAGGTAACAAAGAACCAGCCGTCGCAACGTAATGGGGTTTTCTGTATTAAACAACTTAAAAAAAACCAGTAGAATCGAGACCATTTAAACAACTTTATCCTATTTATTAAAAATATAACATAATTTAAAATCAATTATTCTAAAATTACAAAAACAATTATTCAAATTATCTCAATGTATCTGTTGATAAATACAAAATGCAGAAAACTTAAATTCAATTATTTTTCTGGTTAGAAAGTAATCTTGTATCTTGTGCTCTTAAATTGTACAAAGAGACTAGAATACAAAATGGAGCATTCTTACCAAAGTAACAAACCGACAGTTAAAAGAGATCAACACAAATGTTTAATTGTTCGGAAACTTCTCCGAGTACCACAGTTAACGTACACACGTTTTTGGTACGTTTCGGAGCTTCTCAAATTTTACGAGTTTTATTTTAAAAATGAATCGAACTAAAATCCGAGTATCGATCTTTTATTTTACCTACAAATACGAATATTTGAAAACATAATTATAATAGGTTAAAGTTCTCATATTTATATTAAAAATATATTATAATTTTCATTTTTTTCACATTAGTTTATTGTGTTGCTATAGAACAGCGGTTCCCAGCCTTTTTTCGCTTGCATACCCCATGGCAGCATATTTTCATCAATTTTTCGCAACACATTTAATAATTAATTAGTTAATTAATTAATTAATTATTAATCATAATTATTATTATTTTAAGTTTCAAATTGAATTAATTTTCTCAAGGTTAAATATAGAAGAAAACCCGCACCGACTTTTACCATTTCGTTGAGTTAGTTTCATTATTTTTACCTGATCTTTTGTTTTACACTGCTGGCATATGTAGCTCTCTCCGCCAGTATTCAAATATTTTCGCGTACCCCCAAATGTCCTGGCACGTACTCCACGTTGGGAGCTGCTGCTGCTACAGAAAATGAAGGGTACAAGGGAAAAGGGGTAAAGTTGTGTTACACATATTTTCCGAAAACCATTACTCTTTTTTTATACTCAAACCTCATAAGGACCACAGCAAATACTTTATTTTTTAAATTAATTTAAATATCACATATGCCTCTTTTAACCATAATCTAAAATGTATTATATATGTCTCATAGCTGTCTAATAGATGGCAGCAGTTCAATTTCCTCCTTTTCCAATGTACTCTTCAAATAAAAGTAGTAGGTATTCGTATTTTTTCAAACATTATAAATTAAAATTCCGCCAGGTAGTAAATTAATAGTCTGAAGTCTAGCTGTTAGGTTTGTACTAATTTATTATTATTATTATTATTATTATTATTATTATTATATATTATTATTATTAGCACCGCGTCTTATTATCCATTCGGGTTATACGCACTTACGCTAATGTGTAATGGTTGGGTGATTGTGAGAGGGAACGAAGGACCTACAGTTTAACGTGGAATCCGAACCACGGTGGAGGCCGGGCATTCCCCACATTCACAAGTTTAGATTAATACACGTCTTGTCAGAGGTGAAGGAAGGGTTTGGTAATCAGATAAATCTGTGTCGGAACCGGGGATTGAACGCCCGACCCCAGCACAAAAGTCTGACACCTTACCCCTAGACTGCCAGGTCACCTTACTAATAATAAATTAGGATTAAACCACTGGTATCATAATAAATCTGAAAATAAATAAATGAAGTGAGATGTTTTATTTGTTTTAATCTCAAATCTAAAATTTTTTTTTAATCCTTGAATCTCACATTTGAAAAATCCATTCAAAGTTTAGTTATTGTAATCAAATATCTGTATCGTAATTAAATAAAATGTAGATATTTACTAATAAAATTTTTTAAAAAATCGAGCAACTGAATACAATAATATTATGAGAGGGTTTGTTATAAGATTTGATTGGTTCTCCTTGTTGCTATATGTATTCCAAACAAAATATTATTATTTAATTTAAAGCTTACTTTCCTAAACACACGGCCGTATTTACATACTTTTAATTAATTATTTACAGTACTGTAAATTTAATTCTGTCATTAAACAAATAAATACAAATTTCCTGAAAAAAAAATCACCTATTGACTTGAAATTTTTCGCGTTATTAAACCTCAAAATATAAATAGGAATTTTCTAAAGTAAGCACTGACACTCCTGTCCAATTTTTATAAAAAGGGATTTTAACAAAAAAAAAAGTTTTCGGACAATACTGATAAGATTTTAACATATAATCAGTATATAGGATGGAAGACTTTGTTTTTTTATTAAAAAGTGAAAGTAATGATAGCTTAAATAAAATTAATTAGAAATTAGTTAAAATTAATTAGAAACCTAATGTTGTAATGAAGGCGTTTTATTAATAATAATTATTAAAAGTGTCTTACATATAAAAAAAACTGGGTCTAAATATAACGCTCCTTACTCTCAACCTTAGAATGTTTTCTAAAATGTTATGTATTATAAGTATAGGCAATATTATTATATGTTGGTTCATTGAGTGCTAGGAAAACTTCTCATTTTGACATTTTTATTACTATCAATATGTTTAGCACACTTGCTACTAACGGCCTAACTTAATTGATAAGATCATAAACCCTCTCTCTCTCTCTCTCTCTCTCTCTCTCTTAATATATATATATATATATATATATATATATTAATATATATTATAAATATATGTATGTGTGTGTGTAAAACTGATATGTTACAATACTTCAATACTATAATCAAAGTAGGCCTTTACAAATAAGAATCACTATTAGCGTGGAGAGAGGATGAGAAAACCACAACAATAAATCACTTGTCAAAAACCAGCCTCAGTTCACTGAGCCAATATTCGAACCTTTTCCTCTTCGTCAACAAATATCGAGAGCTATCTGTTAATCACGCCCTCAATCGCTCGCTCGCCAATTTGACCACCCAGTCGCTCGCTCAATTGCACGCTTGTCAGTCTGGCCGAACGCTAAGATTCGAACACCTATCTCCACTTACATCGGCAGTCCACGAGAGTGAATTATCAGTGCTATTTTATTGGCACTGATATTATCTATCAAAGTGAAAACTGTATGTCACATGACTTAATGTATAAGTAGATCTAATATTTTTTCTAGCGGTCCTATGAGAATTGGACCGTGCGTGCGAGATAAGTCCTTGTTCCACGCGGGGCCAAGAGATCCGTTGCTACAGTTGCTAGCATCTCTTGAGACTACTAATTGCCGGGATGTTGCTAAGAGGGACCACCCACAAAGAGAACCAACAACTTTAGGTAGAGGTAGCCCCCGTGTGTGACTGAAGACTTTGTCTTGAAACCCTGGGACAGTGCATATGGTGAAGTGAACTATTTAAATATTAAAAAATTGGTGATGTTGGTGAAGAGCCAGTTCCTTGTACAGTCCACACTCCCTCCACGTTTCTTATTCTCTGAGATGAGAGCTTTCGTTTCGAGCAGTTTATTTCTCGAGCAGTGGCGACTCGTTACTAAAATTAGTGGGGATGCTACTCCAGAAAATTTTTAGTCTTTGTTTTAAAATTGTGTAAAAGGAAAAAAAAACACGCATAATAAGAACATTTATTCAAGAACTTGATAAAATCTTAACAAAAAAAAAACCAAACCTTTTTTATTTACTTTAACTTAAATTGTTATAGTTCAAGCTTGATCTATTAATTAAAAAAAAATCCATTCTTCTTGTTTTAATTTGGGCAAAAAGTTCAATAATTTTCTCCTTGATCTCTGGATGACAATTGAGGAAATTTTTCTCCATTGAAAGTACTGCAAGCACATTTAGTCTTTCTGTAAAATAAAATAACCGAAAATAAAATAATCAAATAGAATAGCTGGGAGCAGAATAATAATCTAATTCTACATTCTTCTACACTTTATAACATTCAAGAATATGGTACACGGTTTTTAAGCACAACACACGTTGAGTAAAAAACAACTTCCTTCCACCATTACGCCAGAGCCGGCACTGCGAGAGCAACAGTGATCTCTCTACCTGGCAGTCCAGTCTTCCTCCCCACTCCCTTCCTATGTGCGCATGCGCACAACAGTCAAACACCACATCGCTGGCACTGTGAAGCGCGCAGTTCCATTCAAAGATTTTTGTATCTTTTTCATAAACTGGGGATGGATACTGAAGTACTGACATTAAGCTTAAGGAATATATATTGTACTACAAAAATAAATAGATAATTAAAGAAAAAAGAACTCATTATATTAAATGTTATCGATAATATCAAGTGGAAATAGGGGGTGCTGCATTTCCACAGTGCCTATACACGAGCCGCCACTGTTATCTAGACGAAGTGATGACTCAAACAAGTTGAATGTCGTTTCGTCACGACTTATTAACAGAATACATCAAAATAAAATATACGTGGAACATGTTTAAGACAACGTTTAAGGCGGAAAATACATTTTCTAGAGACGAGGTGAGTGTCTTAAGGGTTCTTCCTACATGGAGGAGAGCGCTGAGACGCGTTGCAAGATTTTATAAATCCCGTTTTATCCAAGAGGCTGTTTGATATCTTTTAAATATAGCTTTCAACAAAATGTAGGCAAAAATTATCAACAGGTTTATGACCAGTCAAACTTTCTCTCCCACCAGCGTAATTCAACCAGAATAGCTCGTACGGTTAGAAATACGTGATGAAAAAATAAACCTAACATGCTGATAACTTATGAAAACCTTGATATATTTCAAATCGGTTAACATGTTTTGGGGTAACGTGTCTTGAAAGGACGCCTCTGCCGTTCAAATCACGTCTGGCAGCAATTGAAACTTCTTCGGAGATTAACTGACTATAATGTCTGTGCACTGCGGAGTGTGGGCCAGTAGTACGCATGCGCGCCGTCATGCCCTCTACCGGTGGGAGTAAGAAATAGAGTAACCATCACTGTCACTTTTTGTTGCCATAACCTACAAAACTAGCCTCAAATACTGTGCGCTTGAATAAACAGGCAGACTTGTCCCGAACAAATTATGGTTCATTTAATATCTGAAGAACATTCTCTTGTTTTCTTTTGATTTTTTTTTCTCCAGAGACGTCTAAAATATTGTTTACTTAAAGTCAGCGTAACACGATTACAAGCTATCGGTCCCGACATCTGAATGACCCACATGGTGAAATTGACATCATTTTACCTTCCAGATAAAAAGGATCAAATAAAATGTTCCTACACACATTCTTTGAAGGAGACGTCCATGAAATCATGTTGCGTGAGATCAAAATGGTCGACTTTTACAGTTGCTATCAAACCATAACATGTTTATGATACCTTTAATGTTTCAACTATGGCACGCAGAACCTTGTCAGGATAGTCCAGTTGGGTTTGCTGGTATTGAGATAAGGTGGGGTTCGAAACCAGGTTAGGTCTACTCGGAGTATTTTTTTTATAAATAGTTTCCAAATTTATCTCCAAGCACATAAAAACCTCCACGATCCGTATCTTATTATTGCAATTAAATGCGATAGTCAGATGGGTACCAAGATCTGCCAGGTTGAAAAAAAAAAACGCTTACAACTATAGTCTAGTTTTTCAGTTTTTATTAACTTTGATTAAGTGATAGCTAATCAACACACACGTTGGTGTTCCCACGGTCTAAGGCTTCAATCTCACAATAAATTGGATTGTTAAGGCCAGGGATGACAAGGTTCGAATCTCAGCCGGTTGCACTGAGAGTGGTGATTTTTCACATATAAATTAATAGTAGATTTTTTCTCATTCAGGTGACCTGGTGGTCTAGGGGTAAGGTGTCAGATTCTGTGCTGGCGGCCGGGGTTCAATCCTCGGTCCCGGCACAGATTTATCTGATTTCCAAACCCTTCCTTCACCTCTGACAAGACATCTTGTGAATGTGGGAATGCCAGGCCACCACCGTGGTTCGGATTCACCGTTAAACTGTAGGTCCTCCATTTCATCTCACAATACACCTACCATTACACATTAGCGTAAGTGCGTATAACCCGAACGGGTAGTAAGACGCGGTGCTAATAATAAATATTTTTTCTCATTCCCTTTGCACGCTAATGTGGATGTATTTCTTCCAAATTCTTGACTATTATATTAAACCATTAAATAATAATGGTTTTACAGTATGAACTATAAAAGACAGATAATCACCCACTTAGGTGACCGCATGGTCTAAGGAGTCACTCTAGCAATAAACTAGACTGCTGATGATGGGGAGACCGTGGTTTGATTCCAGTCAGATATATTGAGGGTGTTTTTTCCTAAATGATTTCCCACGCTCTTTATACCAAATGTGGGTACACATAATCTTAGTTCAATCTTCTTTATCCCTAACCAATTAGCGTAATTAGTAAATATGTGTATAACCCGAACGGGTAATAAGACGCGGTGCTAATAAAACCTATAAAAAAACCCAACTAATCACAGAACTGGATTGGTAAATAAATATTTTGTAAGCTACACAAACTTGAAATAAATTTGATATTAAATACATACTATATGTTTATTTGTACAGTAGTTTCCACTTCATTTGTTTCTAATAATTAATAAAAGTTGTGGGATAGTCCGGATAGGCATCAAGATGCGTCGTATTAAGATAATATAAAGAAATATATATAAAAAAGCAAACGTTTATTTTAACCCCTTTGTAATGGCTACAATACATTGATCTAAACTAGGATGTGAGGATTCCACACTTTTCAATAAAAAGCGAAGTTTAATCGAATTAGATGAAACATCCCCTTTAGCAAGATTTATCAAAGTTATAATATCTTTATAATTATTTATGATGTAATTTTTTTTATACATTTGACATGTTTGTATAGTCTCAGACAAAATAAACCAAAATCAGTGTGAATGTGCATATGACAGTTCATGCGCTGTTAAGCAAACAGTGAGCACAGATTCGTTGGCCGTTATGAGGAGATTTGAAATAGCCCGTTAATGTTATGCGTGTATATTGATATATTATTATGATTAGCAGCAGCATCGCGTCTTACTACCCATTCGGTTTGTACAAACTTAGCTAATGTGTAATGGTAGGGTGATTGTGAGATGAAATGGAGGACCTACAGTTTAACGTGGAATCCGAACCATGGTGGGGCCTGGCATTCTACACATTCAAAGTTGTGATTAATACACGTCTTGTCAGAGGTGAAGGAAGGGTTTGGTAATCAGAAAAATCTGTGCCGGGACCAAGGATTGAACCCCGGACCCCCAGCACAGAAGTCTGACACCTTACCCCTAGACCGCCAGGCCATCATCGATGTATTGGATTGTTCCACGACACAGCGTTATAATTTGAAAACATCCATCGGGAGAGTGATCTAAAATTTATGTCTAAGACTAGAAAATAAAATATGTTGATAATAATCTGTTTAAGTTTGCGTTGAATGCATCATGGGTCAACTTACAGCGTGTGGATTGCTGCGCTATTCAAGCAGATTCTGCTTTCTATTTTCACCGAACGTGTGAACCAAGCTTTAGACTCTTATAGCACTCCTGCCGTTGAAACGGTTCGACCAATTTATATCGGGTCAAAATTACAGACATGTTTCCATTACTTAAATCCAAACCAAAATGTGTATTTATGTTTCGAATCCTATATTCGACAGACGAGCTCTATTCCACTCGACTTTACGTACTCACAACTCCTATTAATGATCACGTGCTATATAGGTACTGTTAAACTTCCAAAGTTGTAATTGGTTGGGCAAGGGGGGTAGGGACGGGGAGGAAGAGAGTAGAGGGAGATTGCTTGCTTTTGACACGTTCTGCCCTCAAGTGGAGTAATTACCAATTACATTTCCCACTTCGTTCAGACAGACTCATACAGGGAAACCTGCACTAGTTTCAGTTCTCACTGTGATGTTTCAGGGACATGAAAAATATGAATGGGTGGTAATTAATAATAGTTCCTTAAAATAAATTTGATGAGAGGTTTTTGCACTGATTTCAGCTGGGAAAGATTAAAGCTCTTTTAGTATTAATGTATTTACAACTTTATGTTTTAGTTAAATTTTCATTACATTTTCTTTTACGCACATCGGTGGTTGCATAATCTAATACGTCACTCTCGTATTAGATTAGCTTGTCGGTAAGGGGGACATCGAGTTTGGAATCCTGGTATGGTGTATAGAGGTTGGTGTTATCCTAAATGATTTCCCCTTATCCCTCCAAGCAAATGAAGATACATTTCCTATAAGACAAATCAACTTCCCTCATCTCTGTTCCATTAACGTAAATAACGTATTTGTTTGACCTTAACGGATACTAACTATTCCATTTATAGTTTCAATATTTTGAAAAGGTATTTTAATTTAGAGCACTCTCCCACACCTAACTTAGGTAACTAAGCCTATACAGCTCAAATCAGATGTCATATTTTTGTGGTTTTTTCCTGTATTTTGTATAGAAAACAATGTAATTGAGACTAGTTACTCCGTTATACATTACTTTTTTTAATTCAGAAAAATTGAAACTATACAACTTATCCAAATTTCGTTGTTGTCAAGTAGAGAACGCATAAAAATCAATCAATCAGTTTCGAGCTTAATATATATATATTTATCACCCGTTCAAGTTGTATGCATATTATATGATAATTACTCTAATATGTTAGGGTAGAGGAAGGGAACGCTTTAGAGGTAATATACTAGCATTTGTGTGGAAGTAGAGTGGGAAACCATTTAGCGAAACCACCCTCAATAAACCCGACCGAGATTCGAACCCCAATCTCCCCATCATCAATAGTCCAACACAATAGTGACGCCTTAAACCAAGAACGGCCACTGAATCGGGTTATCTTGTATCTAATTTCCCAGATAATCGGCCGTGAGATGAGCTCTTAAGAGTTTTATCAGATACAAGATCACAACTCGGCCCAGAATTTGTATCAAAGTGTGGTTTTCGGCACTCTGCACTTGACAGCAACGAGATTTGGATCTGATATTTTATTTTTATATTTTAAATAATTATTCAAAAAAATATATATTTTTTACATATGTTAAAACTGTTTCTAGAGTGTAATACGTAAAATCGCACCATGATGCGACGCCTGTGTCGAGCTGTATTATCCACCTAAGTCAGGTGTTATCCGTGAGACGAGACCGGCTCTTGAGTTATGTATTCAGTGGTTCAAAAAACAACAACTGTAATATAAAAGGGTTATTAAATCTCAACATATTCATGATGGTGATAAAAAGTATACATTATTTTTTTGTGCTTTTGTGTATTACTGCTCATCCATCCTATTAATTTATTTACATGGACGGGGTGAGTGATGGTAACATTTTTAGGAAATGTACCGCAATTTCACGGAGTAAGAGATCATCATTAAAAAAAAAAATGACTGAGATTCGAGCCTCAACCTCCCCGTCACCATCAATCCACTCAATTACATGGAAGAAACCCTTGACTGCGTGACCAGCTCTCGAGAAATAAGCGTTCGATGAAAGGAGAAAAATACTTGGAATATTTTAGAGGATGAAACGGAATCGGAACAAAAACGTTCAGAATTGTAGGAAAAAAACAACAACTTTAACTACTTAGACCCTTCACCTCTGACAAGACATCTTGTCTTGTGAATGTGGGGAATGCCAGGCCTCCACCGTGGTTCGGATTCCACGTTAAACTGTATGTCCTCCATTTCGTCTCACAATCACCCTACCATTACACATTAGCGTAAGTGCGTATAACCCGAACGGGTAGTAAGACGCGGTGCTAATAATAATAATATAATAATAATAATAATAATAATAACTACTTAGACACATAGGCGGAAATATAAGGCTCCCCGGTTCTTTAACTTGAGAGGACCGAGAAATGTATCCGTTATAAAATTGTCTTTCCATTTCATTGCGATGAAGGCAACCCGCACCGGTGGGCACGCGGACTAAACATCAAGATCATATAGTCTGATGTTATGGTGGCGAGGAGGTCAAGGCTCGAATTTCAATCCTGTGTACAAGGTGAAAGAGGGTTTAAAAATGGTTTTCCACTCCAACCCCATTCAAATACAGGTACCCGACATTTATTCGGAATTTACCGTCCTCATCCCAAATCCAAATATGTAACTGAATGTGAACAGTCAGGATGGATAGTAATACGCGAATAGAGAGAAAAAAATATAGGGAGACTGGTTTGGCATAGCTTTAAATTTAAGTTAGTTTGAGAGCCGTGTTCTGATATAATTGATTGGTCCAGAAACTGTACGTTAAATACTTTGTGTGCGTATATATAGAAGTAGACTATGATAAACATGTTCCTTCCATTGAGACTGTTTACCATATGTTAAGGACCTTGGAAGCAATATCGTAATAAAGGGAAATAGATTATGAACCAAAGTCAAATTGTCCTATTCAACTAGAAACCTTCCGTTTGGACAGTGATTTTCAACATGGGGTACGCAAAAACATCTTAGGAAATAAGTAAAATTTAATATATTTATATACTACATGGCGTTAGCCCGCAATCGAGCTATACATACCGATCGGCCACCTTCTGCTGGCGAAGATAGTGGAAACTTATGCGGATAGAGGTTCTCATGTGGTCGGTCACCACAACAAACTATTCAGCCGTTAATCTCAGTTTTATAGACCGGAGCTGCTACTTTTCGTTCGAGTAGCTCCTCATTTGTCCACACGAGGTTGATATTAATCCCGTCCCAGACCCGCTGATTCACAGAAAAATCTGGAATGGTTGTTTGTAATATAATTATATGTATTCAGTAGAGCGTCGATAATTCAGATTAATTAGAGATATACCCCGTCCGGATTATCGAATCTTCCGGATTTTTGAGAATATAGTACCTATAAAAATTTTTAGAATAGACGCGATACATACTTACGAAAACTCACTGTTAAGGTCGAATCATTTTTGATTTATTTAAACATTGCTTTTTGTTGCTAAATATCACAAAAATTTAACAACAAAAAAAGTCTGCAATTTTCTATTAACAAAGGTTGAGGTGCGTTTTTTGGCGGCCATGTTTCTGATATTGATACTGACTGATACCATTGTGGTTATTTTTATAAATACATTTTTTTTCTTAGCGATCCGGATTTTTGACGTCCGAATTATCGACACTCTTATATGTATATAATTATATATTTAATTAAGTGATAAACACGGAATAAACAGTGCTAGATTTATGGTTAACCACAAGAGAACTGGATGATTTGAGAGCGCCATTAACTTATTTTATATGTAGATTACCGAATATGTGTAACTTGCATTTTATACCAACAGCTTTGGGCTCACACAGTTGAAACAAAATTATATCTGAGGGAACACGAACAAAAAAAAGTGTGTATACCATTGCACTAATGTAAATCGCATCAACCATCCGAGTATTGTTTTGAAAGACGTAGACCACTGTTACCTTTGTCTTGTGGAGATGAAGACATGCGAGGCTTAGCGGAGAAACACGTGTACAGCCGCGAGCTAAATGGAGCAGGCTGACAAGGAAAACTATGTTACCATACTACTTACTGTAGTAGGCAATAAAAAAAATAAACCATTCCAATACCGACGAAACTCCGGAGACGCTGGGGGAAAATAAAAACTAATTCTAACTGAGATATAACGAAACATAATGTACGAGCTCCACCCAGAAATTTATTTTTAAACATTCCCCGATCACATTATTTAAAATATACATAATTATGTTTCTTCGTCGTAGTTTGACAGTTGGAGAGGTCGATTTCATATCTATATATCTCAATTCCAAGCTTACAGTCCAATTCTGAGTGGGCGAGTTGGGGGAGGTTACTAAAACAATTCTCATATATTTATATGTTAATTTGTGTGTTATGTGTCTGTCATTTTTCATAGACAGTATCAATACCACCCGCTTCAATGGTTACATGGTCAAAGGTGTCACTCTTGCAACAGACTAAACTGCTTATGAGGGAGAAATTGGGGTTAGAATCCTGGTAGGGTGTACTGAGGTTGATTAAAAAAATGAGTTTTTAACTCTCACTCCACGCAAATGCGGGTACACTTCTTATAAATTCATCCTCACTCATTCCTAACACATTAGCGTAACTAGTTAATATGCGTATAACCCTAACGGATAGTAGGAAACTGTGCTAAAAATGGGGTATTTTTGGCTTTCATGCAAAAGTTTATATCTCAATCTTCAACCGGGTATTATTGCACACACTAAACTAGGCTATAGGTCGATTCAAAAGAAATTTGCTCTATTCTCACTCACTGAATACACTTTCTACGAGGTCCGTAAATAAAATGAGTCCAATTAAGTAAATTTATGTCGAAGCACGCTTAGAAGTCTATATTTTATTAAAGAAAAACTATGACCTCTAGATAATATACAAAGTTTGGCATTGATTGAACTTAATCTTAAATCAAATGACGACCAAGAAGTTTCCCCTACGCAGTTTTCTGTTGGTCTATACGGTTCATGTATGTATGTATGTATGTATGTATGTATGTATGTATGTATGTATGTATGTATGTATGTATGTATGTATGTATGTATGTATGTGTGTATGTGTGTCTGTGTATGTGTGTATGTGTATGTGTGTATGTATATATGTATCCTCAGAAGAATGCTAGTGCATTTTCTAAAAAAAATTGTTATTTTTCTTTACCTTAAGCTTAATGCAAGTCGACTAGAAGCTTGTGTGGTTATTATTAGCAAAATCTGCTTCACTGGTCACATGGTTCAAGGGGCTGCTCCCACAGTAGACTAGACCGCCGATTATGGGGAGATCAATATTCGAATTTCAGTCGGGTGTAATGAAAGTGGTTTTTCCAATCTCCCTTTACGTAAACGCGGGTTCACTTCCTATAAATATAATTTCACATATTTGAAGCATTAGCGTAATTAGTACATAGGCTTATAGTCCGAGCAGGTCGTAAAACGCGGCGCTAAAATAAAGATATATCAGCAAAACTAGTAGAGTAGCGTAGTAAACATTTGTTTCGAGGAAAGGATATCTACTTTCATGTTTATTTTTGTTTATGTGTGTGGCCCTATCACATATTACTACCCATCAGGGCTATAAGCGCGTGCTTTAATGTGCATTAATTAGCCTTAATGTATCAGCCATACCCTTATTTTTGCTATCAAAATTAACTCCCTAAACAAGAATCAAAGCCAATACTTTGTTAACACAATTCGTGGTGCCAAAACATGGATGTTGCGTTATTTATTTAATGATAGTTACCATAATAAATTCAGTACAAGTTTGTTTACTGAATTAAACATAAAAAAAAAAAAAACTAGTGAGTTTTAGATGTCAAATGGTACCCTAGTCGTGGCATCAAAGGCACCATTTAGCAATTAAATTAAGGACATTATGGGGGAATCCTCACTTAGCGAGAAATTGCCGCGCAAATATTCGGCTCTAAGGCAATATTTAATTCTATGATAAGTTATTTCAAAATATAGTTTAAGCTAAAATATAGTAAAAAATTTCCAACAGGGCCCTTTTCCATTAGAATCCCTATATTTTGAGTTTTATTAATAGAAAAAAAATGTTTGAAAATGTAAAATAAGCTCATTTTAAACGACTTTATAATCATATTTGCGAGGCTATGAGACTAGACTTTAGGAAAAATAACTCTAGATTTAGACTTCCTCTTACACATACCGTCATTTTGTTGATCGGCTCATGACAGAACATTATAAAATATTTGAGAACTAGTAGCGAGCTTTCTTCTATCTTGAGATATGAAGTTTAATAATTTAATTTCCCCTCTTTCTTTTTGACATAATAAAGAGTGGCTGTAGGGGTAGATCGAAAGGGAGTATAAGCTCAGACAGAATAGAGAAGTAGTTTCAGAAAACGACACAGACCATTGTATTTCAAGCCGTGTGGCCTGACAGCAAATTGGTAATCTCTCGCTGACCGAGGCGGCCGCCTTAATGAGGGCCACTCAAGCGTCATGTCTGCTGCCATAAATCTGAATCACGGCGTATGAACTGGCGTTTGTGTGCACACGCACATCTTTATGGCATCTTAAACAAACAGTTGTCACTGATCATACCACAGAGACGTGCTTCCCCGCTTATAACTCTTTTTTTATTATTTTATTATCTCTTATATATTCATTTCAAAGGAACAGCCGCTTTTATTAGAATCACAATACGAATCTATGTTTCTCGTTTTCTATTATTTATTTCGAAAATTACTGGGTTGTCTCAATGAATCAACAGTTAAAGGTACATCCTTGTTCTAATAAAATAAAAGTCCTTTCATCCTTAACTAATGTGGTAAAACGTGGTAGTTTATTTCCTTTCGTTTTGAATGCTTATTTTCACACTGATAGATTTTTACTTTTGTCCAGGAGTAGATTCTGGAAGGAGAGGGATTTATAGGATGTCACCTTACCCATTTGATTGTTATAAAACTAATTAAAAATTCTGTTTTTAGAGAAAAAAAACCACAACACAAATAAAGTATATAATTTTGTAAGGCTTTGCTTCTATTTAAATACGGGATGATTATTAATAATAAGCGGTTTTATACCTTACCATCACGCAAATACTGGTACATTTTCTTGAATTCTACCTTCATCGTCCCTACCCTAAAAGCGCAATCAAAATGCGTGTAGCTTGTTGTTAACAATACTTGGAGCAAAAATAAAGTGCTATTTATAATTTAGCCACTCTCTATGAACGTATTTCCCCCTCCCCCCTCTCTGCCCGTAACTGTATTTAAAGCGAATTTCATATTTACTCGTATGGTCGTTTGCCCTATGCAAAGCTAAATTTCAAAATGTCAGCCACCTTGGGATTTGACTATTGGTTCAAGCTCGACGCCTTAATTAAAGTGACTCCCTGAGCTAGGCCACGGAGTTTGTTAGAAACATCATAGGCGCTCTTCAGGATATTTTAAGTTATGTCAACAAGGTAGAATATTGACGCTTTTAGGACATTTAAAAAATTTAATATAGAACGTTAAACATTGAAAGAGGTCATCCCTATATTTATCTTACAGCTATCACAATAATCAACACCCTACGACAATGATAACATCCGTGGAGCATATTCCCTGGCGTATGAATACATCTAAGAAAATCTAGAGTCCAATTTTCATAGGACGGATCTTGATAGCTAGAGTTTTTTTGACTTTTACTTTCACATATTTAAACGTCAAGTCACGTAATTTTAGGCTCTCTCTTTGTTATAAATTATCAATATCTATAAAATAGCACTAAAAATATAATAAAATGTTATTAATTTTGACCGAAAAAAAGTCTGTATTTTTCTAAAAGCTCCTTCGTTCTTAAACACGACTAAAAAACTTTCGTCAATTTTAAAAAAGTGTCAAAAATAGTGTTCCGAATATACCCTAGCACAAGTGTGTGGTGGGAGGGAGGACGAGGTCTCTATCCTTTGACACATGCGATCACCAAACCAGAAAGTACATGAAAACTCTAACATATACACAGCATACATAATCAACTATTTACATTTAGCACATCCCCATGGTCGAGTGGTTAAAGAGGTCGACAACGTGCTCAGCGAACACTGGTTTGAACCAACGATTACCATAAATAATATTTAGGCTACTATTTGTGTATGGGTTCGTCTAGCGCCCAACTCTCACATTTCCTGGTGATAGTGTTGGTGATAGTGTATTAAGGGTGAGAGTTGGTGATTGTGTATTAAGGGTGAGGGTTGGTGATGGTGTATTAAGGGTGAGGATTGGTGATAGTGTATAAAGGGTGAAGGTTGGTGATAGTGTATTAAGGGTGAGGATTGGTGATAGTGTATTAAGGGTGGAGTTGGTGATAGTGTATTTTAAGGATTAGCATTGGTGATAGTGATTAGTGTGAGGGTGGATAGTGTATTAGGCGGATTGTGAGGGTATGGGTGAGGTGGTGATAATGTATTAAGGGTAGGATTGGTGATAGTGTATTAAGGGTGAAGGTTGGTGATAAGTGTATTAAGGTGAATTGGTGAGTGTATTATGGTGGTTGTATAGTGTATAAAGGGTGAAGGTTGGTGATAGTGTATTAAGGGTGAGGATTGGTGATAGTGTATTAGGGTGAGGGTTGGTGATAGTGTATTAAGGTGAAGATTGGTGATAGTGTATTATGGGTGAGGTTGGTGATAGTGTATTAAGGGTGAGGTTGTGATAGTGTATTTTAAGGATTAGCATTGGTGATAGTGTATTAAGGTGAGTTGGTGATAGTGTATTTTAAGGATTAGATTGGTGATAGTGTATTATGGTGAGGTGGGATAGTATTAAGTGGATGATAGTTTGGAGTTTATATTTTAAGGTGAGATTGGTGATGTTTAAGGTGAGTGTGATATGATTTAAGGATTAGCATTGGTGATAGTGTATTTAAGGATTAGCAGTGATAGTGTATTAGGTGAGTTGGTGATAGTGTATTAAGGGTGAGGATTGGTGATAGTGTATTAAGGGTTGGGTTGGTGATAGTGTATTTAAGGATTAGTTGGTGATAGTGTATTAATGGGTGAGGTTGGTGATAGTGTATTTAAGGTAGTTGGTGATAGTGTATTATGGGCGAGGGTTGGTGATAGTGTATTAAGGTGAGGATTGGTGATAGTGTATTAAGGGTGGAGTTGGTGATAGTGTATTTTAAGGATTAGCATTGGTGATAGTGTATTATGGGTGAGGGTTGGTGATAGTGTATTAAGGTTGAGGGTTGGTGATATATATTAAGGGCGAGGATTGGTGATAGTGTATCAAGGGTGAGGCTTGTGATAGTGTATTAAGGGTGAGGGTTGGTGATATGTATTAAGGGGAGAGTTGGTGATAGTGTATTAAGGTGAGGTTGGTGATAGGTATTAAGGGTGAGGTTGGTGATAGTGTATTAAGGGTGGAGTTGGTATAGTGTATTAAGGCGAGGTTGTGATAGTGTATTAAGGGTGGGGTTGGTGATAGTGTATTAAGGGTGAGGGTTGGTGATAGTGTATTAAGGGTGAGTTGGTGATGTGTATTAAGGGTGAGGTTGGTGATAATGTATTAAGGGTGAGGTTGGTGATAGTGTATAAAGGGTGAAGGTTGGTGATAGTGTATTAAGGGTGAGAATTGGTGATAGTGTATAATGGGTGAGGTTGGTATAGTGTATTAAGGGTGAAGGTTGGTGATAGTGTATTAAGGGTGGAGTTGGTGATAGTGTATTAGGGTGAGGATTGGTGATAGTGTATTATTAGTTGATTGTGATAGTGTATTATGGGTGAGATTGGTGATAGTGTATTAGGGTGAGTTGGTGATGTGTATTAGGATAAGTTGGTGAAGTGAATGAACCAGTGGAGGTGGATGATAGATTCTTGTCAGAGGTGAAGGAAGGTTGTGGAAAGTAGTAAATTTAGCGGACGAGATTGAATCCCGGTCGAGTTATAAGCTGACACTTACCTGAAGGTAATAGTGTATTAAGGGTGAGTTGGTGATAGTGTATTTTAAGGATTAGCATTGGTGATAGTGTATTATGGGTGAGGGTTGGTGATAGTGTATTAAGGTGAGGTTGGTGATATTATTAAGGGCGAGGTTGAGGATAGTGTATCAAGGAGGTTTGATGATAGCGTATTAGGGTGAGGTTGGTGATAATGTATTAAGGGCGAGAGTTGAGGATAGTGTATTAAGGGTGAGGTTGATGATAGCGTATTAAGGGTGAGGATTGGTGATAGTGTATTAAGGGTGGAGTTGGTGATAGTGTATTTTAAGGATTAGCATTGGTGATAGTGTATATGGGTGAGGGTTGGTGATAGTGTATTAAGGTTGAGGGTTGGTGATAATATATTAAGGCGAGGATTGAGGATAGTGTATCAAGGGCGAGGTTGATGATAGCGTATTAAGGGTGAGGGTTGGTGATAATGTATTAAGGGCAGAGTTGAGGATAGTGTATTAAGGGTGAGGTTTGATGATAGGTTTAAGGGTGAGGGTGGTGATAGTGTATTAAGGGTGAGTTGGTGATAGTGTATTAAGGGCGAGGGTTGGTGATAGTGTATAAAGGGTGAAGGTTGGTGATAGTGTATTAAGGGTGAGGATTGGTGATAGTGTATTAAGGGTGGAGTTGGTGATTGTGTATTAAGGGTGAGGGTTGGTGATAATGTATTAAGGGTGAGGATTGGTGATAGTGTATAAAGGGTGAAGGTTGGTGATAGTGTATTAAGGGTGAGATTGGTGATAGTGTATTATGGGTGAGGGTTGGTAATAGTGTATTAAGGTGAAGGTTGGGTAGTGTATTAAGGGTGGAGTTGGTGATAGTGTATTATGGGTGAGGATTGGTGATAGTGTATTATTATTATTATTAGCACCGCGTCTTACTACCCGTTCGGGTTATACGCACTTACGCTAATGTGTAATGGTAGGTGATTGTGAGATGAAATGGAGGACCTACAGTTTAACGTGGAATCCGAACCACACGGTGGAGGCCTGGCATTCCCCACATTCACAAGATATCTTGTCAGAGGTGAAGGAAGGGTTTGGAAATCAGATAAATCTGTGCCGGGACCGAGGATTGAACCCCGGCCGCCAGCATAGAAGTCTGACACCTTACCCCTAGACCACCAGGTCACCCGATAGTGTATTAAGGGTGGAGTTGGTGATAGTGTATTTTAAGGATTAGCATTGGTGATAGTGTATTATGGGTGAGGGTTGGTGATAGTGTATTAAGGGTGAGGGTTGGTGATAATATATTAAGGGCGAGGGTTGAGGATAGTGTATCAAGGGCGAGGTTTGATGATAGCGTATTAAGGGTGAGGGTTGGTGATAATGTATTAAGGGCGAGAGTTGAGGATAGTGTATTAAGGGTGAGGTTTGATGATAGCGTATTAAGGGTGAGGATTGGTGATAGTGTATTAAGGGTGGAGTTGGTGATAGTGTATTTTAAGGATTAGCATTGGTGATAGTGTATTATGGGTGAGGGTTGGTGATAGTGTATTAAGGTTGAGGGTTGGTGATAATATATTAAGGGCGAGGATTGAGGATAGTGTATCAAGGGCGAGGCTTGATGATAGCGTATTAAGGGTGAGGGTTGGTGATAATGTATTAAGGGCGAGAGTTGAGGATAGTGTATTAAGGGTGAGGTTTGATGATAGCGTATTAAGGGTGAGGGTTGGTGATAGTGTATTAAGGGTGGAGTTGGTGATAGTGTATTAAGGGCGAGGGTTGGTGATAGTGTATAAAGGGTGAAGGTTGGTGATAGTGTATTAAGGGTGAGGATTGGTGATAGTGTATTAAGGGTGGAGTTGGTGATTGTGTATTAAGGGTGAGGGTTGGTGATAATGTATTAAGGGTGAGGATTGGTGATAGTGTATAAAGGGTGAAGGTTGGTGATAGTGTATTAAGGGTGAGAATTGGTGATAGTGTATTATGGGTGAGGGTTGGTAATAGTGTATTAAGGGTGAAGGTTGGTGATAGTGTATTAAGGGTGGAGTTGGTGATAGTGTATTATGGGTGAGGATTGGTGATAGTGTATTATTATTATTATTAGCACCGCGTCTTACTACCCGTTCGGGTTATACGCACTTACGCTAATGTGTAATGGTAGGGTGATTGTGAGATGAAATGGAGGACCTACAGTTTAACGTGGAATCCGAACCACGGTGGAGGCCTGGCATTCCCCACATTCACAAGATATCTTGTCAGAGGTGAAGGAAGGGTTTGGAAATCAGATAAATCTGTGCCGGGACCGAGGATTGAACCCCGGCCGCCAGCATAGAAGTCTGACACCTTACCCCTAGACCACCAGGTCACCCGATAGTGTATTAAGGGTGGAGTTGGTGATAGTGTATTTTAAGGATTAGCATTGGTGATAGTGTATTATGGGTGAGGGTTGGTGATAGTGTATTAAGGGTGAGGGTTGGTGATAATATATTAAGGGCGAGGGTTGAGGATAGTGTATCAAGGGCGAGGTTTGATGATAGCGTATTAAGGGTGAGGGTTGGTGATAATGTATTAAGGGCGAGAGTTGAGGATAGTGTATTAAGGGTGAGGTTTGATGATAGCGTATTAAGGGTGAGGATTGGTGATAGTGTATTAAGGGTGGAGTTGGTGATAGTGTATTAAGGGCGAGGGTTGGTGATAGTGTATTAAGGGCGAGGGTTGGTGATAGTGTATAAAGGGTGAAGGTTGGTGATAGTGTATTAAGGGTGAGGATTGGTGATAGTGTATTAAGGGTGGAGTTGGTGATAGTGTATTAAGGGCGAGGGTTGGTGATAGTGTATTAAGGGCGAGGTTTGATGATAGCGTGTTAAGGGTGAGGATTGGTGATAGTGTATTAAAAGCGAGTGGATGGGCTCCATTTTCACATTTTATTTAAAACAAAACTGTTTGTGATGGATTTAAAAAACCGACCGTGCACATCAGCACAATATTATAGGCCTACTGTTTATAGAGTAACTTTGAAATAACCACTGATTTAGAGAACTTGCACCCACATCAACTTGGTATGGAAAGGGGATTATCAACCCCCTTCCCTCCTCCCCTATTCACCAGGCCAAGATTCATTCCTCGACAATCCAGCCCATCTTCGAGCCCGATGCCATCGACCATGTGCCCGGCGGTTGAACTAATATAATAAAACGTGATTTCACTGTTGGCCGAACACCTGATCTACTTATCCCAGCTGTAGAGGCAGGCCTGTGTCAAGGTGAGGAAGGGATGTATATCAATACATCGACAATAGGGCCTATTGTGAGGACTCCATGTTCAACATTGTTGGAGAGCGCGCCTCTTTTCATCTACTGGCCCTGCTTGCCAAGTGTCGCTAGTTCAGGACAACAGCGGACTATACACGCAATCAGGTCTTTAAACGTTTCATTTTGTCCGGTCACTTATCTTGTAATAGTCCAATTTTAATATTAATACTTTTATCTGACTGCTAGAAACATTTTCTAAATCAACTTTCAAGTATTGATACGTCAGACCATGTAATCTGCAGCTGTCTTATTTTTAATAGATATTATCAACACCTATATAATAACGCTAACAATATACTATAATGTTATCATCAATATCTACCGAAAAAAGGTGTTTTTTTTCTAAAGGCTCTTTTAATGAAAATTTAATTATAGTCCCCCAGGCCGCCACCGTGGTTTGGATTCCACGTTAAACTGTAGGTCCTTCATTTCATCTCACAATCACCATACCATTACACATTAGCGTAAGTGCGTACAACCCGAACGGGTAGTAAGACGCGGTGATAATAATAATAATAATTATTATTATTATTATAGTCCCTATTTAGTTTTTTTCGTGGTTGATCTTAAAAAATATATTTATATTTTCTAAAACTACTATTTTACCACAATTTAACTCTAAATTGACTGCTATTTATTTTAAAATAATTAAATTTAACTGTCACAGCTACTTGTGTCCTTTATTTCCTTTTTTCTCCCCAAATATAATAATAGTAAAAATTGTAATAACAACAACAATAATATCGTCTATATTTGGGTGAAGTTAGGCCAGTGCCTTTTCTTACACTCAACCCTCCAGAGGATAAAAATAGGCAATTTTCCGAAACTTTGTTATGTAATTCTCCGGAACATGCTACCTGTAATCTTTGCACAAAAGTCCCACAATCCCCTTCCAGTGTTGACTCGGTCTGCTGTAGAAAACGACTCAATCCTAAAATACCTTGATAGGTGACATTCTACCACGTTTACTACTTACTACCTCTTCCAATATCACACGAGAACAGTTGGCCGGGACAACAGTCCACAAGATGACGTATAAACTAGGTTATAACCTGTGAGGGGGACTGCAGGCTTAGTGTGTCTGAGTGTGTGTGTGTGTAAAAGGGGGGGGGGGTGAGTAGCAGCAGGGCCATTCATTGTACTTTCGTGTTCTACCAGTCCTCGAAAACGAGGAATACTGATACGTGAAAACATCGTTCCCCTAACAGTATCCCCTTGATATGGCTTCCAACGTCACACCTTAACTAAAATTGAGATAAGATTAATGCGTGTAGGAGGGGGGGGGGGGAGGAAGAGTTTGTTAACAGCTAACCAATTCATATTGAAGATTTTTTTTTTTAAATTTTAGATAATATTTCTTTGTTTCTATTATAATTATAACATCTAACATAAGGTTTATTAAAGATTTATTTTTAAGGTGATATGAATTGTGAAGATCATTTTGAGAAAATATACCCGGATTTAAGTGGAGAGATGATTTTGAAATCAAAGAGATAAATCCCATGTTGACCAACCTCCCCTCCCCCCCTAACCCTCTCTCCCCGAGTGCACCTGGTCGAGATTATAGCAACGGCCCTCCCACCACTGGCAATCCGGTCTATTGCGAGCCGGTCACTCTAAACCTCTCCTCCACCGGTGCGAATTTGTTCCCACCTTACTTTGACGGTTCTTAACATAGAATTCTGTTTTGTTGGAATCCCGCAAAGTTGACTTTTCTCGTTTAATACAGCCTTTAGCCGTTTCGTGACACCACTCGGCTATTGCGCCTTAGTGTGGGAGTTAGAGAGAGAGGGGAATACCCCCATTCATTCACAGATTAGTTCTAGCCGCGTGACACAAAGTCAAGGAACACATAAATACAGAGGAAAGATATGTGTGATACTGCTTCGGGATTTTATAAAAATAACAATATATTATTTAAGATTCTATTTTCTTTTACGTGGTCCGTGTCTTGCTATCCTTTTGGACTATCCATGTATTTACACTAATTGGCAGGGCTGCCCTTAGTAGACGTGGGAGCCTGGGTAAACTTTGTTTGTGGGGTCCCCAGAAATCCGCCTTCCCCGCCTCCCCCTTAAAAGGACATAGTTTGCACTAATATACCAATTTTCAGCTGTTTAAATTATCAGAAAATGCCTTAAAAGGTAAATACATGTAATAATTAATGCTGGAAGCTGTTTTTTTAAATACATATAAGAGTTGATTTCTCCCCAACTCTAAGTTCGATTTTCTTCTCCAAAGAACTTGATCTGTATAAAGGCACAAATAACAAAAGTTATAAGTTTGAATTAATTCAGGTTAAACGTTCAAAATTTATCGTTAAGACATATCCGCCACACTTAGCGAGACAAATGCAAATCAGTGGAGTTAAAATGGAGATTTCACTTTACTCGTTCAATAAAACAAACCACATGATTATGTTTTTATTTGTTTTCACACGCTAACAATATTTGACGAATCATATATACGAGCGCGCAAGCCAATATTTCCCACACTAACTTGTTTTTTCCTTCTCTCGCCCAAGCAAGCGCGGGGCCTTGTGTGGCCACACCGTTTGAATACCCCTGAGAGTGGCCCTGCTTACTGGATAGGGATATGGAAGGAAATATTTAAAGAAATTGTCTCCTAATTTGCGAAGAAGGAGAGTGAAAGAGTGACATAAGAGAAAAATCACCTCGGTACACACGATCAGGACTAGAACCCCGAACTTCCTGTCACTGGTAAATCAGACTGGTTGAGACTGATCCCTTTTTCAAAGTGGTCATCGTTGCGGGTAAAAACTGTGTTTCAGCAGTTGAAAAGAGTTGTGTAGGATCACAACATTGCGACTTCTTTGTCTTACGACTTGGATGCGCTTAGTGCAAACAAAAGGAGCCGGGAACACTGGCGACAGTTCTGTCGTTGCTCGCCGGATTGTGCTTAGACCAGTCCATGACTTCAATCTAGGTTTGGAACAAATATCACATTCAGTGTCTATCTATCGTTTGATCGTGCGCCTTCTGGAATTGGTTTCCTGCCGAGAAATTGATTGTCCAACTAGAACCAAAAAGTTCACCAAAACTGGAAAAATCCATTCTATAGTAGGAAAAAACTTATCGGAATAGTTACTATAGTACTCAAAACTTGTATAAAACGTTCCAATTGATAGTGATTCACTGTAAATGGGGTGTACCTAAAATTGATGTTCTTGTCCTTGTCGTTTTATATTGCAGGCTACAAGAGCAAAAGTAACACCTACTTCTTCTATCTCCATTATGATAATGATGTAATATAAGTTTGTGGAATTTTGTTTTTCCTGGCAACAAATATGTTCCCTGTGAACACACACACCAACGACGCGACTGTTTCGTCGTTCATCTGTTGCTTTGAAGTTGCTAGTCAGAAAGGTAGTGACAAAAAAGCGTTTAGACAATTTGTTGCCTGTGTACACATGGCTTTAAATAACAAGTAGAGTAGAACGTCTACTACCCGAATTGTCAACTAAACAAATTACTGCAACCAAGACGTAAGCCCCCTTCTAGATGCTTAGTCAAATCACGTGGTTGTTATTCCTGTCCAATTTATAGTTATATTTCATTCATTTTTTTCATGTTTCTTCTGATTGTTAAAAGTTTTATTTTTCATTATAACGGTGCCGTATTAGTTATTTTAATCTAAAAAAGAATATTTCTACCCTTAATTTAAACATTCGAATTTTCAACTAACCGAGCTACATCGGTCCCAAATCAATTCAAATAGTCAATTATATATTATGATATTATTAAACTATATGTGATACTCAGGAGAATGCCTCATGCACGAATAAAATACAAGGCTATAAACTACTTTATCTATAAATAATTGCTGGCAAGGGTATATTTAGAAGAAGTGCATCCGTATGAATAGGGAATGAAGAAAACTAAAGTAATAAACCACATGTGGAAAACGACCTCTAAATTTGAATTTTGACCTCCCCAACAACGGGATTTGTTCTATTGCGAGCTTGACACCCTAGAACACGGAACATTGGTGCAGGTATAAGTATAAAACTTTATCAGTCTTTGAAATTTTATTTTTTAATAATACTATGAGAAAACCATACAAGTTTTGACATAAGTTTCAAAAATTAGAATAAATACTTATTGAGCCTCTAGTAAATAATTTATTATAATAAGACTCGCGACAAAACATTAAATCAATATTATTATTTTAGTTCATAAAGTAATAAAAAGCGATGATTATATTGTTTGATGGTAAAAAACAAACACTTTTAAAGCAACCATGCCCATTGCTTTCAAGACTTAAATTAAACATCAGTTAATATTAATTCGTTTCTTTTTAGTCAAGAGTAAAAAATAAAAAATAAAAAGAAGTATCCCAAACGAAAGGGAAAAGGAACATGCACATTAATAATTGACGCCTGCTACGAGGTTATAAAGAAACTATATTTCTTCTCTCACCCTGGTGAGCACACGAAATAAAGTACGTTCTGTCAACTCGCCCTGCGAGCCCAACATACCCTACCTTCCCTTTCCAGCCCGCGGGGGTTGAACTAGGGGGTAATTATTTATCTTGGCTGGGATCTGCTAGATGTGGTGACACGCCTTCAAGCTTATAATCTGACACCTTTGGGTGAGATGTTGACTGTTTTTAACCATGATGCTTTTTTATATTGAAGGGTAGGGGTGAGTGTGTGTATAGGGGAGGAGGGGGGATCCAATTACAATTCTGACATAGGAAAAGCGGGTGAAATAGCCCTTAAAAATCCACACACCCGCTTCAGTAGCCGAATGTTCTAATTGAACTCGTTTAATGTGACACCCCTTACTTTATTTTTTTAATACGAGTATTTAAACAACGAAAATAAATGAATATGATGAAATTTTTTAATAAATGACTCTAATCAAATTGTAAATATTTTAATAATGCCTACATTTTAAAGAAGAGACGATTTATCAGATTTTAAAATTGAGTGTCTTAGACAATATTATTTTCAATAACTTAAAGTAAGGACATTGACAGTAGAACCTTCAGTGGAAACAAGACGATAAATTAATATGTAACTATTTTAAAATAAAACAAACCTGCATTATCTTTTCAATAATATTTTGAAATATGTTGTTATATTTTGATAACCAAGATGTTTATGTCAGGCTCATAACTTTTTTTCAACAACACACGAGCCAAGATTATTTCTAACCTTGCCTTCACAAAGTTCATTGAGACATAATAACATTGAGTGACATGGTGGTCGAAATATTATAGACTTAAAAAATGTATACCACGTCGGGAAAAGTTTTAATCTTAAATATTTATTTTAACGTGAGGATTTAGGGATCATGAGAAAAGGTCAGTGCTTTTGCAGTTTTTATAGAAACACATTTTTTTTTGTTGCTAAAATATATTTAAATATTGCTGTAGTAAAAACATAAAGTTTAATTTTGTTAATATGGTAGTATCAACAGTTCTTAAATATCTGTCATGAGCATAGCGGTATTAGATGACTTTTTAAATGAAGAGGAAAAGCTGTTATTAATTTACAGGAAACTCTTGACAGAATCCAAACCCCGAACTCCCCTTTACCGCTATAACAGGTAAACAAGACTGATTCCTCCACGTACCCCCATTATTGTCTGTTTAAAATGTTATAATAAACATGTAAATTAACAAATAAGTTAAAACAAGCCATTTTTAGAAATAATAAAACAAAGGTTTTAAATCTATGTCTTAGAAGTACCAATCTTAAGCGTTTATATTAAAATAAAATAAAGTTACTTGCTAGTTGATAAAATAATTTGTCATAATTAAATATTTATTTTAATGAATAAAAAAGTATTTGATGATCTTTCACAAGAAACTATCCTATTCTTTGCTTATCGTGCTCTTTAGATTCAAACCTGCTCACTTTATTATACAAATCCGAGGGTTTTGTTAGTACGCTGTAACTAGGTCTTTATAAATAATAATTAAAAAAGTAATAAAAAATCCCTTTAGAACTGAATAACATAGTTGATTCAACACCAATCTTCGCTAACCTCCTTAAAACTAAACTACATAATCGACCCAAAGAACACAATTTTTTATTTAGTAGTAAAAATATATAAAAATAATACCGTCGCCTCAAACTTTCTCTCTTTTAAAATAGTGGGAGAGGTCCACTCAAAATAGTTTTCAAAAATTTAGACAATACCATTGAAAACTAGATTTTAGAGACATATAGTTTAAATTTTGTTGTTGTTGAGACAAGTCCACTCTAAAGAGCTAATATAAGCATCTAGTTTACAGAACAATTTCTGACAGAGATCCATCTACTCAAACTAGCTTTTATAGGCATCTAGTTTTCAAAAGTTTACCGAGAAAGTACCACTTCAAATATAGTTGTGGGCAAGTATTCGAAAATTTGAGTTCGAGTTGAGTTTTAGTAGCTGCTCGATCTTGACTCAAAAGATTTAAAAAAAAAAAACTCAAAAAATGTAACGCAAAAAAAAAAAATTACGTTTGCACTTAGTCTTGATTTGAGCATGGATCTATTACAGAAATTCAACTTGAAATTTGGTCATACATATGATACCTGAACTTAAAAAAAAATTGTTTTGTTTAAACTAGACTCGAAGTGAAAAATTCCTACTCACACAGCCCTACTTAAAATAGTATCTAGACGCTAGAGGCATCCACCATAAAACTTTTTCCAGGGAAGAATTGCTCCAAATATCGTCTTAGAGCATCCTAATTCCAAAAAATTTACAAATGAAGACTACTCCAAATAGATTCTAGTGGAATCCCAAATACCTCTTGATTGCCTAGCTGTCAAATACTTAGTTACATACAGTAACTATATCAGGAACAAGATATCTATCTATCTATCTATCTATCTATCTATCTATCTATCTATCTAACTATCTCTACCAACGTCAACAAGTGTTCCTTCACTGCAACAATACCTCGTGATGCCCTCAGTCTCAACTACTCGGTTACGTCTTGAGAGGATAATAAAATATACCAGGGAGAGATTTAAAAAAAGAAACAAAGAAACACATTAGGTTTTCTTATTGTATATGTACTATACTTATTTAGATATGGTTTCTCAGAGTTTTAGAGACTTTAAAGATTCAAATAAATATATATGAATGTCTTATTTATATATATAAATACAAATCAACAGTCATAAAAGATACTAAAACAATTTTCATTAATCTATATGTTAGGTCATAGTATGATCTGCGATATAATTTTTCATAGATAATAATTAAATAATACCAATAATATATTGAAATGTTATCAATACTGATCGTATTTTTTTATATATAAAAGTTCCTTGCTACCCTTTTCTATTTGCTACCAAAATCCTTCTATATAGAGAAAAGCACACTTATATAGATAGACATATATTAATGAAAATAGTTTTAATGTCTTTTATGACTGTCGATTTTTTAATCTTATTTAAGTTAAGACTTCGTAAACGCTCGTTTTCTAGAAAACCACAATATAAAATGTACTTTTGCTATATTGAAAATAATTCTATACTTTTATTTCATTGCTGTTAAAATTGAAACATTCCTCAAAATTAACAGCTGAATATCTAATTGCTTGATGTATGAAAGCAGGAAATAGAGGGACGTAGCCTTTTGAGCTGTAATAATATAAGGTGCCATGTTGGAAGCAACTGTGTTCAGAGCGGCCAAAGAAAAATCGTGTTGTATGCGATCAAACTTTTAACATGCGTGTTGGAAGTGACCACATTATGTTAAGAGTCATTTTACTTTTGACGAACCTAGCCTATTGCTTTGATGAATTTAGTTGCAGATATTTAATCTCTCTCAATAATTAATTTCTATTCTTATATACAATAAGTACAATGTACAATGTAGAATACATAAGTACAAAATTCTAATCTAATTTATTCACGTAGCTTAATGCATTAAGACATATTTTGAAATTCTTTGTCTTTTCGAAGTTCCTGAATATCTTACCAATTCTTTTATCAAGTTCTATGTAGGTGTTGAGCCGTTTTCTTGCAGATATACTTAATTCTTTAGATTTAAGTAGGTCAGGTTAGATTATGTTAATTAGGTTGGTTAGGTTAGTTAGGATAGGTCAGCGGTTCCCAAACTGTGGTTCGTGAATCCCCGGGGGTTTCACAAAATCTTCCAAGGGGTTCGCCAATAATGGTGGATTTTTGCAGCAAAATTTGTGGGAAATGGGACGCATTTACAACTGTTTATTGTCTCACATTAAAGTCAGATGGTTATCTCGAGGTAGAACTTCTACAAGATTGTTTAAACTTAACTACTAAGTTTTTGTTTTTATTACCAACCATCCCTTTCACAAAGCAAAGTTCATACAAGATCAAATGTGGCTCAAGGCTTTGGCCTATTTGGATGACATTTTCTTAAAAATGAACAGTTTAAACCTATCTCTCCAGGGATCAAATATTAACGTTTTTACTGTGCAAGACCTATCAAGTCGTTCATTAAAAAAGTTTTGGGAAACGTGTTTAGTTAGCAATCAAACGGAGTGCTTTGATACCTTTCACGACTTCATGGTAGAAAATCAGCTTTCTTTGGGCGATAATGTAAATATCGTGGTTATAGAACACTTAAAGGGACTTGGAAAAACCTTTAGAGAATATTTCCTAGCCATGTCCAATAATAACAATTGGATTCGCAATCCTTTGTAAGAGACAACAGTTTTGAAATCCTCCACATTAATCGTGAGTGAAAAAGAGCAGCTCCTTGAAATTTAAATTGATTTGATTAAAATATAAAATAAATTATAAATCTTTGTCATTAATTTGTTTCTGGTTGAGTTTAAAGGGGAGTTCTCATTGTTAGAAAATAAAGCTATTTCAGATTTGTTAACATTTTCTTCTACGTATTTGAGCGAAAAATCTTTTTCTTCCTATGCTTGTGCCATCCAAAGCAAGAGCATCCTGCTCACTAAGTCACGTGAAGAGGTTAGTCGCTGTTAAAACTTGTTTACAATTTTGAATTTTAAATCGGCATGGAATTTTGTGATTAAAGGTATGTCAATGCATCAATTTCCAGTACCACTTTAAAAAACAGTAAAGATAAGAAAATGTTACTACAGTACTTTGCTTATTTAATTTCAGTTTTAATTTTTGATACAAATAATTATTTGAACTTTTACTTGAGTAGTTTCAATATTATTTCATTATATTTGGTGGGGTATCCCAAAATACCTACCGAGCTATAGTAGGTTAATTTAAAGGTATTAAACATTTTGATTACAATCAATAACTAACTTTCATAAAAATTAGGTATAAATTAAATGAGTGGCTATGGATATTCACCAGGGCGTTCGTGAAACTCCGATGTCTGTGAAAGGGATTCACGAGTCGAGAAAGTTTAAGAACTAGTGGGCTAGGTTATGTTATCTTAGGTTAGTTATGTTTGCTATGGTTTCAATTATTTGTTTACATGCGATTTTTGACACCTAGCTCATTCTCTTGATTGAATTTAAAAATAATGTTTCATTGCTCTAAACACGATGGAAGTTTTGTGGTCGCGTCCAACACCAGTTTCTTTGAGCACTGTCGCTTCCAATACGTAACCGAATATAAAGATCTTCCAATGGCAGAATAACTCTAACCACGTGACATATTAAAAGTCAAAAGCTGTCTGCTTACCGTGTATATATATTCCTTTTTTCGGAACCCACTAGAGCGTAAAACTTGTAAGAGTAAAAATAAACATAAGTTTGTGATCACGTCTGGTGTATGTACACAACCCCGTCTTGGTGTCCAAAGGAAACCGACCAGACTCAAAAGTTGCTCGCGGGGATTAAGATTCTTCGACCGTGGCAGAAACATGCTCGGTAATCATTAAAAAGCTGGTTTAGCTGTTTTTAGATGTAAAAATTGCTGTAAAAATCGTGTTGGAATAAAAAGATGTTGGCAAATGTAAAAAAAAAAAAAAAAAAGGAGTGACTCTTCAGATAAAATATTCTTGGTAATGAGTAGTAGATCTTGTTTGGCTTTCAGATTTTTTTCTTTTAGGTTTATTGTATTACTTTATACTGCCCCCTTACCTACCCACCCCTTTTTTGTAACAAAAGAATTTGATTTGCATTTTAAATTCAAATGCATCCAAGCCTAAATAATAGATGAAAAATAAGTGCAAACTTGTACACCCCCCCCTTTTTTGTAACAAAAGAATTTTATGTGCATTTTAAATTCAAATAGGCCTACATCCAAGCCTAAATAATAGATGAAAAATAAGTGCAAACTTGTAATATTCTAAGCTATAGCATTTTTGTAAAGTTGACGTGTAAGTCTTTATCATACTAACATTTTTGGATATTAACAAAACCCCTCAAAAACAATTGTTTGGCAAAGGATTTTATTTTGTTTTCTGCACATAATAGCGGTAACTTGTTTTAAATATGTGTAGCGACCAACGCAGGGTTCCCCTCGTTTATCTTATTTTGGGATAAACCTTTCCAAACGACGAAAATAAA
This sequence comes from Timema cristinae, assembly GCA_039000515.1. Taxonomy (NCBI): domain Eukaryota; kingdom Metazoa; phylum Arthropoda; class Insecta; order Phasmatodea; family Timematidae; genus Timema; species Timema cristinae. The sequence goes on along the minus strand of JBCFYV010011172.1, from coordinate 36,565,229 downwards.
ATAAACTCCAGATACAGAATCACTTTTTCAGATTTTATTTACACATCGAAACTGATATTTGATGAAAATCTACTAAAATAAAGATAGATCTGCCTACATGAAGATACAAAGCATCAATCTGCATTAAGTGATTATGGCGTTGATGTTTAAAACCCCACCCTCGATCATTCTCAAATAGTTTAGCATTTTAAGTTTTAAAACATTTCATAAAATGCTAGCTTACGTTTAATGAGCACTGGACATAATAGGCTATACTTTAAATTCTAGCCTCACCTCAAAACAATGACCATTTGAGTAAAAACGCTATCAAAAATTTGCTTTTTTATATTGCGCCTACTTTAAAGCTACCCGTCAAAGGCGTAAGTCTCGTTGCGTCTGGCTTTATAGTGATGGTGATGTATCGGTTCGATTCTCGGCCAGTGTATGGATGTTTTTTTCCACCTAAGAGTTTCACTATTCATCCCTCCACGCGAATGCCAGTATATTCTCCTCAAATTCAAATTCAACCGTCCCCTTCCCTATCCCATTAATGTAAATATGTTGCTATCCCGGGAAGGTAGTCAGATGCATGACGATATTTTTTGGCTCAATCTTGGGCCAAACCATATTTTGAAATAACAATCCACAGCTAGCATCTTGTCAACCCCCCTCCCCCTCAGCCGCTTGCCGACTAGTCAGAGCGGACTATATAGGTGGAGGTAAGGATGGGAACAATTAGTTGGGTTGTGTAAGATGTTAAATATAATAGAACAGAATACAATGTGTCGCTTTGTCAGTAGTACAAGTGGGCTTGAGGAACTGATGAAGGAGGGTTGGTTAAAAGGGGTGGCTTGGTTCGCTATGGCTCTAACAGTCCTTGAGTGATACTTGAAGGGATGTTGTGTTCTATTCGTAATTTCATATAAAGTCTGTTCAGAGTAGGAATTGTTTTTCTGAAAGTCCTTTTTCCCTACCAGAAATCTATTATATAGTAGGATATTGATAGGAAAAAAGACCTTTCAGAGAGTAATTCCTACCGTGAATGAAGTACCAAGTATTTTTTATGTTGTGCTATTCATCCCCTCAGGTTGCCTTGGAACTCTACGTCGACTTTAGCTATGTCATTCTAACCCTCACCCCTTAAATCACTCGCCACAGCCCAGATAAGATTCGGGACCCTTCCAAGGATGAGGTAATGGAAAACCCTTTGCTGGTTCCAAAGGTAGGAGAGCTCGCAATTGTTGTTGACACAATTATACAATTTGACGGCTGTTTAAAGAGGGAATTATTTATCTCAGTAGTCACGGAGTCTTTGCATACAATACTGAGGACACATTCTCTTCCACACGAGTTTATGACGCTTGTCCGGCCTCTGATACATTAATCAACAATCCAAATAATGGTAGTTACTTACAATATTGTAGAACATCTGCAACGCTCTAATACAGAGATTTTCAACCATCTTATCTCACCGTACACTGAATAAGGTGCTAAAATATTAAAGGCACACCATCAGTTTCTTAAGGTCAGATTTTACTATTCAAAAATACTAGTATTAGGTCTTAAGAGCATGCATCGCATGAGCATCAACTATGTGAAACAGTCGGTTCGGAATAGTAAATTTACCCAAACATTATTGGACGTGGAACATTTCTGATCAAACATTAATGGAGATAAAGAGTCAATTGATGTTCCTGATATATAACATTTTTGAAATATTAATATAAATAATATTTGAATAAAAACTATGTTAAAAAGGCTGTTTTTGACCATTTTAGAATGGTTTCACAGCTAAGCATTTTGCACAAATCTGTATTCTCTCTTAATAGGGACATGCTGTATTTATTAAAAATAAACTTATGTCGCTTTGTCCCCCATCGTCACCGTGGAAAATTCCGAGTAGTTATTCAAATACGAATGCACTGCACACATTTCTGCATTTTTTTTTTCTATTTAACTTCAATACCTCGCGCGAGCTGGGAGCTGTGTTGGCTTGTTATTTTTCACGCTCTTAATATTGTGTCTAAATGTTCAATAGTCAAAATTCTAATAATTGTGTTATTTAAAATAGATTTTAAAAGATTTAATTTTTGTTCCTGAAAAAAAATTGTCTCGACTATTTTTTTATCATCCCCAAACTTTCATGGCACATATATGTGCCGCGGCATACCAGTTGAAAAACGCTATTCTAATAGGCAATCCCCCTTAATTCAGGGGCACTTCCACCTCAACTCAAATAAAAAAGAGCATATCTCTTGGGGAATTATTATGGCATCTGATAAATGAAAGAAATCAACGTCTGTCTCTAAGAATCCACAGATCTCCTACGGAGCAGGAGCAAATGATCCCTGAAATAAACTAAGATCTTCCCCCGGAAGAGTGGCCTTCCCCACGATGGGGCGCACTAGGGGTAGTCCACCCTCACATCCTGCGGGGTATGGAAATTATCCGGGGCATTACACGGGCACTAGAAGGGGAGTGTATGTGAGTTTAAGTGGAGCGGGGAGGGGGAAGGGGGGCTCTAGTCCCACTACCCCCCTTAGTGAGATTGGCGAAGGGGTGGTCGAGAAGACGAAGTAAAAGTAATGAGTATCCGCGGGGTTTAGCTTGAGAGTCCACTTCTTCAATCGCGGCGTTGCCATATTTCACATAGTTTCACTGTCTGTTCTTTCTTGGTACATGCGAGCGTTATTTGCTACGTGACCTAGCCTTTAAACGAATTCCAAGAATCGAGATTGCGGATTTATTTTAATTTACTTGGAATGTTTTTTTTAAACGTTTCTTTTCCCAAGAACTTTATACAAGTTTTCCATCATTCTAGGACCGTAAAGTAGAATAATATTTATACTGCCCTCATTTGTCATGTGCTAGGACAGAGAAACCTGTAGGACACTTGAAAAGATGGGCCTTGATGAGGTAGGTCATTTGAACCTATGCATCTTGATGAGGTGGTCATTTGAACCGATGCACCTGAAGAGGTAGACCATTTGAACCAATTCACCTTGATGAGTAGAGCATTGAACCAATGCACCTTGATGAGGTAGATCATTTGAACCAATGCACCTTGATGAGGTAGAGCATTTGAACCAATTCACCTTGATGAGGTAGCATTTGAACCAATGCACCTTGATGAGGTAGATCATTTGAACCAATGCACCTTGATGAGGTAGGTCATTTGAAACAATGCACCTTGATGAGGTAGATCATTTGAACCAATGCACCTTGATGAGGTAGGTCATTTGAAACAATGCACCTTGATGAGGTAGGTCATTTGAACCATGAACTTGATGAGTAGTCATTTGACCGATGCACCTTGATGAGGTAGGTCATTTGACGATGCACATTGATGAGTAACCGTTTGAACAATGCACCTTGATGAGGTAGATCATTTGAACAATGCACTTGATGAGGTAGGTCATTTGAACCGATGCACCTTGATGAGGTAGGTCATTTGAACAATGCACCTTGATGAGGTAGGTCATTTGAACCATGTACCTTGATGAGGTAGACCATTTGAACCAATGCACCTTGATGAGGTAGGTCATTTGAAACAATGCACCTTGATGTGGTAGGTCATTTGAACCGATGCACTTGATGAGGTAGGTCATTTGAACAATGCACCTTGATGAGGTAGGTCATTTGAACCGATGAACCTTGATGAGGTAGGTCATTTGAACCGATGCACCTTGATGGTGGTCATTTGAACCGATGCACCTTGATGAGGTAGTCATTTGAACCGATGCACATTGATGAGGTAGACATTTGAACCAATGCACCTTGATGAGGTAGATCATTTGAACCATGTACCTTGATGAGGTAGACCATTTGAACCAATGCACCTTGATGAGTAGATCATTTGAACCAATGCACCTGATGGGTAGGTCATTTGAAACAATGCACCTTGATGAGGTAGGTCATTTGAACCGATGCACCTTGATGAGGTAGGTCATTTGAACCAATGCACCTTCATGAGGTAGGTCATTTGAACCAAGATTTTTATCTTTAATAGTAAGTTGCTACAACTTTGCAATAATAAGTTATTTCGTATCTCAAATATTAGCGGGGAAATTAAGAAAATTGGAAAGTATCTTCAAAATAATTTTTATGAGAAAATGAGAGTTTCCATCTTATTTATAATGATAAACAATGTTTAAATATCAAATCAATCTAAATCTTTAGAGCAAGTTTTGAGAAAATCGATTTTTACTTTTCACTACCTTACAGTTAGAGAAAGTATTGTGATCACAAAAAAAAAAACTAGAGATTTTGATGAATTTCGACGTTTCATGACCCCCCGAATCCGAAAAAGTTGTTTTTACATTTACATCTGTCTATCTCTCTGTTCATCTGTCTGTCCGTCTGTTTGTATGTCTGTCTGTACCTCAGAGTAGAACCTAAACTATTTTACTAATCGGGTTAAAACTTGGTATCTAGGGTTTTCATAGGGTTGCCTTGAGGGCAATCGGATATCTAACCCTATAATTAAGGGTAGTTTACTAAAGGGCAAAAAAAAAAAAAAGTAAAGAAAAAATCGATTTTCTCAAAATCGGCTCTGGCGATTTTAATTAAATTTAATTTATAAGCATTGATCAGTAGTGCAAACAAAATGGCTACTCTAAATTTTTTGTCAAAATGTCTTTAAGGGTTCCGGTTTGATGTGTAAATTCTATTTTCTTTATCATATCTCCCTAACACTTTGAGATATGAAATTACTTATTATTGCAAATATGTAGGGTTATCTGTAATAACAATCTTTTATTTGAAACATATTGTTATAAAACCAATAATTTTCAAGCTATACGCAAATATATATTTTTTAACTTTTCGAACACTAAAGTTCAAGTATTACGAACGTAAAAAAAATCTAACCCGAGATGTTAATGGATGTTGACTTTTATGACCCACTGAACCCTAAAAAGCTAGCGGTTTTTGCAATGCTGTCTGTCTTTGTGCCTGCCTAACCCTAAGATTAAGAGTAGTTTAATAATAGCCGAAAAGAGAAATGATCAATTTCTCAAAATTGCTTCTAACGATTTTGATTAAAATTCGTATTTAGACGTTGATTAAGATTATAAATAAAATTGATATTTTCCTATGAAACTGACTTTTATGGTACTTTACAGAAGTGTAAATGTCCTTATCTTCACAACTGTATAAGATACTAAATAACCTATAATTGTAAAACTGTAGTACTATTAAAATTAAAAACACTTTTATTTGAAATATTATTATTATTAGCACCGCGTCTTATTACCCGTTTGGGTTGTACGCACTTACACTAATGTGTAGTGGTAGGGTGATTATGAGATAAAATGAAGGACCTACAGTTTAACGTGAGATTCGAACCACGGTGGAGGGCTGGCGTTCATCACATTCACAAGTTGTGATTAATACATGTCTTTTCAGAGGTGAAGGAAGGGTTTGGCACTCAGATAAATTTGTGCCGGAACCGAGGATTGAAACACAGACCCCAGCACAAAAGTCTATTTCCTTACCCCTCGACCGCCAGGTCACCTATTTGAAATATGTCTTTATAAAACCAATAGTTTATGAGATATTAGCAAATATATTGATACAATTTTGTGAGATTTAGTTGTACAGAGAAACTACTAAAGTTTTAAAGTGATAATTTTCTAATGCCATAGAGTAATAGAGTAAGTAAATAAGTAAGTTTCTCTTAGGGGTAAGGTGTCGGACTTCTGTTCTGGGGTCTGGGGTTCAATCCTCGGTCCCGGCACAAATTTATCTGATTACCAAACCCTTCCTTCACCTCTGACAAGACATCTTTTGAATGTGGGGAATGCCAGGCCTCCACCGTGGTTCGGATTCCACGTTAAACTATTATTATTATTATTAGCACCGCGTCTTACTACCCGTTCGGGTTATACGCAACTTACGCTAATGTGTAATAGTAGGGTGATTGTGAGATGAAATGAAGGACCTACAGTTTAACGTGGAATCCGAACTACGGTGGCGGCCTGGCATTCCCCACATTCACAAGATGTCTTGTCAGAGGTGAAGGAAGGGTTTGGTAATTAGATAAATCTGTGCCGGGACCGAGGATTGAACCCCGGCCGCCAGCACAGAAGTCTGACAAGTTAAACTTTAGGTCTTTCATTTCATCTCACAATCACCTACCATTACACATTAGCGTAAGTGCGTATAACCCGAACGGGTAGTAAGACACGGTGCTAATAGTAATAATAATAATAATAATAATAATAATAATAATAATAATAGTAAGTCTCTCAGATGTTTGTTCTTTTTCCTTTAACCTCTTAGGGGAAATGTTTGTACAACAATGATCTATCTTTAACATTTTAGACTCAATAGTCAATATTTACATTTTTTATTGGTCCAAATTTAAAAATTAGGAATTTAATAGCAATGCGATAACCATAAGATCTGAAATCTCTAATATAACGTCGAAAATTTTAACTGGAAGTAGAAATTTTATTACGATAAGTGGACCCTTGTGGACCCAATATCGATCTTTTTTTTTTGTCCAAATATACGAATGAGGACTTAGATTCTTTAAAAATAAAAATTATAAAATTTAAAACCGAGATTCAAAAAATGTTTTACATAAGTGTAACGCAATTTTTGTTCGGGTTTGCTTGTGTATATTATTTCATTTACATATATTACGAGTTTTGAGTAAGCATCTCAAATTTTAAACAATGGAGTGAGAAAGTCCGTGCGAAGTTCTGTGCCATTTATTTTTCTCTTTTTGCCCTCAGTAAACTATCCTTAAATTTAGTGTTAGATATCTAATTCCAAAAACAATACAGGGGGATCTTATGAAAATCTCAGATACCAAGTTTTAGCTCAATCGGAAAAATAGTTTCGGCTCTTGCCCGAGGACAAACAGACGGAATAATGAAAACAATTTTTTTTTGTTTCTTCAAAATCTTGAGCGGGATTTATTTTTACGATCATAAAACTTTCTCTCTAAGATGTCGATAGAAAGTAAAAAAGAGCAGATTTTAAAAAGTTTTTTTTTGCCCAGAATAAAAAGTTTCAATATGGAGTAAGTTTTTCAGTGTCGTACTTTGTGGAGGAAGGGTAGAGGAGGTAAGAGGGGGCTACTATGCCTCCCAAGATTTTATATAATTTTAATAAAATCAAAAAGCATATACAATATAGGGTCTAATTTCATTATATAGCACTGAAGGGGTATCAAAGGCATAGGCTAGATTTTGAGACCAGATATATGACGAAATTCAAAAGGTTCACAGTTATATTATAGCGGTTATACAGCTTAAAATTGCCCTAAAACCCCCAATTGAAAAATAAAAGCACATAAATAATAGCTTTGATACATTACATGCACACTCTACCCACTCCCTTCTTTATAAAGTAGGTTTCTGGGCGCGCCACTGGGTTCTAGGATTCTTACTTTGTTGTGGGGTCAAAACATTTTAATAGGACCACACCTTTCTCCCCCCTCCCCTCATCTCTGTCACTCTCTTTTTTCCTCCAAATATTTCATGAATATTTTTTGAAAAAAATCAAACAAAAAAACGCTTCCCACTTAATCCAACCTCCGTGTTCAACCAGTAGGTCGCATCCCACCGGTTGAGAAACATTGATTTACGAGAAAACTTTTGACTTGAATGTTTTATGCAAAATAAAAACACCTTTAGATATTTATTACACTATTGTCTGCTAACGTTACTCTTCACGAAGTTGAACTCCTGTACAACATGTGCACTAAATATCGTGTATTATTTTATTATACTTGGCAAATTTGTACTTTATGAACACAAAGCCCTATCATTTCGTCACACGTATTAACTTCAAGAACATCACCGTTAATCCTAAACACTCAGTCATATCACCCAGCGTTCAATATATTGGTGCTAAAATGAGGCCACACACAGATAATTAACTATTTACGTAGGTGAGCTAGTGATCTAGGGATAAGGTGCCAGACTTCTGTTTTGGGGGTCCAGGGTTCAATCCTCGGTCCTAGCACAGATTTATCTGATTACCAAACCCTTCCTTCACCTCTGACAAGACGTGTATTAATCACAACTTGTGAATATGTGGAATGCCAGGCCTTCACCGTGGTTCGGATTCCACGTTTAACTGTAGGTCCTCCATTTCAGCTCACAATCACCCTACCGTTACACATTAGCGTAAGTGGGTATAACCCGAACGGGTTAAAGACGTGGTGCTAATATTAATAATAATAACTATTTACGTCACCATATGGGTTCAAACCAAGGTCTACGTTAGGTTGGTTAGAATTATAATCAATCCGTAGTAGACAGGTCTAAAAACTAGTACAAATACAAAGCGTTACGGTCTAGGACAACTTGGTGCCGCCAACCGGGCGCGACCACCTGAGCGCTTACAAACTGGGTGCTGATAAGCCTGGGCGCCAACACAACTGGGCGCCAGTGTAAAAACATAATTGTTTTACTAAATATTCATTTTTGTAGGGGTTTAAATAAATTAATTACAGAAGAAACAAAATTTGTGTATATTCATAAAGTTAGACCACTTGATATTATAAAATTTTGAAATTTTTGATAGCACAAAAAACCATGAAAAATAAAAATTTTGCGTAAAATAAACCAGGTAAAGATTAATTAACCTAACCCAGCCTAACCTAACTGGAACCTAGTTGTTTTCATTTTTTACAAATATAACATTTAAAAAAAAATTGACTCTGGTACCCAGTGTTCCCAGTGCCCAGTCAGCAAGCGCCCAGTTGGTGACGCTCAGATCTTGGCGTCCAGTTGTTCGGATCCTAAAGCGTTAAACATCTTGGCCATCTTTTCGATAGTTTTAGAATCCAGTATAAATGCGATCACCAAATCTATGAACAATCATTTTGTTACTCTGCTATAAATACAATAATAATGTCTTTAGCAAAGAGTTTTACTAAGTATTCTGAGTCCAATTTCGGTACGGTAAAAATAATTATCATTAATTATTTGATATTCCCCTTTCAAAAGTTATGAAATGATGGTCCGGTGATTAGGTATTATATCTTTTTGTAAAATCAAGTTAATTTGTAGTTATTGTGATTATTTAATTAGTTGGCTCAAAAAGTTGTGCTAAATATCCTAATAAGATAATATTAACTTAAATTATTAATGTCTGATATCTATGATAGTCAATGGTAGCCGATGATTTCAACACATCCATCACAGTCTCTGCCTTAAACTATATTTGAGAATAATGACCCTTCACACGGAACAAATCCTGGCTAGCTCGATGACAGAGCATTGATGCGAAAATCCAAAGGTCCGGGTTAAATCCCTCGCCCAGGTGTAATTTTTAAACTAATATAATTGTTATCTCCTCCAAACGGACACTCCCGTAATTACATTGATTTTTCGTCTTTCGTGTTGATATAATTGAAAATAATAATATCTATTGTTATTTTAAACACCTATACTTCCAAAAGGTATACGAAAATGTCAAGCTTAAACGATCGTTTAAGAGCCTTACCCCAAGGCTTACACCTTTACATTATTAAAAAAACCCATAAAAAATGAATTATCCTTACCCACCTAACTTTTTTTTTCTACCTTTTTTGATCATCAATCCAATGTAAAACCAAGAAGACATTTAATTTAACTCCTCTCCCGCCATATTTTGTTACTTAACTTTTCACATCAAGAGGGAATGCCATTAATTAATAGGTTATGATTATCTATAATTATGTTTATTAAAGGCAAAAATATGTATTTTCTCAACATTAGACTTTACAGTAAGTATAAGATCTGTATTACTTTAAGAATATGATTTACCCAACCTCGCACCTCATGTGGTTAAATGAATCACACCCAATTCGGAGGCAGCATGCTCCAAGGCAGTGGTTCTCAACCTTCTTGAGCTGACATCCCTTTGGTAGATCATCAAATTTCCACAACCCTCCCCTCCAACAACTTTTTAAAATCAAATTCCCACACTTACCCTTCCCAATATTCTTGAGACAATTATAAAACAAAATATTTTACACATTTTGTTTTTTAATCACTTCTCCCAAAAATCAATGTAACAGTGGCCGCGAAATAATACAAACAAATTGACTGGAAATTAATGTGATGATTGTTAGGATATTGTTTATATGAGTTCTCGAATATTAGGTCTTACAATTGGTAGGCAGTGTTTTCAATATATCAAGAATAAAATATCTTACTTTGGAATAAAGAATGACTTCAATTCTTAGATGATCTTTACCTTATTTCCAAATTGTTCCACGCCCACTCGGAAAATGTTTCACACCTCTCCAAGGGAGCGCGCCTCTCAGGTTGGGAACCACTGGTCTAAGGCGTCACTCTAACATTAGACTTGACTGCCGATGATGGTGAGATCAGGGCTCGAATCCTGGTCGGGTGAACTGAGGATGATTTTTTCCAAAATAGTTTTCCATTCTTCCTACACACCAATACACCTCCTCTAAATTCAACTTTACTCATCCCCAGCTCATTAACGTAATTAGTACATATGCATCTAGCCCCCTCTGATGATTGTATCCTTTGTGTTCTAAAAGAGAGCTTTCATTATTCCATTTTTAGCCATAGTTATAAAACTCGACAAAGCATTATTAGAGTCTTTAATACGCAACTTTTTAAACATAATATGCTTACACGAACACGAACACAAAAATACAAATACTCAGCTCGTCGAGCACTAAAATATTTTCCAATAAACACCATAGGACTAAACTATTACTTTAGTAGTATTTTGATAGAAGGGATCTTTTAGGACATTCGAACTTTTCCACGGTAAACATTAATAGAAAATTATTGTTCTTAATTTTATTTTATAGCTATTAATAATATCTATCAAAAGGGACAGTTATAGATCAAATGACTAATAACGACCTGTCTAGATTTTAAATAGGGCTTCCTATGGAAATTGGACTGTAGGCCACTACCATGAAGGTAACCTGAGAATAACACAAATCTCTTCAACCAGTCGACTACGAAGACACCCTAAAGATTAAAATTAAATCATAATGTTTTAGTTTCTTTCAATGTTTCGGTGGTGGAAGGTTTTTTTTTCAACCTAAGGTTCTGAATATAATCCTTGCCAGTCGTCAGACACAGTTGAGATTTAAGAAACTCTAAGACCCTTCCTTACCCCTCTTACCCCCCAGTACCCACAACCCTTCCTCTCCTACACTGTGTAAGTGTGCCAGGAACCCCAAATTCATGCGGCACAGCCCGTGAAATTGTTCGTCAAACTCTGGAAGAAGAAGGGAAAAAAGAGACAACTTTCTTAAGCTATTGACATACTTCTATTAGCACTGACGATCACATAGTCTGTGCCACATGCCTGGTGAAATAAGACGCCAACATAAACACTTATGGACTGCGTGCGGTTTGAAGACCTGAGGAGGGAGTTGACCCAAAAGATGGCCATGCTTGGCCTCTCGTGGAGAATAAACCACCTTGTAGAGGAAGGCAGTGTCTATGCGTCCTTCGTGGAGACGTTTCATGAAGTTCAGCAAGCAAAAGGAACAGAGGAGAGAAGATAAATGAACGGAGTAATGTAGGAATAGTTCAGTTGGTTGTAGGAGCGACGGACCCTTTCGCCCTTAACGAGGAAGAATAAGTATGGATTTGTACCCGATATTTATGTATTAATATCAACGGGATGGCATTCATACCAGGATGAAAATCAGCCTGGGTTCTATCAGCTGTAAGAGCTTGCTACACTTTAAAAGTGCGGGCACGTGGTCTGAAGCATCAGGCTTTCAATGGATTGGATTTTTGAAGGCGGTGGTGAAGTTAAGGTTTTGAATCTCAACCGGGTGTATTGGGAGTGGTTTTTACACATGTAATTGACCATGGTGGGGTTTTACACACTTTTGCGCTAAGATAACACGGGTGACCTTCCTCTAAAATACCCTCTTCTTACTTACTCTTTCGAGTAAGTCATTAATAACGATAATAACTGAATCGGTGGCCACAAGTGGGTTAAGGCTATTTCTTAGCACCACTTATACCTGTTTGGGCTGTACGCATAATGTTCTTATTACACTACTGTGTTTGGGATAGAGAAGGTTGAATTAAGAGGAAGCCTACCCGCATTTGCTTGGAGGTAGTGTGGAAATTCATTGAGAAAAAATATCTCAGTATCCGTGACTGGGACTCGAACCCGATATCCGCGTCATCAGTCGTCCAGTATGTCAAAAGAGTGACGCCTTTTATATCATGTGACTGTTGAAGCGAAAAAATCCCCATCTACAGACACCATATCCGTAGGTCCGTAGTCCGTGGTCCGTAAGAAATCGATACCATCGTATCAAATTGTTCGTCTACAGAATCCCTAAGTCTTTACTTCATTGAAGTTGGATCAAATTTAACTTTCTAAGGATTATTTTATACTGACTATCAATCACAGTTCTGTAAATTTGTGCGCGTGCATCGAAATAAACGCACCAATGTCGTAGAAGATATCCGTTGCTCTGGCAAACACTATAAGTTTGTTAGTTCAAATCGTCTAATAAATATATTTATTGTGATTTTACTTGGACTACATTTGAAGTACATCCATTACATTTTCTAAAACAAAAAGTTGTTTTAATTTATTTTATTGATCAGCTGACTGCTTGGCGCTTGCTCCTTGCTGTAAGAGTTTTATTGGACGAAGTCTCTTGACTATATCTCATTGGTTGACACGGCCACGTGATTAAGGATACGGATTGTATAGATGGGGTTTTAGGTGTCAATAATATTATTTGATATATATCACCACCAGTGACCAAGGAGGTACGGATTCAAGTCCCGGTCGGGTGAGCTGAGATTCGTTTCGTGAATGGTTCTCCCTTTTCTCCCGTCACGCAAATTCAGGTATATTTACTTTAAGTTCTACCATTATCTTTTCTGCTTCATTAGTACAAGTTTGCGGATAGCAATAACAATGAACACAAAAACTAAATAATAAAGTATATTAGGCCTGCTTATTTTAAATATGATCTTATCAAAAAATCACCAGGTAATTAATATAATTTAATGTAATGATCTTTGCAGTTTTTAAAGTCTTAGTTAAACTGTAAACAATCAATCAAACAAAACATTTTCTAAGACAATGTAAACGTTCTATGTATTTATATTGATCTGTCACAAACTGGAATGAGAAGGTCTGGCCCTACAATGGAGGTCTACTACCCCTAACAGAGATGATGGTTCACACAACTGATGAAATATGAGGGTGAAGGGAGGAAGGTTTAGGGGATGATGAATTAATTGAGCAGTTTTGAGAATCTCAACCCTTAAAATAGCTGTCAAACGCAGACGAACCAACGTAAATGAAATATTTCCCCCAATGATACTCTCTCGCAGATGGGTCTCAATTTCGAATGTGAAGAAAAAAAAAGTGTCATTGAAATATTAAAGCCATCGAAAGGTGAAGGGTTTAGTATTATTAAAATGGTAACTGTTGATAGCTTTTATAATGCGTAATCAGACCATACACTTAGCAATCTGATGGTTTAGCTGTTTATGGCAGGCAACGTGTTAATGTGGGATGGATGGAGATGTGAGAAAAAGTAATTGTATTTGCCGTTTTTATACCAAACAGTTTTTCGGACAAAATAAATAAAATATTTATCCAGTATAAACATAGAGTTTAATATTCTTCACATGGGTGATATCAACAGTTCTTGAATATATGTTAAGGGTGTCCTGGAATTTAATGACAACTTTTTATCTTCATTTAAAAAAGCTGGTCATCTAATGTCGCTATGACCTTATGTTTTTAAATCGAGCTTTATCTTTAAAAAAAATCCTACCAGCATTAATGGTCCTATGGTTTGAGTCGTAAATCTCCCAATAGATTGAACTGTCGGTATAGATGGGGTAAGAGTTAAAATACAAGCCAGTTGTAATAATTGTGTTTTTTTCTCTCCATATATGGTTTCCCGCTCTCTTTCCATTCAAATGCGAATACATTTTTTTTTTCAAAATTCTAGCTTCATTCCCACGCCATTAGTTTAGTTAAATTTGGTTGGTCCCAAACTGGTAATAAAACGTGGAGTAACTCCTGGCTTAATAGCATTCTAATATAAAATAATTGCATTCAAATAAATCAAATGTAATTACAAGAACAGAGCCAGAAGGTACTAATTTAATTTTTGTTTATCTTTATCAGGCATAATTATTTGGATATTTACTATAGATATATTTTGTTGTTTAGGCGTAGAGCTTGAAAGGATGGACGTAAATAAATATTGTCACTCTTTAATTAATTCTTTTTTTTTGTTCTAAAAAACTATCTTAATATGTTACCGTAGATGAGTTTATTCTTATATGCTTGGCAGAACTTTCATAGTTTACCCACTATTGGCTTTTACAATCATTGATTTAAAGACAAAATTTGAAACAGTAGATACGGTACCACATGTGAATTATTCTTACCCAATTCGAACTTCCAGAACTTAGACGATGGTCAACTTAACGCAAAAGCAGCAAAACTGGTAAATACATATGAAAAAGATCTGTCATAAGAATTATTGCCAGAAATCCTGCACCTTAAAATTATTCACAATAGTTTTTGGCACTGAAAGAAGCCCGATTAGACTTCTGAAGCAATTTACGACAAAAAAAAACCTGCTAGGTATATTTGCCAATATCTGCCTCGCCATTAAATTATTTTGTACATTACAAGTTTTGGTTTCTTCAACTGAAAGATCATTTAGCATATTGGCAAATTATTTGAAAACATGTCAAAGAAGCACAACTGGTCAAGAGCGACTTAATCATCTAACAATTTTATGGATAGAAAAGATTTAGCTTATATTTTAAGATATTTTTTTATATTATTGTAAGTTTTTATCATGTAAATCCATATAGTTTTTTTATTAGATATAAATATTTATTTTGTATTATAATTTAAATTGACTTATTTTATCCTAAACCCTGTAGATCAGTGGTCTTAACCTTTTATTAATCGCAGCCCCAAATCCTAATATTGCAGCCCTATTTCTACTAACATATTAATCATTAAGGCTTATTCTAAAATAGTAGATTTATTTACTGATTATAATAACAAACAAATAAAAAACACTTAAACTTACTTAACTAAATGGATTTAATGGAACCTCTCTCTGCTGTTAAACACTTTCTACTAATTGATCTATTTTGTTTTCAATTGTGTTACGTAATGCTAGTCACATGGATGAATCGATTCGGAGCCGATTTAGCTGCTTCGTTTTAGTATTTATCATTGTTGAAAATCCTTTTTCACATAAATAAGTAGAAACAAAGGGCAGAATGTTTTGAGTGGCGATGGTGAACAGGTGGGGATTACTAGTACTATCCATTATTTTTATTATCCGTGCTTTCTTTCACCTCCACTACCCCAGAAAATTGAGAATCTTCTGTACTTACATGCTTACAATCATCAAATTATTTCTTCCAAAACGTGAAATTTAAGATAATTGGCTTCAATAATAAGCAAATCAGATTTTAATGTTTTCTTTCGAGGCCCCTATAAAACCTCTTGCAGTTCCCCGGTTCATAATCACTGCTGAAGAGTATCAGTTTTGGGATAGTGTTTGGCATACAGCACCCTATTTAGTCACACATAAATGCGGAAGAATAATATGAATTACAAGTTGGTAGTCTGAGATGTTTCCCCTCAATGGTTTTACTGTCCTCCATTTAAGCAAATGTGGATACACTTTCTCTAAATTCTACCTTCCTCATACCTACTCCATTAATGTAGATATTTGGCTAGCCCCAGATCCGGACCAAACCCTAGAGCATTGATTTATCAATTAAATGAATGTATAAATTTTATAAGAATGAATTATGAACAAAATATTTTAGTATTTAGTTAATATTTTCATTTTATTTTGGGACTTTAGAAAGAATGTAGTCAAGTAACCCTCTTATGTTTACAAAATTTTCAAAGATTCGGATTCAATATTAGGGATCTTAATGCAAGATGAAGATACCCGCTTTGGTGGCCACATGGTCAAATGCGTCACTCTCACAATAGACTGACAGCCTATGATGGGAAGATCCATGTTCGATTCCGGTAGAATGTCTGACGGGGGTGGTTCTTATATGGTTTTCCATTCTCTTTCCACATGAATTCGGGTACACTATTTCTAAGTTCAAATTTCATAATTGCTAGCACATTAGAGTAATCAGTACGTATGCTTATAGTCCGGATGGGTAGTAAGGCACGTTGCTAAAAATATATAAAAAAAATACAGATTTGTATTTGTAAAATCTTTGGTGGCTTCATCCAATATTTTCTCACTCTATCTCTCTCTCTCTCTGTATATATATATATATATATACATTCTATTAGAGAGAGACCCGATTCAGTGGCCGCGTGGTCTAACGCGCTAATCTCGTGTTGGAATAGACTGCTGAAGACGAGGAGATCAGAGTTCGATCCCGGTCGGGTGCACTGAGGGTGGCTTTCCTAAATGGTTTTCCACTCTTCCTCCACGCAAATGCGGGTGTACTTCCTCTAAGGTAAGCCTTACTAATTCCTAACCCATCAGTGTGATTAGTAAATAGGCGTATAACCTGAACAGATAATAAGACGCGGTGCTAAAAAATAAAGAAAACATATGAGAGAGAGAGAGTAAACTTATTGATTGAGTAATATAATTATAATAGAGGAGTAGGGAAATAGGCGAGAGAGCACATGCAATCGATCAGCAACCACCGGAATCCCGCCACTGACCCAATCAGTCATTGAACCGGTTCAACACACGAGAGTATCTTGTGAGTGGGCGTGACAGGAACCAGAGAATGGTTCTCACCCGGTCCACTCTTGAGACGGGCTATTTCGAGAACATGTATTGGAGGACCGAAACCATTAGTCTTAGAACCTACACGCCGCGGCGCTACCGAACCAAAGGCGTTGGCCTCTTTAACTGTCGACAGGGAAGACGAAATAAATTGCAATCTGGTGGGTATAGAAACCGGACCTTCCAGATAAAAGATTATTAGTGTGGGCATGTAGGGAACTCGAGTTAAGGACATTGTTTTTTTTTAGTTTTTATAACAAAACATGTTCTTTGGACAAAATAAATAAAATATTGCCTAGGTAGAGACATAGAGTTTAATTTTCTTCACATTGTGATCTCATCAGTTCTTGAATATCTGTCATGAACATAGCGGTATTAAATGAAAAACTTTTTTAATGAAGAGAAAAAGTTGTCATTAAATTCCAGGACATCCTAGATAGATACTTAACAACTGTTGAGGTCACCATGTGGAGATAAAGAAACACTATGATTGTACTGAAGAAATATTTGATTTATTTTGGCCAAATAAATGTTTTTATATACATTCTTAATAAAAAAAAAGCACTTATTTTTCTTGCGTATCCCACACTCTCATATTGCGTTTCTGTAACCAAGAATATTATTTAATATATCCTATTTGACAAACCATTTTACTTTTTTTTTTTTCAAAATTTTTCTGTTATAATGTCTACTACTTCATTTTACTTATCTTATGATAGTGCTGATACAAATATATATTCCATTAGTGCAATCAGTTTGTGGCTTAATAGGTATGATCTTGTTTTAAAGATCTAATTTATTTTAGTTTATTGATTGCTATAATTGATTTGGGATTGCCATTGTTAGCTCAGGTTTGTACAAGGAGGAACTATAAAAAAAAGTTGTTAGCTGGATTTTGAACGTTATAATTTGATATAGTTTTTATGCGGCTTGCCCGTGCGAATAATGGGTTGATCTGTCTCAAGTTTTTGAAAATTGCTTACATTTCTGATGTTTACAATCACGTATATATATATATATATAATATATATATTTATAAATATATATATATATATACGAGAGAGAGGTTTGTACAAGGAGGAACTATAAAAAAAAGTTGTTAGCTGGATTTTGAACGTTATAATTTGATATAGTTTTTATGCGGCTTGCCCGTGCGAATAATGGGTTGATCTGTCTCAAGTTTTTGAAAATTGCTTACATTTCTGATGTTTACAATCACGTATATATATATATATATATATATTTATAAATAATATATATATATATATATATATATACGTGATTGTAAACATCAGAAATGTAAGCAATTTTCAAAAACTTGAGACAGATCAACCCATTATTCGCACGGGCAAGCCGCATAAAAACTATATCAAATTATAGCGTTCAAAATCCAGCTAACAACTTTTTTTTATAGTTCCTCCTTGTACAAACCTGAGCTAACAATGGCAATCCCATATGCATATAAAACGACGCTAATTTGAACGTGGGAAATGTAAACAATTTTCAAAAACTTGTGGCAGACAAATTTAGTTATTCTACATCAAACAGTGTTTTAAATATATCGTACAAAGTATTTTCAAACAACGCAGGCCTATGTGTTTGTGGGGTGTCTTCAACACACCTCAAAATAGACGTAAACCTCAAAACCGAACACACAGTACTTGTTCTAAAAGTCAGCGTCTTCGTGACGTCCAATTTTTGGCATGGTTTCTAGACAATGTTTATCTTCGCAGAAGTCTATAGAGCCAAATGTTACATAATTAATAGTGCAACTGCACTCTTTTCTCGAGGATTTAAAGCAAAACAAAGATAACTGAATAAATTGGTTTAACTACTTTATTTAAAATATTTTTGATACTGATGTTAATTTATATTATATTGTGTCATTTACATTATACCCTAGATTCCTTTAATTTAAAAAGTGGCTGTCGTAAGCCGTTAAAATTTTGTCTTCAGTTGATGAGCTCTATTTTTACATTACATTTAATAAAAAATGTGAAAAGTACTAAAATGGATAAACAACTAACTACAATATTACACTGATGACCAAATAAAGTTGAAATCTATCATCCCAGCAGTTTTTAATATAATAGAGTAAAATTCATATGAAATATTTTCTCATGAATGTGTTTCGCAGTTAAAAAAACTTTCATTGAGACTTTTTATTTATCTTTATGGTATTAGGTATAACTTCTCTACACGGTAAAACACATTTCCATAAATTTCCATAAATAAATAGCTAATTTAAAAGTTTTTTTAGCACCTCATCTTACTATCCGTTCGGCTTATACGCCACTAGTGGGTCAGGGTTTAGGAAGGCTTAATTTAGAGTAAATGCACCCGAATTTGCGTGGAGGAAGAGTTGAAAATCATTAAGGAAAAAACACCCTCAGTGCGCTCGACCGGGATTGAACCCCGATCTTCCTGTCTTTGGCAGTCTAATTCAACACGATATCAGTGCGTTAAACCACGCGGCCACCGAAGCGGGTTCTTTTTGAAAGCATTGTAAATGGTACGATGTAAATGCCTGTTAAGTTAAACTAAAAAAACCAACACATTATAACTAAATAGTGGTTGCAATATCACTATGGTTTATTAATAGATTTAGAGCTGTTGTTACCAAACTGTGGTCCGTGGCGGTATTCTAGATGATCGGCAAATACAATATGTTCGTGTCTTTATTAGAGAGTAAAAATAAAACAAATCAAAAGAATACAATATTAACAAGCTAACTCCATTAAGTTAACTATAATTTGCTCCACAAATATAGTCCGGTTTTCGTTGGCATTTTACAACATTATTAGTGTTATTTTATCGATAATATATATAAAAAACTAAATATAATCTGACTTGATTTGAAAGTGGATTTAGTAACGCTTCCAGCTATCTTCTTATGAAAACTGGACTTTAGAATGATGTATAAAACATATAAATATACTGTATTTACTACTTGATAGACACTTTCATTAGAAAATGTATTGCTTCGACAAGTAACAGGTAGGTCGTATGTTAAGATGAGTGATTCGCGTGTGCATTGAACGCTTATCAAATGGTCCACTAACGGAAAAAGTTAAAGAAAACACCGATTTAGAGAGTTGTATCATTAATTACTGCATATATTTAAACTTTGGCTCATACCAGTAGGTTTTTTTCTTAGCACCGCATATTACTAACCATTTAGGCTATAGGCTTATGAACTAATTACGTTAATGGTTTCAGGGATGAGGAACGTTATATATAGAGGAATTGTAACAGTATTTGCGTGGAGGGAGAGTGGAAAGCCATTTTGAAAAAAACTCCCTCAGTACATCCAACTAAGATTCGAACCTCGATTGTCCGTCTAATCTACGCCTTAGGGCTTAGACCATGCAGCCATTGAAGTGGGTGCCAGTAGTGTCAAGTAAAAACATACCTCTAAGGCAGGGTTATCCAAACCTTTTGCTATGCGGGCCACATAATATATCTTACACATTTTTGCAGACCAAAGTAACGTTCACCTGTTCTTCACGTAGAATTATTTTTGCCCTGAATGCCTTGACATGCGCAAATAGATCATAAATCAAATTTGTTTCATCAAGCAAATTTAGATTCAAGTCGTATGGCCAGTAACGCCTGTAAAAAAAATGCCACTTTCCAAGGCCAGTCAGTGTTTGATAAAAGTGATTGACGTTGATTCTTCTCTGTGAGAAATGAATCGATTTATACGTACTAAATTATATTTATAATTATTAGTCAATATAATGACTTTTTTTAAAATTAGATGACATATTTATGGACTTTCCTTTGATAACCCTATGCCGGGAGACTTGTAACTACCTAAAAATCGTCATGAGGGGGAGAGGAGGGGGGGGGTACGCGTGCGGACAGAAACTGGACATGTTAAATAAACTGTGTGGTTAATAAATAACAAAGATAAAAAAAAAAGGTTTTTTGATAAAATCTTGGAACTAGGCCCACTTGTAATTACTTGTCTCCCACGCTTATATACCCTTGTGAGGCTCGGGTAATAAGTTTGGAAGGTCCGCCAGGACTTGCCAAGAATCGAGAGGGAGACCCGGGCTTTTTAAGTGCCCATTTTTTGACTGAGACACATTAGGGAAACAATTACAAGTCATTAATTAGATATATTTAACAGTGATTAAGGATTTAATATACTTTCTAACTGTAAGCGAGTGTCGTCTCTCGAAAACCCATGGTGTCCTTAGCTCCAGGTGAATTCGTGTCCACCATCCTCTTACTTCTTGTTTCTCCCTGTACCTCGTCCTCTGGGAGCTCGGGCGTAGTGCGGTCTCTGTAGATCACCTGCTGTTGCACCGGCTGAAACCCCGGAGGGTATATTGCTGCCGATGTCACATCACCGGCAGCCTGGGTCGCTTCCCCCCATGACTTGGTGGTCACGATGAAGATCATGTTGATCCGTGTAGCAGTTTCTGCTGGGTCTTAAGAGGTAGCTGGCGATAATCTGCCATCTTCCCCATCGGGAACCGCAGCACGTGGGTTATAATATTGTGGCGGGCTGGAAGTGGCCCACGGGCCGTAGTTTGTAAACCCTTGCTCTAAGGCTTTTATCTTGCATAAACATTGAAATCCTCCAAATCGGCCCCAATGGTTCAATACAAGTTTACTCTGATTATTTATTTATAATGCTACAGTGTAAACAGCACCCCTCGTGGTCGAATGGTTTGAGGGCTTTGATGCAGGTCTATGAGACTCGGGGTCGATCGAGAACGGAACATAACATCGTGTTTTATTTGTATATATTTTCATATACTACCCAGATACCCTTTTCGGGGTCGAATAGCTCAGGGTGTCACTCTTGCAAAAGACTGGATTGCAGATGAGAGAGTCCTCTTTGGATGTACTAAAATATAATATTGCATGTATGGGTTACATCATTTGTAGTCCAGTTTGAGGAAAGATTAGCCAGTACTAATGTACCGTTCCCCAGAGAACGCCCGAATGTACTAATCGTACATCCTTTCCGTGGAGGCTCTTTCCTTGTCCCAATGAGATGAGGGGATGATAGTGAGTATGAGGGTGGCGAGATCAGTAAAAACTTTTAAACCTAACTTAAGACTAATTAACTAAACCCTGGTGACCATTGGAGTGATTCCCCTTCCAAGAGAAATACTCAAGGTACCAGCCGAGAATAGAATCTGGGACCCCTAAACTCGTAGCCAGGTGCACTGACCACCACACCATGGGGCCAGTTATCATGAGTACTTAAGTGGAATTTTTTATATTTTTACATATATATTTTTTTGTTTCCCGCGATCTCATTGTGCAAATGTGGATGCATTCCTCAAAATTCAACCGTCCTCATCCCTTAACGAATAGTGTAAATATGTACTGGTATATTACTGGTAGTAAAAGGGGGTGCACACAACCACAAACTACCTTCATAGTACAAATTAATTTTTGCACCAGGGTTTTATGATTAACGGTAATGTGCCGTTTAATGTAAGCTTAATTTTTTTCAAATATTTCTTAAAATACTTTGTTATTTAAAATAAAATAAAAATCATATACTACGCTTATTGTTTTAAATAGTTCTACCTAGAAGTAAAATATTATAAAATACAAATAAAATTATTTAACTTAAAGGAAATATCGATAATCGTGTTTTCTCAGGAAACATATTAGTTCTGTAATATACACTTACTTAATGGCATGAGGAACTCAAAAGTTAATTGCCGAACTTGCAAAAGTACGCCACCTTTCCCTATTTTGAGCTAATTCTATCCAGTCCACCCAATTGCATCATCTCTTTTAGGTCCGTTCTTATGTTATCCTTCCATCTGTGTCTAGGTCTTCCCAATGGTCTCCTCCCATTGGGTTTGCCAGTAAATACCCTGAACAAGGTTCTAGATTCTCCCATTCACACTCAATGCCCTGCCCACCATAATCTACGAGACTTTATTATCCTAAAAATGTATTGTGATTAGTACAAGGTATGTAACTCATTATTATGTAACCTCCTCCTCTGCCTAGTAATCTCCATCGCTTTTTGGATCAAATATATGTAATATATAGCTATATTAAAAAAGGTCATTTTATAAACAGTTTAGGCCTAATATTGTGCTAATTCTTAGTTTCATTTTTCAAAATCACCTCAAATTCGATTTTAAAATAAAATAACTGTGAAAATGAAGGCCATTTGTTGGAACGTGCTCTTAAAAGACCAAACATATCATGGCCGATTGATCAGGAAATTAGATACATGATTACTCTCAAACCAGAAATAGCATTGAAGTGCGGTTTTATGAATTTTCAAACTGATAACAACAGAATAGGACCAAGTTATTAGTTTAAAAAAATCTACTTTTTAATTTTGTTGTGGTTTTTAAACTATAATAAAATTATATTCTTAAAATTAATGAAAAGTGACATCTGGACACGGGAATCAAACCCGGAACTTTTGGCTTAGTACACCATTGCTATTATCACTGAACTATCCAATAGTATTCCCACGCTTAAGGTAATTCTTCACTCATATTTTAAGGCATGATCTGTGATGGACGTGCGGAAATCATCATCTACATATGTTTGATCAATTAAGAATCTATCAGATAACTCAGACACCTTCGACTCGGGAGGGCTTAATGCTGCGATTCCCATGTTCAGGTTTAATTTCTCAATTTAAATACTATGATTTTTAATTGAGGCTATAACCGTACTTGATAAATATAATAACTTGGCTATTTAATCCACTATTGTAAAATGGTTTCAGGGTCTTAAAATTTCACTGTTTAATTTAAGAGTATAATACAGAAAATCGAAACCACGACGCAACGTCTTGTTCGAGCTGTGCTATCCGTGAGGGGGAGATGGGCTCTTAAACTATTGATGTGCTAGGATTGCTTGGTCTGTAAGTCGTATACTAGATTAAACTTGTGTTTAGAAAGGGAAAGATAAATACACAGACATATTAAACATGGGATGTGCTCTTTCTACAACATTCACGAAATAGCCTTCCCGCTAAAAGGTTTCCAGACTTAAAAAGGAGTGAACATTAAATTATTCAGATGTCTGGCAGTCTATGAGCTATATCACTACCGAGGGTTTTCAGACGATTCTTGCTAGAATCCTGATAGAGAAAATAAAATGAATATTTCATCACCATGTCTTACTACCTGTTCAGGTTAAACGACAAAACTATTATAATTAGTCTTAATGGGGTAGGGATGAGGAAGGATTTAGAGGTAACCTACCCACGTTCGCGTGGGAGGAGAGTGGGGAGACCGTTTATGAAAGCCACCCTCAGTAGACCCAACAGGGATTCGAGCCCCGATCTACCCGTCATCAGCAGTTTAGTCCAACACGAAGTGACGCCTTAGACCATTCGGCCATTGAAGTGGGTTGGATATTTATTGGGAGCTATACCAGTGGTTCGCTGTCCACTATAGTCAAGAGTTTGTATTCACAAATCAAAATATTAGAACCAAGTATCATTTAACTATACCATAGTTCAGATTTCATAGGAAGAGGTCCTTATCTGACAGAAAGAAAACTTACGTGTCCATACGTCAGGTCATGTAGAGCCATAACGTTTGATAAATATTATCAATATTAAAAAATAATATTAGTAAAACTGTAACATTTTATACATTTTTCGCAAAAGTTTGTATTTAATTAAAAGCTCTTGCTACAAAAATTGGACTTTATCTATCACTTCTAGTGGAAGATGTGTAGTCTAACGTATTTAAGGGGGGCATGTGGGGAACGCGAGTTAAGGTAATAGTTTTTGCATTTTTTATAACAAAATATGTTTTTGGTCAAAATAAATCAAATATTGCTCCAGTAGAAACATAAGAGTTTAATTTTCTTCACATGGTGACATTGACATTTCTTGAATATCTGTCAAGGGTGTCTTGGATTTTAATGACCAATTATTCTCTTCGTCTAAAAAGTTTCTCATAAAATGCTGCCATGCTCATGACAGATATTCGAGAACTGTTGATATCACCGTGAAAGAGAAAATTAAACTACGTTTATACTGAAGCAATATTTTATTTATTCTTTCTAAAAAATTGCTTTTATACAAAAACTGTAAACACATTGACCTTAACTCACGTCCCCTACATCCCCATCTCTCTTTCTGCACTCGGGTCAAACTCGACAATGATACAAATTCCATCTGGCTTCATTAGTGGTAGTTTTACCTTTATGTGATTCTTAACTAGTAACTATAGCTTTCACATACTCTCTGGCCGCGCATGCAGGTGCATTTACTCTAAGCTACTCTCCTCAACCCTACCACTCAAATAAATTAATTACAATCATTTTTGTTTAACTTTGAATCAAATAGACATTTGGGCACTGTAAAAAAAAAAAAAGAGCAGTTTGTGTGTATGTAATTATTTTAGGTGGTTCACCTGGTGTGTTTAATGGTCCAGACAGGATTAGTAGAGATGAGAAGAGGAGGCTGGTGACAGTTGCCAAGTTTAGGAGAAAGTTTGGCGCTAGGACTTCGAACCTAGATGTATGTCTGTGAGAGGCTTTAGAATGAGGATTTTGAATCTAGATGTACGTCTGTAGAAGGCTTTGGCACGAGGACTTTGAACCTAAACGTACGTAGGCCTATATAGGAGGCTTTGGCATGAGGACTTCAAACCTAGACGTGCATATATATGAGGCTTTGGCATGATAACTTTGAACCTAGACGTACGTCTGTAAGAGACTTTGGCATGAGGATTTTGAACCTAGACTTTTTCTATATAAGGCTTTGGTATGAGCACTTACACATAATGCAGACGTTTGTTTATAAGAGATTTTGGCACGAGGACTTCAAACCTAGACGTACGTTGGAGGCTTTGATATGATGGTCTTGAACCTGTCCATAGGAGGCTTTGGCATCAGGACTTCGAACCTAAACGTACGCCTATAGGAGGCTATGGTATGAAGACTTCGAATCTAAACGTACGTATATAGGAGGCTTTGTCATAAAGACTTTGAACCTAGATATTTGTCCATGGGATTCTTTGGTATGAAAACTAGGAGGATTTGTCACAAAGACTTTGAACCTAAACGTTTGTATATAGGAGGCTTTGGCATGAGGACTTTGAACCTAGACGTAATCTATAAGAGGCTTTGGTATGAAGACTTCAAACCTAGAAGTTCATTTGTAGGAGGCTGTGATATAAAGACCTAGAACCCAGACATAAATCTTAATAATACATTAAACCTAAGTTAGTACACTCAATCAGTGTTTCCCCAACTATGGTACGCGTACCCCCAAGGGTATATGAAGTATTTTAGAGGGTACACGATGCACTACTGAGTTCTATTACTCATAAAATATTATGTTGATAAAAGTAAGTCCGATAGATAAATTAACGCAGAATATGACGTGACGATGTGGACTTTTATACGCCTTTCTTTTTTGATACCACTTTGTTTAGCTTATCACTAATTATAATTTATTAAAATTCGAAAAGACCCTTTGTACTTTACAATACATATTTATTTTTTATCTGGAGAGATGGAAGGTGTACGTTGGATAAGTTATGACCCTGAAATAATTAAAACACTGATTTGAAAAATACTTAGTTACCGGTACTTAAAATAGAAAGCTGCAAAATATTTGCCTGAAAATCACAGGAATTTAATTGGTTGTCCGTTCCTGTTAGTTGGATTGATCGACAAAAAATTCAGGGTACCCTCGTCCAAATAAGGACAGTGTTAAATAATATATTAATTTTATTATGAGCTTGCTATGCTAGCAAATTTAATTTAAATCCAGGCGTTAGAGTTTAATATAAAATAACGTAGCAGAAAGAATTTGTTTTTATAAATTCAATCATATATTGTTCCAGTAAGTATTGTCAACATCTTTTGTTGACCTCGGTGGTTTTGGGACCCAACGTTCAAGAGTTTAAGCCCAGCTGGGTTCAACGGATTTTTATTGAACGATAAAAATCCGTAGCATAACTTCCTTCAGAGGGAAAATAAAGCCGTCGGTCCCACGCCGATTGTGTCATGTAAAAGAAACTTGAAAGGTATGTGCAAATCCTTTCTCCGGCAAAATTGGTAGGTCCTTTTGCTCTCACTCATAGAAATTCGCGTGTACTGACATAATCAATCGGTTCAGAAAGTGTAAGTTAAAAACTTCAAATAAATTCAATAAAAATTAATTATTTCATTTTTTTTGCGTATTACTACCCATTAAAGTTTTGGGTTAAGCTTTATTATTATTATTTTTATTATTATTATTATTATTATTATTATTATTATTATTATTATTATTATTAGCAGCACCGCATCTTACTACCCATTCGGGTTATACGCACTTACGCTAATGTGTAATGGTAGGGTGATTGTGAGATGAAATGGAGGACCTACAGTTTAACGTGGAATCCGAACCACGGTGGAGGCCTGGCACTCCCCACATGCTAAGCTTTATTATTTCAGTTACATGTTATAGTACCACTTAGGGCTAATTTCATGGTCATACTTGCTTTGCCTCAAGCGCGGCACTATAGCTATACAAGACGACGCCTACCTAAACTCGAATGAAATGGACTAGTCTCGCAAATGAAACCACTCTTCTATTCTATTTTGCTCTAGCCAAACCCTTCCTTCCCCTCTGACAAGACGTGTATTAATCACAACTTGTGAATATGTGGAATGCTAGGCCTCCACCGTGGTTTGGATTCCACGTTAAACTGTAGGTCCTCCATTTCATTTCACAATCACACTACCATTACACATTAGCGTAAGTGCGTATAGCCCGAACGGGTAGTAATAGGCGGTGCTAATAATAGTAATAACAATAATAATAAATATTCTGATCTAAGTGTTTTTTTAGCATATGACAAATTTGACTGTATTGTATATAGACTTTTAGTAATTTTATGGGAACAGATACTTTCCCAGACCTACCTTGGGGGTTGTCTACACGTCGTACCCGCAATGAGATTACGTCATGATAGGATTATGAAGGTGTGGAACCAGTGGGAATCTTAAACCTAACTTTAGTCTAATCAACCAGGCAATGGTGACCAGAGGTACAGTCCCCTTTTCAGGAAAAATACCTATGATATCACTCGTAATCGAACCCAGGACCTCTAGATCAGTATCCAGGGGCCACTAGTACAAGAGACCGGTCGTCTAGTTAGGTGTGTCGTTTTATGTTAGTATAACGCAGCAGTAAGTCTGGCCCTTAGACTGTGTTTAAAGGGGTTGAAATATCAAACTAGAACTGTACACATTTTATTTTATCACATAAATAATAATTTCATGTAACACCAACCCAAATCCCCCCCCCCACCCCCGTATTTTCCATCGCGCCCCCATTTACCATTATATCTAACACTCTTTTTTATAGCCCTTTTCCCACCGCCAGCTCTAAGTAATTAACTAATGGGTCTTATATTTAAAAAAAAGTAATTAAAATATCAGTGATACATTTTATGGCTCTTAAACCAGGGTACAAGAATGTTCACCGTCTCTAGACTCGCCTTAAATTTGCTCTCCATCACGTAGAGTTCGGGGTTCGAATTCCGGTCGGGTACACTGCTTCTCCTCCCAATCACAAGTGATTTTCACCGTGGGTTTTCCATCCTCTTAGTGTTGGTAAAATATTGTGCAGTTTAGAATGTGAGTGATTTAAAATAAACGGATTTTATAAGACGGTTACAACATCTTAAACAAAGCTATAGGCCTATAAGATTTTACTGTCGTTATTACATATCTGAGAAATCTCCATACTTACACTTCATAGGTTGTCAGTGGAGATTGTAAAAACCTAGCGTGGGTTTAATGAATGAATAGTATGTATCTATATCTATACTAATATTATAAAGAAGAAAGATTTTATTTTTTATTTTTTTGTTTGTAATGGATAAACTCAAAAACTACAGACCGATTTTAAAAATTCTTTCACCAATATAAAGCTTCATTATCAGCGAGTAACATAGGCTATATTTTATTTTGAAAATTAAATTTATTCCTCATAAAAATATCGATAGTATATTATATAATCGTTGGAAAAAAAAAGTTGTTGAATGGAAAGTGGGGTTGGTGAAGGGGGCGAGGGGTTAGGGGTGAGGAAAGAGGAATGAGATGAAAATAGGAGGGATGATAAAAAGAGGGAGGGGGGCTATACAGTGATGGTAGGACTGTATTTTTTTTTAATAAAGTTAAAAAAACTTTTGTTTTTATATTGACATGATGGATGATTTGAAGCTTTGTTTTACAGGATTCTCTACAATTTTTTTACGGGGAAGGGGGCTAGTCTGTTATAATACCATGATTTCAAAATTACACATTTTATCCACTGTTTGGGTTAGTATTTTTACTGAATAGTAGTTTACACACTAGGCGAGTTTTCACGATCGACTTGGTTACGTCTTGGTATCGAGGGTTTACGACCAAGTGGTTCTAACCAAGGTAGAGTGAAAACACGATTTTTAGACGTTTTTCTTAATCAAAAATGGTGGTTGGGGTGGAGGTAGATCTAACAGCCGGTAGGTGAATTTATGTAATCCTATTTCATGTGCACCTACTGGAAATAGATGGAAGATGGGCTATTTAATTTTATTTTTAGTTAGATTGGTTCTTATTTAGACTAGTCCTAATATTTACACAACCTGTCAAGATAAACATATCTTCCCAAAAATAACTTTAAGAAAACATTAAGTACGCATGTAATATTAAATAGGCCTAGATCATATAGTACTAATCCCTTTTATCCATAGCTAAACGGGTTTTATATACCTATTTACTGCCATGTGTTTTTAGCTAGTAATTGCTGTCCATTTTAATGTACAAACACTTAAAATCCATTGACTACGAAGCTATACTCGTTTAAGTCTAACATAAGAAGTGATACCGTTTTGAAATTGGTGCACAAATTCTCGGTTCATTGGTCGTAACCATACTGTTTAGTCTGGTCAAGGAAAGCAAAACCAAACCGAGCTCTGGTATTGTCTCGGTCATAAACATTTCGATAACATCGATACCAGATCAACCGTGAACACACGCCTATTATCAACATACTAATAAAACAATTATTCCTAATTTTTTTTACTACAACGTTCCAATACTTGCTTGAACTATACGCCTAACCATGATGATGAATGAGATGATACAATTAGGAATTTTAGGAAACGCACCCCAAATTTGCGAAGAGGGAGAATGGTAGTCCTTAACTATTTAGTAAGAAATATGCAGCTCAGTACACCAGGCAGGGAATCGAACCTCAACCTTCTCGTCGTCACCAGTAAATCAGACGAGACGAGACTGACGCCTTGGTCGATACGCATACCCACCGGACCAGGGTCAGTTTAATTAAACGAAAAGATGCATACAAATGTCATTGTAATACACATGCTTCGACGAGACAGACAGCATTGCTTGCAACTAACTGGCTAGGGGAGGGAAAAAGAAGGAAGGCCTGCCAACGTTGTCATGGGATTGCTTAACATGTCGCAGAATACAAGTAATACTTGGTCACCAAAGTGTGTGACAAAGGCAGCTGGCTGTTGAAAACAAGATCAAGGGTCGGAAAGGGGGGGGGATCACGTGACATTAAGATATTGCTAACAAGCTTGCTTTCCCAAGTAACACGCGACAAATGAAAATGTCAAGAGTGGCTGTCGAAAGCTAATTCACACATAACCTCAATATGTGCCCAAGGTCAGAATAAAAGTTTTATTTTAAGGCTCAAGTTAAAATAAGAAAAAGTTTGATCTTGTTTGTAATATATTCTGAAAATTGGGAAAATGACACCTGGACACGGGAATCGAACCCGGGACCTTTGGTTCGGATTCAATTCCCGTGTCCAGGTGTAAATTTTTCAATTTTAAGAATATGATTGAGTAATCATCACTAAAATCATAA
This sequence comes from Timema cristinae, assembly GCA_039000515.1. Lineage (NCBI taxonomy): Eukaryota > Metazoa > Arthropoda > Insecta > Phasmatodea > Timematidae > Timema > Timema cristinae. The sequence goes on along the minus strand of JBCFYV010011172.1, from coordinate 36,534,667 downwards.
ATAATAGCTTTGGCTATTTGATTCTTATTTGTAATAGTCAACTTATATTTTTTCAAAAATAAAGACGTTTTCAAGAAAATAGATCAATAGAAAAAACAATGAAAAAACTTTAGCTGATCAAGGACATTATTCGTTGCTGATATATTGGCTTATTTCCTTTTTATTCTTAAGGATTCTCTTCCCGAAATATTATTTTCGGATCAGATGAGAGAATTGTTGAAGGAGCAAAAGGAACTTAACCAAGATTTACCTGAAATTGATTATTTTTTAATTTGTGCGTTTAACATAGAACTATCAACGGTTTAATCTGAATAGTGACGAGAATAATAAATTCAGGGAAATATACCTGTATTAGAGTAAAAAGAAGATAGAAAAACCACCGCAATAAATTAAATGGGCCAAGCCACTACCACTAAGCCCGTGGGAATAGGGGGAGTGTGAGGTGAGAGAGGGGGATTATGAAATTTCAACTTTCAATGAGCGCACTCAAATTGCGGAATAAGATATACCTGTCAGCAAACATTCAATTAGGGCCCACTTGAATTGCGGAATAAGATATACCTGTCAACAAACATTCAACTATGGCCCACTCGAATTGCGGAATAAAATATACCTGTCAGCCGGTCCAGATGAATTGCGGATCTGCCTGTAATCCCATTTAACTCCTAACCACTAAAACCTAACCTAATCTAGCCTAACCTAACCTAATTTAAGCCTAACTTAACATAATCAAGCCCATCGGTCCCCAAACTGTGGTTCGTGAGCCCCCTAGAGGTTCGCGAAATCTTCCAAGGTGCTCGCCAAAATATGTCTATAATGGCGGAATTTGGTAGCACTTTATGAGGAAATGGGAAGCATTTAAAACTGTTTATCGTCTCACACTAAAGTCAGATGGTTATCCCGAGGTAGCACTCCTACAAGATTGTTTAAACTTAAACACGAAGTTTTTGTTTGTATTACCAACCATCCCTTTCACAAAGCAAAGTTCAAACAAGATAAATGTGGCTCAGGGCCTTGACCTATTTGGAAGACATTTTCTTAAAAATGAACAGTTTAAATCTCTCTCTTTCCAGGGGTCAAATATTAAGTTTTTACTGTGCAAGACCTATCAAGTCGTTCATAAAAAAAAATGTTTTCGGAAAGGTGTTTAGTTAGCAATCAAACGGGTGCTTTGATACCTTTCACGACTTCATGGTAGAAAATCAGATTTATATGGACGATAATGTAAAGAACGTGGTTATAGAACACTTGAAGGGACTGGAAAAACCTTCAGAGAATATTTCTCAGCCATGTCCAATAATAACAATTGGATTCGCAATCCTTTGTAAGAGACAACAGTTTTGAAATCCTCCACATTAATTGTGAGTGAAAAGAGCAGCTCCTTGAAATTTCACTGATTTGAATTAAAGAAAAGCTATACATCTTTGTCATTAATTGGTTTTTGGTTAAGTTTAAAGGAGGAGTTCTCATTGTTAGAAAATAAAGCTATCACAGCTTTGTTACCATTTTCTTCTACGTATTTGAGCGAGAAACATTTTCTTCATATGCCTATCTAAGAAATAAATACAGAAACAGGGTCAATGCTGAAAGTGACTTGATACTTTACTTATCGTCATTGGTTCCTGACCTTGAAGCTGTGTGCCATCCAAAGCAAGAGCATGCTTCTCACTAAGTCCACGTGAAGAGGTTAGTCATGTTAAAACTTGTTTACAATTTTGAATCTTAAATCAGTATGGGATTTTGTGACTAAAGGAGAGTATTTCAGGTATGTCAATGCAGCAATTTCCAGCACCACATTAAAAAACATGTGAAATGTGATAATATTGTGACAGTAAAGATAAGAAAATGTTACTACTGTACTTTGCTTATGTTTTTATTTCAGTTTTAATTTTTAAAACAAGTGTATAATTATTTGAACTTGTACTTATGTAGTTTCAATATCATTCCATTAAATTTGGTGGGGTATCCCAAAATACCTACCAAGCTATAGTAGGTTAATTTAAAGGTATTAAACATTTCGATTACAATTAATAACTAAATTTAATAAAAGTTAGGTATAAATTAAATGAGTAGCAATGGATATTCACCAGGGCATTCATGAAGCTCAAATGTTTGTGAAATGAGTTCGCGAGTCGAGAAAGTTTGGGAACCGATGACTTAAGCTAACCTAGCCTAGCCTAGCCTACCTAACATAATTTAACCTAGCCTAACCTCCATGTTCCATTTTGAACAAAGTCTCTATGAATTTAATGTTTACCCCACAGTTCGAGTAAAGGTAGTACCGAGCTCGGATGAGTTATTTCGCAATTCATGTTTACAGTCTTCAAACACAGCGAATTTTGAAACCCTTAATTTCACCAGCTCCCTTTCTAAATAGTAAATATTTAACACTTATTTTGTTCTTGTATTAATCCTTCTACATTCCTGGCATATTTCAATAAATTTCAATCTTCTGCTTCACCTAAAAGTTTATTTTTATTTTTACTTAATCCCCCTCCCCTGCCCTCCCTTTGTTATTCAAAAGCTTAAGATACTACAAAATACTATTTTATTAAAACTAATCTGCTATAAAATGAGATTAAAAAAAACTAATATGCTAAATATTCAATTTTAAAATGCTCTTTTTTTGTGTCTAGTCTTTATCTTGTATAATATATCATTAATTAAAAATTTAATATGTCTTATCTCTACAAGATATTTTCTCTCTCTAAACTGGGTCTTACTAGCTGCCTGGTCTAATCACTTTTAATTACACTAGTGGGATTGAGGACGAGGAAGGTAGAATGTGTGAGGAAACCTACATTAATACGGGTGAAGGAGAATGGGAAACCATTTCCTGAAAACATCCAAACGACCTCAGTAGGTCACACCCGACTGGTATTTGAGCCCTACCCTCCACATCACTGTTCCAACTAATATTAGCATGTACCATTTTATAGCTACCAAATCATTTAACTTGTCCAATAAAATCAAACCACTTTCAAAGGATACCCAGCTTTTTTAATCAAAACATACATGTTATTTATTTAAATGAAATCCCTCCCTTTCTGTTTTAAACCTCTGGGAATAGATTATTTTCTTTGTTAAAAAAAAAACCCTGTGTGAACAGAAGTAACTAAATAAATTGCTGGAATACTGACGCTTCTCAAGCAAGGCGAGGGGAAATTTATCTACGGCACGTTTGTAACCCTGATTGAAGGTGGCAGCTTTGATAATTACAATAAACAAACGGGTGGTCCCGTTTGGAACTCGGTTGACTATGGGACACGCGCAAAATGTCAGGTTGGATGATTATCTTAATAGCAATGACACCAAGTTAATGAGAGATCCATGGAAGGCCGCCAACCACCAAGGAACTTCCTGTTTATTGTATTGACCTTTTACTCAGATCCATCAAGGGTCAAGATGTTCCCTTCAAAAATGTACCCAAAAAAATAAAAAATAAATAAAAAATAGGCATGTTTGAAGTTTAAAAATGACAAAGCGCTTAGTTAAAATTAAAAAATTTAGTATGATTTTTGTAATTGCTTTGAACTAAAATAAAATAAAAATGAGAAGAGTATAAAGTTTGTAAGATCTCTTGACTCAACCAAATATAGTTTCGAAAAAAAAAACCATTATTTTATTTACAGATTTATATATATTTATATAAGAACTTTGTAAAAACAATATTTATAAGCTATGGTTTTGTTATTGGGACTTATTTTAATCAGAGCACGAGTTTTTGTAATTTTGGAAAAAAAAATCTCAACAGGAATACAAATACCCTAAGTGACAGCTACTAAATTTTTCAACCAAATTTAAAAGAAATTAAAAAGAAAATATTAAAATAAAAATGTATTTTTTATTTAATAAAAAGGTCCTCCTGTAATACATCATTTTAATATAATTATTGAGTATTTGTGATCTAAATATTGTTTTATTTCTTTCGTCTTACAGTCCATCCTTTCCCTAATCTAATTCGGGTGCATTTATTCAAAGTCACCCTCCTACTCCCTACACCATTTTAATAAGTTGTTATTAATCCATGAGTTGAACGTAAGGATTAAAAAAAAGAAGAAAAAAAAGGAGATAAATCATTTTTCCCACTGAGCCGAAAGAGATGAACAACGATTACTCTCACAGTAAGATTAACGCTCGCGTTGAGAGTTTGTGTCAGACCCTGAGATCTTAAGGAACAGGAGATAATCACCCCACAGTTAATGAACAACAATAAATTTACCCCCTTACATCTCCCACCCCCACCCACCAACCAGACCAACACCACTTAAAACTCCTTTATATCCCGATATTCTTTAAGGTTATAACTTTTGAGTAGCTCTTAAGGATTTACGACTTCGTTCCGTTGTAAGCGATTTCACCAACTGCGAGCAGTGCTTATTACCTGTCACATACGTCATAGGTGTTGAAAACGGTGCGTTCAACTCTTACTACTCCCTCGATATCCACTCACACATGAACCGGAAACGCACCAATCCGTATTTTACAAAATAAAATATGCCAAGTCACGTGACCACCGCATCGATTGTCGAACAGTATAAGACGTCGGGACAGCAATAAACTAGATTACCGGTGATGATTAGGTCAGGGTTCCAATCTCGGCTGGTTAGTACTGGGGGTGGTTTTTCCACATGTGTTCAACCCCTGTGGTGTTACCGTCATCTTTCCACGAGAATAATATTGCACTTACCTGTGTATTAATTACCCTCATAATTTATATCACAATAATAAAGTAGTTAACAGCTTCGGTGGCCACTTAGTCTAACGCTAATCTCGTGTTGGACTAGACCACCGAAGACGGGGAAATAGGAGTTCGTTCACGGTCAGGTGCACTGAGCACTGGAAAACCATTTAGGAAAAACCACCCCAGTCCACCCGACTGAGATTCGAACCTCGATCTTCCCCGTCCTTGGCATCGAGCTCAACACGACTAGCGCGTCTGCAAAATAACTAATCGCGCTAATGTGTTAGGGACAAGGAAGGTTGCATATAGAGTAAGTGTATCCGCATTTACGTGGAGGGAAAGTGGAAATACATCCAGGAAGAGATACCTTCTAAATACTCGACCGGGATTCTAACCCCGATATCACCGTCACCGAGAGTCTAGCTTAGGGCAAGAATAATGCCTTAGAACAGGGATGTCCAACCGTTGCCCAGCTGAGAGCCGCATAAGTATTTGGTGAACTGGTTGGAGACTATACATTAAATTTATAGGAACTGATACCCAGATGTAATAAAACACCAAGTGGGATGGTAGGGGACTCTAGAAAAATTCAGTATTTTTGCAGTTTTTATAAAGGTCACCATGGGAAGAAGATTAAACTCTATTTTTGTACGGAAGCAATATTTTATTTATTTTGACAAAAAAATGTTTTATCATAAAAACTGCAAAAATACTGGCCTTTTCTGCCATCCCCTTCCATCATAACTTTATTATTTATTTGTAGAAAATACTTACATCACACAAGTAACATACCTATAATTTTGGAAATTTCATAGAAATTAGCGAGCACTTACATCAACTCCAAGAGCCTATTCGTTTTTTCTGCAATTTAATCTGCAGGTCCACATAGAACGAACTCGGAGGCTAATGGTTGGGTATGATCACCTTAACCATGTGGCCACCAAAGTGGGGAATTAAGTAGTTAACACTCACTTCATTGGCCGCATGCCTAAGGCGTTACTCTTGCAATAGACTAGAATGCCGAAGATGGGGAGATCAGGATTAGGTCCCAGTTGGGTGTACTGAGGGTAGTTTTCCCAAAATGGTTTTTCACTTCCCTCTCGCAAATTTGAGTACACTTCCTTTAAATTAAACCTTCCTCATCTCTAACAATAATACTTACCCCACGTCTTACTACCGGCTCGGGTCATACTCTCAAGTATTATTTACGCTAATGGGTTAGGAATGGAAAGGTTGAATATAGAGAAAATGAACCCGCATTTGCATGGAGGTAAAGCTGAAAATTATTTAGGAATACCCACCCCCAGTTCACCTGAGTGAAATTCGAACTTCGATCTTCCCGTCCTCGGCAGTCTAGATCAACACGAAACTATCCGTTAACTAACCACTCCACCGGAGTAGGTCTCATCCTTAACACATTATTGGAATTATTATGCCTATATAGGCATGTAACCCAAATGTTAGTAGGACGTAATACTTAAAAAAAAATTATTAGCCTCTTTTTAAATGTACTAAAAATGGAGAGAGAAAAAATCAACAATATCTGCTACCGGCACCGGTCAAGACGTCAGTCTAATCTGATCTGTTATGCCGATGTCAGGGAGGCTGGGGTTTCAATCTTGGCCGGATGTATTTTTACGTTTTCCCTAAACTTTGTATACTCTCCTCCTCCTTTAGCCGCTAGTGTAAATATGCGAATAGACCAGTCGGGTAAGACGTGGTGTGATGCTAGTATATAACAAAAAACAGTTGATGGCATGTTCTGACTGACATTTAGAATCTCCGAAGAAGCCTTGGTCGGCAAGAAATGATTACAACCACATAAGAAGAGCTGACCAATAAGATCGTTCCGATATGTCGCTCGTGCATGACCCAAAGCAAATCGTGACGGACGTCCGAATAGTTGCTTGATTTATTTTTTTCACCCACCAAAGCGACGTCATCGTTCGTCTGGCAAAGTTTTTTTTCTCTTTCTTTCTCTCTCACTCTCTCACCATCCGGAATGTTATCATATCGATCCAGGCGGAATTAACTAACCATCGAAATCATTTATGTGGTCAAAAAATGTTTGGTGCAATGGCGTGGATAAAAAACGATGTGGATTCAGAAATATTCTCATTTAGTTAATTAATATTAATATCTACTTTGAATATTAAACTATTTAAATATACGGTTCAGAAAATGTTTTTACTCAAAATTATACAGTTTAAGAAAAATACCAGTCACCAACCCTACCATCAGCAATTGTTATAACATCTCTAAAAACGTACGCTTGACAGGGCTTCGAGCCTTGTCTAAACAACTATCTTATTTCTTTATTTCTCACCGCGTCTCAATAACGTTCGGGTTAGTCATAACTATGTACTGATTACGCTGATGTTGTAGGGATATTTGAAGAAAAAAATACTCTCAGTGGACCCAAAAAAGATTTGAACCCGATCTCCCCGTCATTTGGAGCCGAAAGTGACCAATCGACCCCCGTAACGGCTATCAACTATAATTTAAATCGTTTCATTTAATATGGGGATGTAGGGGACGCGAGTTAAGGCAATTGTTTTTGCAGTTTTTGTAGCAAAACTATTTTTTTGCATAAATAATTAAAATATTTTTTCAATAGAGACATAGAGTTCTATTTTCTTCACCTAGTGATATCAACAGTTCTTGAAATCTGTCATGATCATTGTGGCATTAGATGACAAACTTTTTAAATGAAGAGAAAAAAGTGTCATTAAATTCCAAGACAACCTTGACAAGATATTCAAGAAATGTTGATATCACCATGTGGAGGAAATCGAATTATATGTTTCTATTGGAGGAATTTTTATTTATTTAAGCAAAAAATAATTCTATACAAAAACTACGGCCTTTTCTCGCGCCCCTACATCCCCACCTTAATTATATATTTCCACCTGCATCTGCGGGCACGCGGATGAAATGTCAGACTAGTCTAATTTAGTTTGAGTGTGAAATAAGTTTCGGGGATCACCTCCCCCCCTTCACGCAATTACAGGAACATTTCCTCTAAATGTTCAACTCCATGAGCTATATCTAATTAATTAAATTAAATACGGGTATGCCAAACGCTGACGCGGTGATATAACATATAATTACCCACTTCGGTGGCTGCATGGTTTAAGGCGCTACTTTCACAGTAGACTAGACTGCTGAAGACGAAGGAGATCAAGGTTCAAACCACGGTCGTGTGTACTGAGGGTGGTTTCTCCAAAATTGATTTTCCACTCTCCCTACACGGAAATGTAGATACACTTCTTATAAATACAACCTTCCTAATCCCTAAAACCACTAGCGTAATTAGTACATACGCGTATAACCCGAACGGGCTTGTCTCATCCCCCGGATCACACATAGCTCAGGTACGTAGTATAGCTCGAACCAGGTATCACATATTACTATGGTGCGGTTTTCTGTTTTATACTCTAGAAAACAGTTGAGCTAAGATCAATAGAACTATTTTAAAATATTTTTTAAATAAAAAAACAAATTTGAAAGAAATACATGATTGCTTTTAACTGAAAAAACCTAACGATGATTAAACTGCCCCTAATGCTGATTCGAGCGTAAGCTTATATCTAATTTCCCGGATAATCGTCCGCGAGATGGGTTCAACAGTCCCGTTCTCACTCCACGTTTCTGTCGAGGTTCACAGAACTATTCTCTACTCTTGCGTCTTGCCGGAGATTGTACACGTACCGTATTGGACCGCATTTGGCGAGAAACTGGCCATGTGCACCGCAAGAACTCAAGACTTGTCTCTTTTTCTTCTTCTATTTATTTAGATGACCAATAATAAATAACTGGCAGTATTTTGGGCCATAGAACTCCGTCGAAAACCACAACACCCCTTCCAGCGGACTCATGAAAAAAGCTGTCTCGCCGTCACTGCAGCAAGAAGTTTCCTTCCTTCTCGTTCGGTTGTTGAAGGCTTCAAGATCACAGTGGAGTGGATTGACATTGAGTAAGAGGTCACGGTTCAAATCTCAGCTGGGTGCAATAGAGTGTAATTTTCCACATGGGATTTAAAACGGTGGTTTTCCTGTTCTCATTCCGCGTGGATGTGGGTGTACTTCTTCTAAACTATCTTCCTCATCCCTTCCCCTTACAAATTAGTCTATTAGTAAATTGATATTAAAACGTAAAATTTCCGGATGAGAATTTTCATCCATGTCCTGGTTTGAGTTAGCCTACTATGACAATTTTGCGGACTGTTTTTCTTTTCGTTTCGAGATTGATGCTTAGACATAATCTATTTTGTAATCTATATGATTATAAAAATAGAGAAAAACCAAGTTAGGGTGTTTGAAAACAAGGTGTTTAGGAATAAATTTGGTCCAAAAAGGGATGAGGCTACTGGTGAGTGGAGGTGGTTACATAATGACTAGTTACACACCATGTATTCTTCACATTACATTGTTGGGATAGTCAAGTCTCGTAGATTATGTTGGACAGATTGGGAGAATCTAGAACCGTGTTCAGGATGTTACAATGGAAGAGACGATTGGGAGGAACTAGACAGGTGGAAGGATAAGGTAAGAATGGACCTGAGGGAGATAGGCGGTAGTGTACCCACGGGGGAGGGGGGACTCGAGGGGCTCCAGCCCTCCCTACTGTAGTTTAGCGATGCCTCGAGCTCCATACAGATCCGAAGAGAAAATAAAATTAAGAGGGTGGGGGAGCTGGATGGGGTGTGACCAGTTAAACATTGTAAGCAAAGAAAAATCAGTTGATCAGAAATAGTCTCTATATCAATGACCATCTGTATTAATTTCATAGGAGTGGACTCGACTATCTTTCATGGAATGGAAGTGTGATATCTTCACACTTTAGAAAATATTATTATTTGGTCAGTGGGATTAACTCCTTATCTCTCTTTTAGTGCCAGCGTTTATTCGTAAGATTATTGTTTAAAACACTCAACAGTTTTTCTCTTTTCTATGCACATTTAACAATCATAAATAATCGGTGATTTTTTGTGACGGTAGGCCTATGTGACGGTTAAGTCAACTTTAATTTAGGACTATTTATTTATTATTTTGTTAGATTATCTCGTTTATAATAGTAAAACTATAAATGATCACGTTAACAAATACCAATAAAAAACCTAATAAAAAACGCTTCTAGGTGTATGTAATGGTAAAAAAAATGCTTCTGGTGGTTCGGCGGTACTTACTCCCAAACCCCTTTAAGCCCCCCTCCCCACCTCACAATCCTGCGTACGCTACTGGAGATAAAATGTAATGAGGTGGACTGGATAGAACTAGCTACAGATAGGAATATGTAGCGTACTTTTGTAAGTGCAGCAATGAACTTTCGACATCATAATGCCATAAAATAAGTCAGTATGAGTTAGAAGCTAACAGGCTACGAAAGGCATTACTCTAGCACAAGTAGGTGCAGGGTTAGAATATAACACACTGCAGAGCATTAATGTTTTATGTATTTATTAGCAGGGTGGCCAATATTTTCTTGCCACACAAATCCCCGTGTTTTCTTAGAATTTTTTAGGAGTGTTCATGCTTCCAGATAGCTTCGATTAAAGTAGAAGTAAACGGAATGTAATGTTTATAAAATCTTCTAGAGTGAAATATAGTTTGTCTTTATAATAAGAGGATACGTTAAACAAACCAATGTTTCATTGTAAAAGAGGGTGGAGGAATAGTATATTACACATGTTCAAATCAAATCAACGTTCTTACTTCTTCAGTAGGTTTTTCGTTCTGTAAAATGCCTTTTTTTTTATAATCACGTCTTAATAATTGTTCAGTTTATACGCAAATATGACTACTTTAATGAGCTGGAGATGAGAAAGGAAGCGTTTTAGATGTAATCTACCCTCATTTACGTGGAAATAAGAATGGAAAACCATTTAGAAAAACCACCCTCAGTTGACCCGTTTGAGATTCAAACTCCGATAACCCCGTTATCAGCAGGCCAGCTTAACATGAGAGTGACGCCTTAGACCGTTAGTCCACTAAAGCGGGCTCCTATTATTTCAAACTTGCATTTAAATGTCCCAAATTTGCTGACCTTCCAGCTATTATAATTGTTTTCTTTTTGCAAAATTTGTTTTGTTTGTCACGTTTATTACAGAGAGGGGTTAGGAAAACCACAGTAATACATCACAAGTGGAAAGACACTCTTATTACATCTGAGTTTTGAGATTGGACTTTCCACAACACCGGCGATCCAGTCAATTCAGAGCTTGACGTCTAATGTTGCGTGACCACCGATGAGGTGATGATGTTCAGATCGAACATTAACAAATAAACAATACAATTTATTTTATAATATATTTAAAAAACAATAACTGCGCACCACGTCCTACTACCCATTCGGGCAATCCACATTAAAAAAAATTGACTAGGACGTTAAAAATATAATGAAACATATTTTACACTATTTTTATCTCTGAAATAAAGTTGAGTTATGGTTTGACAACCTTTTTAAAAAATAAATAACGATACTTTAAAATAATGGGAGACAAGGCAAAACACCCTATAGTGAAGTAAATCAAAAATGTACGCCCCCAATCCAAAAGTATGATACCCGTCACAATTTTCCCCTTATAAGGTGGAGCCAACCCTAACACAGCAGGAGGTCTCTTCAGCCCCCTCTCCCACAATCCCTCCAACCATCACCCCCAAACACACACAATGATAAGTTATGGAAATCTTATTCTTTTTGGCTAGAGGAAGGAAAAGACGTAACACTTGAGGTGCTAAAAACCAACACAAGACACTTATGAAGAGAAGTGGCAAGGGAAGGGGGTTGGGGGAGCCCACAAAACCTCTTTAACTTGTCAAATAATAACCATGAAACATGGTGGTCACCTTCTCTTTGTATACACATCAAGAAATGAGCATGGTCGGTAGGAGAGCAAAATTGCAAGTTATGGTCATCTGAAAACCTCTTCAAACAAGCTCTTTGCAATGTTCAGTGTTGTATGGCCTAAGTAAAGAGTATATTGGTGGGATTACTCTTCCTCCCTCATTCTCACAGATATTTATTAATTTAAAGTGACAATATAATAGGGGTGAGCAAAGGCCACCCTTTAAATGTGAAGCGAATTTTGAAACATGCAAGTCGAAGTCGAATTTAAGGTTTTTATTATTTTCATATAACACTTTTTTTTTCTCTTTATCACTACGTCTTACTACCTGTTCAGGCTATACGCATATATTTAGCTAATCTAATGGGGTAAGATTGAGGAAGAGAGCATTTTAAAGGTAATATACTCGCATTTACGTAGAAGGAAAGTGTGAATCTATTTATTAAAAAAACAATACTCAGGAGACTCAACTTGGATTCGAACGCTGATCTCCCCGTCATCAACAGGCCAGTCTAACACGAGAGTGACGCTTAAGACTATTCGTCCACTGAAGCAGGTAACACTAATTTTAATTTTTAAATCATCCATTAATGCATCTAAGTAAAGCGAAAGGTTTAGAGGAAAGGAAAAAAACGACATATTATTTTATGCTGATATAACTGAGTGTATCTTGCTTACGTTATAACTTATACGTCAGTCGTTTAGTCCCTAGTAGGTGCAGGCTTAGGAAAATCTTACTTGTGTTGGATGGCGCGGAGGTGGAACACTTTGAGGGGGGGGGGGGGGGGGGGGGGAGAATTGGACATTACTGAAAAATTAATTTTGAGGGGCCTTTCCTCCCAAGCCAAAGCGAATCTGGGGGATTTTACTGGACAAATTTTTGATGATTGGATACCTGTTGAAGCTATTTGGAGTGGTATTCCTCCAGAAATAGTTTGAAATTTGAATTCCCCTAGAAGATATTTAAAGTGGTCCTCACCTGGAGCTTTTTATAAATTAAGTGTCTCTAGAATCTTTTTGGAGTTTGTTTTTAATCGTATCATACTCGATAACTTAAGAAGGTATTGCAATAAATCTAGAGAAAGGCAGATTTATTCCTGATGGGGAACATTGTTTCCAGGTGGGATAGTGCCCCCTGCCTCCCAACTAAGTAGGTATTAAAATTCTTCTTGGTAGCCTTTATAAAAATTAGAATACATATAACTATGTCGTATTTAGTGAGATATTCCAAACATGTTAATCATGAATCAAAGTTTTATCCTTGCTTTGAAATGCTTCCAAGATGTGAAGTTGAAATCGTAACGAATTATATTTGCCCTTCAGTTTAGACTTCAACATTTAAAAGCTTCACACACACCACCCCTAGAATCCAATAAAGTGAAATATTAAAATTATTTGGGATGAATAAAACTATGTTTCTACTGTGTTTCTCTCTCGCCTACTCATCCTCGCCAATATTCATATAGTAGATTCAAAACATAAATATTAATTATTAAGTATATATTATTATATTCACTTAGGCATACACTGAAATATATTTCTTTTTTAAAACTAAACTTCCATCTTCCTCATATTATATACCTCATTATTGTAATTATTGTGATTAAAAGTGCAAATAGTCCAGACTGGTAGTAAGATGTGGTGTAAAAACAAAAACAAAAAAACATCAACACCTTCCTTCTTAAAATGGGTAAAAGAATGCTCCTTTAAACAAATTAAAATATATTTTAGAAATCGCTTATAAACGAATGCAAGGACTTTTAAAGGCAGTGACTCATGGATTCGAAATACGATAGAGAATATCACAGAAATAAACTCGATTTCGCAGCTCCTACGACAGAAAGGCTGTTCTCGCCTTAGTCTCTTCTCATCTTTCCACTCAAATGTAACAGCCTGACAAACCTGAGTTCCAGCCCAACGCATAAATGTATAACACTTTTTTTTTTTCACCCAGGAAAAGTAAATAGAACAATTTTCTCTCCGGTTTCTCAACATTTTGTCGAGTTTGTTTGATGTGTGGCTCAACAGGGTACCTACCGTCGGGTTTTAAAGGTAAGCAAAGCTTACACTAACCGTGAGTTATCAAATAAGAATAGAAATACAACGATGGAAGATATATAACATTCCTGGAAGTGCGAATTAAAAAAAAAAAGTGAGTTGAACTATAACATTTTGGTATAGTCTAGTTCAAATAACCCGTACCGGTGAGACACTAGGATAAATACGTCACTATCGTATAGTCTGGTTTTACGGTGACACAAAGGATCAGAGTTTGGATCCCGAATGGTTGTATTGAGGTGTTTATTTATTACTCTCCCTCCACACAAATATGGGTTACATTTTCTCTAGATTATACCTTCCTCATAACAACCCAATTAATACCCGGATAGGTAGTAGGAAGACGTGGTGCACAAAAAAATGAAAACTTAATGTGATCTTAAGATGGTAATAGGGATTTTTTTACCTCAAAAATAATAATAATTATAATAATAATTAAATTATATTATTAGCACCGCGTCTTACTACCCGTTCGGGTTATACGCACTTACGCTAATGTGTAATGGTAGGGTGATTGTGAGATGAAATGAAGGCCCTACAGTTTAACGTGGAATCCGAACCACGGTGGAGGCCTGGCATTCCCCACATTCACAAGATGTCTTGCCAGAGGTAAAGGAAGGGTTTGGCAATCAGATAAATCTGTTCCGGAACCGAGGATTGAACTCCGGCCGCCAGCACAGAAGTGTGACACCTTACCCCTAGACCACCAGGTCACCAATAATAATAATAATAATATATAATGAATAGGTGGTGTTAGTTCCCCTAACATACCATACTGTAGGGGAATGCTTTACTTCACCTAATTTACTACATGTAGAAAACGTTATTTCACATACCATACCATAGCTAGAAGCTATACTTCTTCCAACATACTATAATTAAAGGTTTTATTTCCCCTAGCACACTATAGTTAAAGGCTTTAATTTGACCCACTATCTATAGCTAACTGTCTTATTCCCACTATCATACTATAGGAAAAAGCTTTACTTCACATTAGATGATATAGTTAAAAGCTTTACTTCACCTACATTCACAATATTATAGCTAAAAGCTCTACTTCGCCTAACAATTTGTAGCTTAAGACTTTACTTCACCTAACATATATAAATACAAACATAGCTAAAAAACCTAAATTACTCTAAATTAATACATTGTAAAAGGCGTTATTTCAACAAATATACTCTAGAAGAATGCTTTAAGTCACCCAACATACTATAGTTAATTGCTTTACTTCACCTTAATACTATAATTTAAGGCTTTACTTCATCAAACATACTATAGTTAAATGCTTTACTTCACCCGACATGCTATGGTTAAATGCTTTACTTCACCCTACATACTATATTTTAAGGCTTTACTTAATCAAACATACTATGGCTAAATGCTTTACTTCACCCGACATGCTATGGTTAAAGGCGTTGGTCTAAACAACCTGATGTTAAAGGAATGTCCCATCCTTGGGACTCTCAGTTTAGGCAGGGCCAAGCCTTCAAATGGAGCTGGATGCCGATGAATATTTATTACAGACAAACCAAAGGGGTTGGTGGCAGAGGGGGGAGGAACTGACAGTGGGGCGGGGGAAAGGGGTTGGGGATGGGAGCTCTCACGGACTAATGTAAGACCACGTTCACAGGCATCCCATCAATTACCAACTAATTACATAAAACAATAACACTTCTTTTAACAAGTCGTGTGGGAAGAGGGTGGGAGGGAGTGGTGGGGGAAGAAGGTTAGGGCTACTTTGCAAATAAGCCTGAACTATTTAGTCTTTGCGTGAGTGATGGTGTTAAATTGCTGTTTACGAATGGTAATTTATAAACCAACTGTTTCTATCTAATTAAAAAAAAAGGAAAAGAAATACACAAAGAAAGTGGATACGTTACTTACACGGCTGCAACACAAAATATTTACACTTAACCTATTAATCATGCATTTTAATATAGAAACGCAACGTACATGTGTAGTAGTATGAACTAAATTCTTCAATACAGCCGTTTATACTATCTCACAATTCTCATAAATGAGTAAAAATATACTCATACTGGTTTAGTGACCGGATTGTTTTATTTGAATCTTTAAAAAGTATTTTAGAAATTATATAAAATCCATCGCCGAGTTGAAGTTTGTTTTATGATTTATTTAAAATGTGTAAACAAAAAATATTCACGATGTTCGTGACGAAAGTCTTAAAAATCAGTTCGGTTTTACTGAGGGTTATTTTCCCTAAATTATTTCCAACTTTCTCTCCACGCTCAAAACCGGCATTTTACTTTCTCATCTCTACCCCGCATAAATATTGGGATAGTCCGGATGGGTTGTAAGTAAAACATTATGCACACACACACACATATACATACACACATACATACAAAACTTATATGATTGAACAAGAGCTGGTTGGTTTAGCATGGTTTGATCGCTTTTTAATACTGCCCGGGAATCAAACCAGATTATTCTAAGTCTTGAGTCCTTAAGGTGAGATGGGACTAAATGTGAGCTGCACTTTTTATGTAATTATTTTGTCACAATAGATAAAAAAATCTTTCTTCGGTAGATTCATATATTTTAATTTGGCACACATTAATTCTTTTAATATATTTTCCATGATTAGAGTCCGGAACTTGATGACCTAAAATGATCAAAAATGTACTTTTAAAATGACATAAAGGTTCTAAAAAATAACTTCAAATTAAAAAACTCTACAAATATGAGAAAAACTCATAATGAATGCACAGGACTAATAAAGACAAGCACTTTCTAAATGGTAACTAAAACATACTATATAGGCGACAAAATTCTCTAACAATTAAACTCTTCAACCCTACTATATACAATATTGATTTACAAATATCTGCTTCAGAAGTAATAATTACTCCCTCCAAACGTAGCCCTCTCAGTTTAGTTGCAATCTCGCCAGAAATATGTGTATTTTACAACATGACAACAAAGAGGATACAAAGTTCATTGCCTGCATTATCTTCTTATTCCAACAACTGTCTGCTGAAAATATTAATATTTAAGTATATATGGGTTTGTAAAATATCGATAGTATTATAAAGTATACTTATTCAATATAAATTCTTCAAAAATGAGGCAAAAAATATTACCTAAAATGACAAAATAGTTACCAAAGAATGACCCATAAAAATTCTGTTCTACAACCAGGGAATAATGAAAAGAATTTATGCACACATGAGTATTGATTGGGATGTAGGCCTTAAAAAAAACGTGACGTCATTAACATTCGGAATCTAGTCAGGAGCATCCTAGAATCCAATGATAACTTATTTTCAATAAAAGTTTCTCATCAAATGTAACTATGCCCATGACAGATATTTAAAAAAAAAAGTTGATAGGTGTAATACTATGTGTAGAAAACTAAATAAACATATCGACTAAAAGAAATGTTCTATTTACTTTGACCATCAATTTGATTTTTGCTTTAAATACTAAAAAAAATACCGGCCTTAACTTGCTTTCCCTTACATCCCACTTTAATTCTTCGACCAAAAGGGTGGACTATCTGAAGGGAGATCCTTTGAATAGGCCCATGTGATCGGGGAAAAAAAAGACTCCATCTACCGGTAGTGTTCTAACACACGTGAGGGAACATCGATCTTGTTACCTCTCTTCGACAAGCGGTCATTATCAATACGAGAATCGTCTCTCAGACCAAAAACATACAACAAGAAGTGTTCTACACCGTCGGTTCAAACATGGTAGGACGACAGCTGTCGATCCCGATATAGAGACAGCAATGACAAGGGCGGTCGAATTAACTTAATTTATATATCTAGATGTCTTGTGACAGTGGTAGTACTTGACGACATCTGATGAGAACGTCCCGTTCCTAGCTCGCGATCATTAGGGCAACATGGACCTCTATTTGGTTATTCGTGTTGTTTTGTTTGTTTTACTGAGGGGTAACATTCTCTTCCCACGCATCTACCCCTTACCCCGTAATCAGCATCTTATTAACCATCGGGACAAAGCCACATGTTCACATTAATAGGGGTAAATATGAATAAGGTAGAATTTAGATAAATTGCTTCTTCATTTTTGTGTAAAGATAGAGAAGATAACAATTGAGGTGAAAAAAACTCCTGAGCATATCCGGCCCGAATTCAAACCCCGGTCTCTTCATCATAAGCAAACCAGATACCTTTGTCCGCATGCCCATTGGTGTGTGTATTGAAGGAGGTAAGACTATTCCAACCCATTGGGTAAAATAATTTATCACAGCTGAATATTTTATTTATAAATATTCATAAACATGCATTACATTATTATTTTTTTTAGAATTAGGCCCACGTCTTACTACCGGGTCAAATTATAAGCAAATATAAGCTTACCAACCTACGCTTTTAAGCTAGGGGTGAGAATAGTCGAATTTAGAGAAAGTGTACCCGAATTTTAGTGGTAGAGAGTGTAAGACCATCTAAAAAACCATTCTCATAACACCCGACTGGGATTTGATCCCTGATATCCTTGTCATCAGTAATATAGTCTATCTATAGAGTGAATCCTTAGACAATGCGGCCAGCGATGGAAGTTACATTATTGATGATTTTACTAAAAGCCCTACTAAAATTATGTTTTCAAAAAATATTTGTAATCAGCAATTTTGAAAACATAGATTGATAGGGTTTTAGCCGCGTCTTATTACTTGTTCAGGTTAGACGCGTATATGTTAATTACTATAATGGGGTAGGGATGAGGAAGTAGGTATTTTAAAAGTTATCTACCCGCATTTCCGTGGAGGGTTGGTTATCAGACAACTATTTAGCACAAAAAACCCACAGTAGACCCAATCGGTATTCAAGCCCCAGTCTTCCCGAGGCTATTTTTACACGAGAGTGACGCCTTAGACCACTCGGTCATTGAAGCGGGTTCTAGAAGTTTTTCGTAAGAGTTAATAATGGATATTGAAACTATTGATTGCGAAATTATTGATTTAATATTTGTCCCAAAGCTATGTCCAACAGTGAAATCAGATTTAGTCGATTGTTGGAACTGCAAAATTAGATTTTTTTTAGACAGTAACTATGTTTGACTCTTTAGAATTGACTATTGCATTTATATATATATGCTTTATGAACTGTAGCTCATCTCAATCGATACTTTAAAAAAAATAAGTTTTTATAAATATCCCGAACAGGCAAGAATACACGCACCAATAAAATTTTAATAATAAACATCAACGTCACGAACTTGACGAGGATGCAACCCGACGTACGTAGATGTCAGATGGGCGGACCACCACCCAGGAGGTGAATCATTCTTTGAATTTTGTAATACTTCCCCTCATGGGCGTAGGAAGGGTGGGGGCTATGGATTCAACCCTCTCAACTCCCTGAAAATTTTTCTAAGTTTTTAATATGAACCTTAAGGATGGCCTTGTATCAAACTTCAATTAACTTTATATAGGTATTAACTTTTAAAAACTTTTCCAGGGAAAGACCACTTCAAAAGCCATTTAATTTTCAAAAATAATTCAGGGTATATCACTCTAAGTGACTTATAGGGGCGCATCCACTTTTTAAAAGAAATACCCCTAAGCGTCCCACTCCAAATATATTATGTAAGTATATAGTATTTCTTTAAACCCAAGTGAGGACCACTTCAAATATCTTCTAAAAGCATTCTATTTTCAAAAATGTGTTGGGGGAAGACCACATTCAATAAGTTCTTAAGGCATCTAGTTAAAAAAATCCAGACGAGGGCCATTCTAAATAGCTTCTAAGACATCCAATTGTAAACATTTGCTGGTGGAAGATTTCTTCAGATAGCTTCTAGTAGCATCGAATTAAAAAAATCAGTTGAGGAACACTCTAAATAGCTTCTAAGCACATTAAAATCTAAAAAAAAAAAAGAGAAAATATCTGGGAGGGTAGATCTACCACTTCAAGTAGACCATAAGGAATCTAATTTATAAAATACATTTGGTGAGCACTTTTTAAAATAGCTTTTAGAATCATTCAATTATTAAAAAATTTGCCGAATAGCCTCTGCAGTTTTTGTTATTAGGTTTGGTCTCTTGTTTAAGAGTTCATAACATGGCCGGCTTACAGGAAATTAAATATAAGATTACGCTCAAACCGGAAAACTTAGCAAAAGGCAGATTTCTGTATTTATTTTTCACAAGCAGAAGTACTCGGCATTACCAGTGGTAGCCACGCAAAACATTGCATAACCCCCCCCCCCCCCCCCGTTTTTCTTTGCTTCAAACAGAGAAAAAAATCTTAATTTTATTTCTTCCAACACAGTTTTTAATCTATAATTATTATTATATTATTATTATTATTATTATTATTATTATTATTATTACCGCTTCTTACTACCTTCGGGTTATACACACTTACGCTAATATGTAATGGTAGGGTGATTGTGAGATGAAATGAAGGACCTACAGTTTAACGTGGAATCCGAACCACGGTGGCGGCCTGGCATTCCCCACATTCACAAGATTTCTTGTCAGAGGTGAAGGAAGGGTTTGGTTATCAGATAAATCTGTGCCGGGACCGAGGATTGAACCCCGGCCGCCAGCACAGAAGTCTGACAACTTACCCCTAGACCGCCAGGTCACCGACGTTAATCTATAATAATAAAAGGAAGTGTTTGTCTGTGTGTGTGTGTGTTTGTGTGCGATGCCCAGCCAAATCTACGACACGAAGAGATCTGAAATTTTTAACATAGGTGGAAGGGAGGGGGTTCGAATGCACCTCAAAGCCGAATTTTTATATTTTTAATTAGCTTTTTAACCAGGCTATTTCTAACACATTTCTGAAGAACATATTTTTTTTAATCTGTTTTAGAATTACGTTTCAATGATTTGGGAACCTGGGGGCGGGGGGGCTTTTATAATTCCTATACCACAGAAAGTCACGGGCAATGCTGTGCGGGATTTCTAGTTAATCTATAAAAATCAAATCCAAATTTTAAAATTCTGGTTATTAATATTTAAATTTCATTCCTCTGCTTGCGATATATATCGCGCAATTTTCATGACGGACACAAAAAATCTTTATTTTATTAATATAGATCTGACAACAGCATAATTAAGGTCAGTTTTAATAATGTTTTCGTTTTGAAATAATTGGTTCGAATTTTGTTGTATTTAAAAAAATATAACTATATGGTTTTAACGATCTCAATCCAACTGATTTCTAAAACACAATAGAAAAAATCTCATTATGATACGATTCCTTGATCAATATGTATTATTTATCTAAGTTGCACACTATTCATGGGGTGAGAAGGGCTTTTAATGTGTTTAAATACAATTAATTCCAAGTTGTATACAATTATTCTATTCTATTAAGTTTTCAGAAATAATTTAGTTCAGCGAGGTAAACCCTCAAGCCACGACCGGTTTACTTCTAGCGCACCAATCTCACCGGACTTTAAAACAAATAATAATATAAGATGGCCAAGGGCACCCATGTGGGTTTTTCAAATGGGGTAGATTGGTATCCCATCTGCCAGGGGTGTGGCAGCACCCCTACCCTAGAAAGAAAATTTTAGGAATTTAACTTTGTGGGAGGTAATTTTAGATCATCTGGACCAATTCTGAGATAATTACTATACGATTATATGATAATAAATACGCTAATGGTTTTAAGAGTTAGGGAGGTTATGTTTAGAGAACGTGTACCCACATTTTCACGAAGGAAAAGTGGAAATTACTTTTTTTTAAACCTCCCTCAGTACACCCAACCAAGATTCGAATCTCGATCTCCCCACCTTTGGCAGTATAATCTACTGAAAGAGTAGCACCTTAGACCACGTGGCCACTGAAGAGGGTTAGTTTTAGTAGCTAAACCTATTAAAAATAAATATTAAATTTTTCCCAAATGTATTGAACAGAACAAAATGAAAGAAAGCTGTTTAAGAGGGAATGGGAGGAAATCTACTGCACATTATATCATTTTCATTTCTGTTAACTCAAATATTGATGATTCAAAGTCGTTAATAGAAAATTGCCTCCAAATCCCAAATACCCAATTTTAATCTTTATAAAATTAACAAAAAACAAAAGTAAATATTTCAGAGTGATAAGGGGGGGGGGGGGCTGGAGTTCCCCCTTGCCACCCATTTATGGGCGCTCATGAAGATGGCGTAGCTCCAATCTACAGTATCGAAAAACTTGCGTCACAAAAACAGGCTGTCCTTTCTCTAATTACATTATTACATTCATAAGATTTAAAAATAACACGTAGTCATGGGAATCGAACCTGGGACCCTTTACTTAGTGTGCCAGAGTTTTATCACTGAGCTATCCATGATTTATCCCGTACTAAGGGTCATGCTTCTACCCTATTTGACCCCAGCGTTAGCTTTCTCAACCTTGCAGTGTTATGAATTATGATCATAATCCTATTATAATGGGTTGTATTATGGCTCAAAGTTTTTTTATAAAGGGTTAATTGTTTATTAGTTATTACCATTACGAATATGTTTTATCTAAGCTTTGGACCGATATATCTGCCGCATTGTGCCTATTGAGTCGTGAGTCATGGAAGGTTGGACCGCACTGAGTTATATTAATTAAATAGTTCAATATAAGGCTTTCCCTAATAATGCACTCTGTGTCCGTGATTGGGTAGTCGGGGTCCGAATAGCAATCGGATGCGCTAGGAGTGTAACTATTACACATTTTATTATAACGGTTGAAATGGTGAAACACTTGGGTCCAGCCTTTCTCAAACAAAGAAGTCATTCTCCAAACAGTACAGCACCGCACTGCACAGCACCGCACCGGCGCGGACGAATCGTAGGGAGAGCATTGCTACGCTTTTTTGCGGTGCGGTTCGGACCGTGTAGTCACCTACTACCGGAAATAAATGTTCGGGAGCTTCCGAACTTTTGTTTTCATGCTAACCCCTAATCACTGTAGGAATGGGCGAAACAGTGATTTTACGATATCGGTGGTCACAGTGACCTTGATTTTAAAAGAGAATTGATACCAGTGATTATTCACAGTGATTGGCAGTCACTGTGTCAGCACTTGTAAAATCAAGCATTTATTTAACAGCCGTTGCATGTGTGACACTGTAGTCATTGTTCCCAACATTACGTACAAGATAAACAATATTATATACAACAACTTATTGAACAACAAATATTCTTCTTAATTATTAGCTAACGGGCTAGAAAATGCTGTGTGGTGCGAGTCCGCTCCGTGTAGCCATAACTTTAATAATTGTGGCAGGACTCTATTGTCAACATCTTTGTTTCCATCTTGATAAGGTAGAAATTGAAAGACGAAATCCTCCGATTTATCAAGAGTCCATCCCAGATACTAACACAATCCCCCTCCCCCTCTTGAAAGGGGGCTTAGACCCAAAGGCTCGTTTCACTAGAGTAGCTACAAAGTCAGTTGAACAACCTATCAGTCCAGACTATCTAAGATAGAGGGCGCTAAGGCTACTGGTCTTAATTTAACACGGTAATTCGGTGTTCAGCCCAGGGGTGGCCTGAGGATGCATCTGCTGAAATGGCCAAACACAACTTCACTACCTGGTTTATTTTAACCGCTTACTACCCGCCCAGGAGATGTACATATTTTCACAAATATTAGAATACCAATGTAATAGAACTGTAAATGAAATTTACTTGAATTGCGTGGAATTAAAGCGGGAACTCGTTTAGGAAAAGCTCTTCAGTCCACTCGGACGTGATTTGAACCTTGGTCTCCTCATCACTAAAAACCAGATGAGATAGGATAGACGCCCTTATCAGTGATGTTGATGATGAGTTTTCAACCCGAAGGTTGGTTTGATGCTCTTCCCATCCACCCGGAGCTGGAAACGCACTCAGCCCTTCAGCTGGTTAGTACTGTCCACATCATCTGGTAGAGATCACATGTAGTAAGGAAGTTCAAAAAGTGCGGTCGTCTACCGTTGCCTTCTGCACTGAAATTCTACGAGTGAGCGAGAAAAAGTTTACCAATTTTTCCGAAATGGTATTATCACATACCTTTCAGAAATCTTTTACATGCCACAATTGACATTGGATTGACAACTTTACTTTCCCTTAGAAGCAAGTTGAGCTACGGATTTCTATTGCGCAAATAAAATTCCGTCAAACTCAAAAAGTTTTGAACACTTGACCATCGAATTATGAGGTGAACACTTTACCCCAAGACCACTGAAGTCAACTTATCCTAAAGATATCTATATTAATAGCTACTATAGTGATATTTGACCCACGGTTGGGCACCAATTATAGTGATACTGGATTTTATGCTGATGATGATGCGGATGTGGACCCTTGTATGCCTTATGGTTGTGCAGTAATTATAACGATACCGGGTTTTATGATGATGACGCGTGCATGCCTTACTGCGCACTTGTTATCACTCGGCTATGACGATCTGATTTTACGTTTCTCACTGTAGGATTATTGACTGGTTGAATGTCGAAATTAGTAGAGATCTAACATCGTACTCGATTTATGTTATTAATTTCAATTTTATTATTATAAAATTGACATTGATACAGTTTTGTTCATTTACGAACTGACGCGGAAAGCCTGAGCATGTGCTTTTACAGACTGAGAATTTCTCTCTGAAAATTACTATGTTTCATGTGATATTACTAGTTTTTATGTCGAGATTACTATGTTCTGTGTGGATTTATACGCACAAGCTGCTTATATATGACATACCCCTTGCTTCTTGGACCCCTTGTCATTAGTGTTAAAACTAACTAATAGGAGAATTCCTGGCAACCTGATGTTGTGAAGGCTAGCTCCCCATTGGATAAAGGCAGCCAGCTCATCCATCACCTGATTTTCAATTAGAACGAGGGAGTTTTGTTTAAATAAATAAAGTTTAAAACGTAGTATATTGAGATTTCTTCTGTAACCTCGTGATTCTCCATGGATGATGTATTAAAAGGAAACTTTACATACTGTTTTTTGAAAGAAAAATACACTTCATCCATGACTTTTTGAATATATGAGAGGGTCCAAAACAGTATCATCACACTAAATACTAATACTAGATATATTCATGTATCGGCCATGATCGCATATACAATTTTGGCACTTCTTGTGGTAAATTGTTATATTTTATCCACCAGGTCCTAATAACCTTTGGGATTGGATGCTAATTGGACAGGGATGAGGGTCTTAGAATTTTAGAATAAATCTACCCGAATTTGCGTGGAGGTAAAATGATAAACCATTTATCAGAGGTGTGTGAGGCTTCTAAACTTCGACTTCACTTCCAAATAAATTCCAGCTTCGAAGTTTCACAGATAAAATATTGCCAGCTAAGATACTCCATTTATGTTCAATTATTGAAATTCTGAGCTGTTTTATACATAGCAAATTGATATTAATATGGAAAAAAATCTGAAGAAATTGAATCAAATATTGTGATAATAACTTGATTTGTCAGAGTAAAACGAAATATCACAAACAATTGTGCAATAATACGTTTACCAAGTAATTTTATTCTATAGAGTAATATAAATAACCACAATTAATATTTTTTCAAACATAAAACAACAAAAAGAAAATATTCGAACTTCGATATGGCTTTGAGAGTAAGTTATTTCATATATTCGATTCAAGTTTGCTTTGAATTTAAAAAAGTGGACTACGCACACCCCTAATATTTATTAATAAAAAACTTTCAACACTTCCAGCCGGGATACAAGCTCCGATCTTCTATTCCATTCTAACACGAGAGTGCCACGTTAGACCACGCGTTGTTGGGGTAAACTTCTTGCCTACAACTCAGCCTAGCGTATGAAAAAGGTAACGTAGGGTCAGGGACAGTCTCACCAAAAACCTATATATCCACTAGGTCACGTGGTGGACGGGCACCAGGTCGTCTGGCCACCCCTGTTCCGAGGGTCGCGAGTGTTTCGGTCTAGTCTTGTCCTTAGCTCGTGGCTGTCTCGTGCCGACAGTGAAGTGGGGCCTGTAATTTCATTTGATACGCTACTTGCTCCCTGCACTACGGCTTGGTCTCTTCTGACTCCCTTCCTCCCCCCCCCCCCTTCCTTTCCACTCTCGCCGTAATCCGACTACCAACTAGGGAACATTTGCTTCAATCCACGTGCTGGAGAAGAGCTCAGATTTTATCGGAAGCAGTTAAAAGAAAGTCGACGAGATGATGCTGTCTGTATCCTTTATCTGTCAAGGTTGTCCTGGAATTTAATGACAACTTTTCCCCTTCTTTTAAAAAGTTTGTCATCTAATACATCACTGTTCATGAGAGATATTTATATTTATATTTGATATCACCTTGTGAAGAAAATTAAACTTATATTTTTCTACTGGAGATATATTTATTTATTTTGGCAAAAAAATAGTTTTCTATAAAAAAACTGCAAAAAAAAACAGGTATTTTCTCACGTCCCGTTCCTACCCCTTCCCCAACACCTTTAATATTCGAAATAGAGCTCATAAATAACTTTTTTTTATCACCGCGTCTTACTACCAGTTCACGTTATAAGTATATGTAGGCCTACTAACTACACTAATGTTTTAGGGATAAGGAAGGTTGAATTCAGAACAAGTATACCCTCATTTGCATGAAAGGACAGTGGAAGCCCATTTAGCAAAAAAACTTCAGTACACCCGACCGGAATTCAAGACCTGATTCTCCAGTCATTAACAATATTCTATTTACAGAGTAACTGATGCCTTAAATAATGTGACCACCAAAGAGTTTATTTAATCTATCGTAAAAAGAAAGTATTGTGATCATGAAAAGTTTAGACTTCAAGACTATTATGGATCTTGGCATTCTATGTGTTCACAAAATATTTTTTTTTTTGTGTTTTACAATTTTGACTGTTCCCATGTCTGTCTTTCTGTCTATCCGTAAATGAGGTTACAGCCGAAAAAATTTGATTGATATTATTCAAACTTGATATTTAGATACTATTTGGTCATACTCCAAGTTCAAATCTTGATTTTGATTCTAATTCTGTATTTAAGGGTACACTAGTTTAATAATGATTTTTTTTTCTCCGTTGGTTTTTTGATTTTGCTCAAGATTTATTTTTGGGGGCTAATTTACATGATACAGAACCCTGATACTTGTTTATCAGAATACAAAGTTTTTTGAGGGTAGCTGGTGACTGAATTTAAAATTTTAAACAATTAAAAAATGGCTATGAGGATTTTATTTAAAATAAGTATCTTGCAAATATATTACATGATAATTACATATGTATTTTCGTTTTACAAACAAAATTCATTATATTACTTAAGGTGCGGTCGCATAGCTACCAATGTACAGTAAAAATGACTGATTTGCGACCGAAATTCTAGTTGAACCAATTATGATATACCTTTTATTTTTTTATTGTGACTGTATATACACTTTTCTAAATTGATATTGAATTATATAATTAATTTGTATGCATATATTTTTAAAATTAACTCAAAAAACGCATTTTTGAAAATGGTTTTATTTAAAAAACAAACAAAAATATACCATCTTAAGTTTAGTGTGTAATTTACAACTATAATATTTTTAATCACGTAAACCTATTCCCTGGGTTAGAAATCGATCATTAGTTGCATAAATGTAGCTTTATTAAAAGATAGGGGCGACAACCCCCGCCACACCTACTTGAGCCAAGAGAGTGGGAAAATTTCTCTGTAGAACCCAAGATTCAGCAGTCGGCAGTAATCCTATTGTTCACTTGACTGGACAACACTAATAGCCTTGAAACCAGTCCAGACGACCAGTTAGAAGAAAATAATACAACTGAAATATTCTGAGCCTTAAAAAAAATCTTTGCAAGCTAGAAAGTAACCTACATCAACATTATTTCATAAAATATTATTTTTTTCAATTAGAATTTTAACGTATAATTTATTAAAACAAGGTTTATATCAGCACACGACTTACAAACTTGCTTTTAGCAATGACATACATAAAAGTTTACCAAAGTTACAACTTGAATTTGATTGTTTCGTTTGGCTTCTCACGGCGTACTACTTGGAATAATTATACGTACCCCTGATAGTACGCGATTCATAGTTTGGGAACCGCTGCTTTAGATATTGAGCCGAATACTTAGCGCGTCCTCTTACTAAACTAATGGTTTAGTTCCCGTTGGGGGACTAATATTTATAATATTTTGATTAATTTATAGCCTCGACGTCTGTCCTATGATTACGCTAGTTTGTGAGTCGTGTGCTTATATAGTCACTTTCCAAAGTAGGTATCCAGAAAGGGCACGATAAATAATTATTCAACTATAATTTAAAAAAAGTTTTCTGAGTCATATGCTAATATAGCCAATTTTCAGCATGTTTAGAAAGTGCATGAATAAATTTCCATTTGATTTTAAAACTCTAGAGAATCATTGTATTATACAATTAGTAACAAATTTGTTTTTCAAACAACATAGCAATAAGCAATTGGAATATGATATGTTTTCAATGAATGCAGATTTAAAACTATTTCAATTTACTAAAAAATAAACCAGTTTTCTAAGTAGTGTATATTATAAATAGGAACAAAGCTTATTCAATGTAGCCTTTATTCAAACACTTTGTGAGCCTAAAACTTCAGGCAGAGGCGGCCGACCGGTCTCTTCTTTGTTTGTCATTCAGAATACAGAAAACCAATCGACCAAAAGAGTGACACACGCCACGGTAGGGAAAGTAATAGAGTGGTGGGGTATTTATTTCCTCTCCTCAAGCAGGTACTCAGTTCAAGAAGGAAGATAGACTCAAAATGAAATTTGGTCTTCTATTCTGCCGCACTTTAAGGGTAGTAAGTTTCTCACCAATTTTTTAATTTTTTTGTTTCTAACTAGGATAGACTTTATGAGAAAGTTTGCAGGATAAGATCGTACAATTTGTTCAGTAGTACATTAAACATAAGCTCTATAAACGACCAAATATAAGGGCTATGGATAAAGAGGATATCTAATAGGAAATGTACCCGTATCAATGTGAATTTAACACATGTGTAGCATAGATCGCAGATTGTAAGAACCGGCGACTATAGGTTACACAATTTGAATTGTAAATGAATAAGTTTAAACAATAAATATATTTATTGAACCAAAAACAGATATAAAAATATTAAGGTTTACAATGATATTACGGGTTATACTTTGAAGATTAGATGCAGACATTTAGACCTTGAGAATTTGATTATTCTGCTGTAGCTACTAGGGCTGTGTTCTACATTATTTTAATTAATTTGTAATTAATATGTTCATATGTGTTTAGAAAGTTAATGTTGTAATAATTGTAATATTAATCACTTTACAATTTATGAACGTATAAATGGCGTCTCACAAGTCGGTTTCTATCAATTAACGCTTAAATTGATAAGAAAAAAATTAAAGAATCTCAGTTCCTTTTATTCCCCTTTTGAAAGTGTAATTGAGTGAGTTTTAAAATCCATTTAAAATTTATTCGCCGACTAAATAGCCCATGCTAGCGATATATAAAAGTCAGTGAAACACTCGAAAGGCTTTTCCGAGACAGAAGCTTTCAGGTTGACCCGTTTAATTTATGACACCACTCCAGGCGTGTTAGCAGTTTTTATTGGATTTTTATTGTCTATCTTAAATGATGACACACTTATCAAAACATTATGTAAATATTAAAATAAAAAAGTATTTAAAGGGTTAGCATATAAACTGGTTGGTAAGTAAAAAAAGAAGTATTAAAGCAAATTATAAAAAGAGAGAAAAATTTGCAAAAATGTAATGAAAACATTTTTTTAATAGCTGTTTCGTGACAAAAACTGATCTCAGATAACTTTTAACTGCCTGACAACAACATCAGTGGTGGTGACGTGGACAAAGACGTCAGTCTAGTCTTATCTGCCCGGCTGGATGTATCAAGGATGTATTTTACTAAATAGTATCCCACTCTTTCATCCACGCAGATGAAGGACGATCTTCAAGATTAAATCCCTAAAAAGTTGTGTCATTTTTGTTTCTTTTAACTAGCTATTCATTGGGGTTTTCCGATTCACTTTACAAGCAAATAATGATACATTTTATTAAAACTAAACTTCTTCTTGCGTTCATAATTAAGCATAATTTTCGAACTACTTGGGAAGTAAAACACGTACCTATAAATAATGATTTATTTTTAACCATAATCCTAATTCCGGTTTATCATTATAAGCCAGCCAAATATGGACTTACGGAAGCTCATGATTATTTAGAGGAGCCCAAATGGTTGGAAAGATGTTCAAGGCGTTAGATTTACACTTGGCCATCGATGACTGGGAGGTCTGGTTTAAGTCCCAGTGGGGAACGATGAGGGTGGTTCTTCCTATTAAATGTATTTCTCAACACCAATTCGGATGCTAATCCTCTAATACTTCACAATCCTTACCATTTAGACTAAACCCTTAATAGTTTTTATATTAAACGTACTAGATAATTAAAATATATTTTTGCATCACAACACCCCTTATTAATTAGCGCCTGTGAGCGAACTAGTATCCCTAATTGTGTTAACTACAGCATAGCTGCGTTAAAATTATGAGTGGAAGTAAATCGAACTAATAGTAAAAGAAATAAAAAAATAGAGGGGGACCATATTCATCTCTAGTAGAGTCCACGGCCATTGTAAAATGGCAAGCCTCGTAGTCTACTGGGGCCAGATATTTGACTCATGGCTATTTTCGAGCGCGCCAAATCATTCAATTGGCAAGGTTTTTTTGCGATGTTTGTTGACCGACTACTGCTGTGTCTTGTGTTTATAACATGTTACGTATAATTAGCTCTAAACATGGTTAATACATGTGTCGTGCCTTATAAAACTTCAATCGTCAAAGAGGGATATATTCAAATTTTCCAGTTCCTTACATATCCCGTATGCAGAAATGCATGGATTCGTTCTATTCCACTTTCATATTAAGCCCCCTACAAACACCTCTTATTTACACTCTAGATACTTAATATTTGTGGAAAAATACAAATAAAAAAGTGGCAAGTTGTTACTCACAGAAGCAGAAAATAAATTAAGAGGTAAAGAGTATGTTGGGGCTACATTCAGCAATATACGGGGAGGTGTCGTTTTAAAGTTATTTAGTTGAAGACAATTTCGAATCACAAACAAAAAGAACAGACAATAAGTTATTTCAATTTAGGACAAGATTTTTTAGAAAATATTAATTTTGATAACTCTGATTTATATATCATGCATGCGTTGTTAGTTTAAACTATCCAACAAAACCAATTGTGATTACTGTTATTTATTGCTAAGCAACCAAAGTAAATGTAATTACAAGTAGTCCTTATTTCCAGGCTTTAATAGAGGCGGGTTATCTTTTCCATCATATTTTATTTTGGCAGTTTGTAAACATGTAAGAATTATGCAAACCCTTTAATGTGAGAAAATTTGAGAAATTGTTATTATCCGCTAAAAATCAGAAACTAATAATTATCGACTTAAGCATAGAGGCAATTAAAACAGACTCGTCCATTAATTTACTGCTTGAAATTTGTCGCTGAGGTACAGATCAAAGAAACACAGCTTTAAATATTATCTTTGTTATAACCTATATTCTTTTAAGTAATAATTGTATAAAAAGAAATGATTCTTTGATTAGGTGCTCAAATAAAATATAAATGTTAATATTTTCATAATATTCTTGAATGGCTCAAAATAATGTTAATACATAGCCTAGCCCTAGAGTATAAAGATCAATATCATAGTACATTAGTTTGTGTTAAAACTATAGTCATTACCTGCAGATTTGTTTTCTAATATTGTTTGTAAATAAGTATAGCCCTGTAAAATGTAATTTGTAATTAACTTATTGTTTAGGTTTATAAGTTATCTTGATTGATATTTTGAAGAGTCACCTGTTTAATCAACCAATGGCTGAAATATTGTAAATGTTATGTGACAAATAAAATTAGGTCATTATGTTCAAATGATAAAAACGTAATGTTCCAGCTAAACGTTATGTTTAGTTTACGGTAATTTAATTCTTAAATAAATTTTTTTCGAGTTGACGCATTGTATTAGTCATTATCAAGCCCCTTTAATAACATTTTGAAGTGCCAATAATTATAACATAAATCAGTAAAATGATGAGAATTTTATAAACATGTATCAGCGAGCGATGTGGCGAGTAACCCGAGGTATTGCGGCGTTGCTATATCATTAGCTGCGACCTTCTACTAGTGATGGGCAGAATCGGATGAATAGAAATCGATTATTCTGAATAATCGATTCATTCGATTCTTTCAAAATCATTCGAATTAAAAAAATCATTCGAATGAGAAAAACGTTCGAATGAAAACAGTAGCTGACTTGACGCGAGCTGGCTGATTCATTCACTTACCCCACCCTTGCCAGAAATGCTGAGGAAAATCGACCTTATGATTATGAAAAGTTTCCAGGCTATCTCTATACAGGTCTTCATTTCTATTAGGTTCATTTTCAATAAATAGTCCCCATTGCTATACAATAATCGACCTTACGCATTCGAATGATTCTAAGGTTAATTAAATACAAAGTTTAAGTGGTTGTGCAGTTTACAATCGAATAACAGCCAAAATTAATTCGAATGAAAATAAAAAATGATTCGATTATTTTCTACATTACTACGTGGATTGTTCTTTTTCATTTCCTTAAAATTTTACTTCCTAACTAACTAATCGCATATAGCACAAATGGTTTGAAAGACAATTCTTTTTAACGTTGACTTAAATTTATTAAGTAGATAAGAGTATATACTTTTTATGTATTTAATAAAACATTGCCCGGCCGTAATATTCAGATCGTATTATAATTTTATTCCCTGAAATAATTTTACAATTGTAAGCTTATATATTTTTGTTATGTTTAGGAAATATTAAAGGGTAAACTATGTCGACTCTTTTAAACACAAAGGGATACGTATGTTCCTTATTTAATTATTAATCGTACGCAAAAGTATTTATATTAATTGCGAGCTACTTATTTGAGAAATGCGTTGATAAGCTGCAAACGCGAAGGAATGCGTGTTGGGAGATCCAACAGCAGGGTAAAGAGAATAGTAACACAAAGCAATAC
>JBCFYV010011172.1:35860463-35901961 GCA_039000515.1 Timema cristinae | reverse complement strand
ATATTTCAAAATTACTAATGAGGGTGTAATGGACCGAAGCTAGTCGATTCAGCTGTCAAACAGACCATCTGTCATCTAATGGAGAAAGGGATTCAACTTTAAGATTAAAAATTAACATTCATGTCATAACATTTTATTTTAAATTTATGAAAAATCATTCAGAAGTTACATTATTAACTCTATTTTACGACCTCAATTAAAAATAATATAACAAAAACATTCAGCAATAGATTGTGTCAATTGGTTCATCGTCATGGTAAAGATTTAATTTGTTTATTCCCATCTTAAATTTTATTTTATTTTGTCTAGAATGTGTATGGCTTCATTGTCAAGATATATTATTCAATGGTTTTACACAATTTTTAGTATTTTCCGTTAATGTAATTTTAAATCATTTTTTTTTCATCAATGTTTATGTACATATTTATTTCAATAAAATAATTATTCATGAAAAATTGAGAATTTGTATTACCATTTTTAACATTTTTAAGGGGAACCTGGTGGTCTAGAGGTAAGGGGTCGGACTTCTGTGCTGGGGGTCCAGGGTTCAATCCTGGGTCCCAGCAGAGATTCATATGATTACCAAACCCTTCCTTCACCTCTAACAAGACATGTATTAATCATAACTTGTGAATGTGTGGAATGTCAGACCTCAACCTTGGTTCGGATCCTACGTCAAACTGTAGGTCCTCCATTTCATCTCACAATCACCCTACCATTACACATTAGCGTAAGTGCGTATAACCCGAATGGGTTGTAAGACGCAGTGCTAATAATAATTTAACATTTTTATAAATCTCGATATGTGTTTTAGTCAGGAAAATTTGAGTTTTTGGATCAAGGGAATGTCAATGAATTTTCTTGATCTGATTTTGTGGCCACCTTGTTTATACATTTTTTTTAGTCATAAGGCTAAAATATTAAAGAGAGATAAATTTGATGGACTGTACTATCGATTAATAATTTTTAATGACCTCAATTTTTCTCCTGAGACTTTTTTAAATGTCTTTCAACTACGTACTTCTATCAAATATTGATATCTTACTTATGAATTAAAGCAAAATGGTACAATTAACATTTTACTTACAAGTTTGAAATAAAGTATTTGACCAATGATACATTTAAGATTATGACTATTATTACTATTAGCACCGCGTCTTAATACCCGTTCGGGTTATAAGCACTTACACTGAAGCGTAACGGTAGGGTGATTTTGATATGAAATGGAGAACCTACAGTTTAACGTGAAATCCGAACCACGGAGGAAGCCTGGCATTCCCCACATTCATAAGTTGTGATTACTACACGTCTTGTCAGAGGTGAAGGAAGGGTTTGGCAATCAGATAAATCTGTGCCGGGACCGAGGATTGAACCCCGGACCTCCAGCAAAGAAGTCCGACACCTTACCCCTAGACCATCAGGTCATCTATTATAGATATTAAGAACCTAACTTAATTGGTATGAATGACGAGGGTAACTAAGAATATAAGCAACCGTATGTGTGTAGAAGGGATTGGAGAGCCACAGTGATATTAATTAACTTTATTTAATTCCCATTAAGTCAATGATAAATAGTTCGGTCTTCTATGATTTGTTATACCCACACTTCTGGCCCCACAGTCTAAGGCATCGGTCTCGTAATAGATTGTTTTGCTGGTGACAAGGGTGGATCGAGCTTGAAGCTTTAGTCTCGTGTACTAGAAGTGTTTTATAATTAATTGTTTTCCAAACTCCCTCCATGTAAATATGGGTACACTTTATCAAAAACCCAACCTTCCCCATCCCTAACACATTATCGTAATTAGTACATATGCATACAGCTCAAATGTGAATTGAAACGCGAGTTATTTAAAAAAAAATCATTAATAGCTATTGAATTAAACATAATCATAAAAAAAATGTACTTTATACGATCCAACCAAGATTACACATACCTGCACTGATAGTCACACAGGCTAAGAAATCAGCCTCATTTACTCTGGTTTGTCAATGAATGACATGGAGTCAGAGTTTCCGTTTCATCCGGATATAGGCCTTACCGAGTGTTTCCATCTCCCTATCCACGCAAATGCAAGAACATTTTATTTACTCTTTCCTCTCCGATCCGTATTCCAAAAGTATAAATATATACGGATATCCCGGAAGGGCAGTTAAGGCCCTGCCTACCCTCCCTGGCGGCGTGTTGAGCTTTCAGCTCTAAAATAGATGGCGTTGCTAACGTTATACAAACTGGTGGATTCCAGCCATCAGGTTGGCAGAACTACTGGTTTGTTTAAACAATTGGGAGTCAGGCGACCACGACCGGTAATCAGTAAAGGCAGCAAGCAAACTTTTTTCCAAGAATTGAGAGAGATAAGAAGTGTAGTGCCGGACCGTAAAGTGTGTAGGCGACCAAGTTTGACTAAACGTGGGGAGACATAACGTCAAGATACAATCACACTCTCGAGCAGAAAAATTAGCTTATTCATTCCAGTCAGCTAGACGTCCATTAACCTGTAGTACCACTTTTGAATTTAGAACCTTTTGATGCCAAAGTTTTGTACCATTTTGTACCCGTACCCATTTTGAGTAATTAGCATATCAAAGTGGTGACTCAAGGTTAATGCTGTTTTACTACTTTTTAATTTTGAACTTTTTTTGATGCCAAAGTTTTGTAATAGTTTTGTACCGTTTTGTAACAAATTAAGTTTTGTACCCGTACTCATTTTCAGTAATTAGCATATCAAAGTGTTACGTGACTCCAGGTTAATGCTGTTGTACCTCTATTGAAATTTTTTCAAATAAATATCTGGTGAGGGTAGTGATAAATAATAATGTACACTTATTTATCAGAGAAAAATTTATTTAAGGTAAAATTAGAGATAACTTATTTTTGAAGGTTTGTCACTAACTATAATAAATAAATTATACGATTGAGTTTGTAGCCTACGATTTTGTCGTACCATTTGAGTTTATTAGTAAGCAGGTAAAATAAAAAATAACTAAAATTTAATGTGCTAAATTTGGCCACTGTGCTTTGGCTAATTTTTAAAATTTAAAGGCTAAGGAGGCAATAACATATTTTAAAAGCAGTTTCATTTCGAAGACTATAACAATTTTGACTATAAATATATCTGTTATTTTTATTACTGATATCACCACGTCATACTACCTGTTCATGTTATACGCATATATGATAATCTAATTGGGTGGTAATGAGGAAAGAAGCATTTGAGAGGTTATCTACCAGCATTTTTACTTTGGAAGATGGGGAAACAATTTAGGAAAAACTACCCTCAATAGACTCGTCCAGGATTTGCACCCCAAGTGCTCCGCTATCAGCAGGCCAATTTAACACTAGTGACACCTTAGACCACTCAGCCACTGAAGTGGGTATCTGTTATTTAATACGGTGTTTACAGTTTTCAAACATCTATAGGATTTACACAATTTTCCAGAAATAAATGTTTTTGGGAATAATTTTTTATCCTATTGGTAGAGTTTAACTTGAGTAATATCTCCATGGTGTCAGCCTGCAAGCAGGCTATACCAATCGAGAGGCTGCCGTATGTTGGCAAAGATAGGGCCAACATTTTCAAGCTGAGGGTGCCATGTGGTTAGCACAATGAGCCCTCCAGACTTCTATCTCAGTTTTCTAGACTGAAGCGCTACTTATTCATTCAATTATCTCCTCATTTGTCCTCACGAGGTTGATTTTGGTTCCGTTTCAGACCCACTGCTTCACAGACAGAATTAGGGGCACTGGGGATCGAACTTGGGACTTCAGTATCTGAAGCCAGTAAATCTGACCACTATACAACAGAGGCGGTCGGGTATCAAATACTTACTTACTTACTTTATGGCATAGGGAACACAAAAGTTCATTAATTTTAATGGTTTTAAATATATATTTACTTATCATCGGCTTCATGTCGTGGTCAATATTGCTAAAGTGCTATGACTGAGCACTGAGTGCGTAAATTAATCAGCTCAATAACTTGACTAGTTCGATTCCCTGTAAGGTTGAAATTACTTAGTACTAGCGTGATACGAACTCGGCCAAGGCACAAGAGATTTGAACATACAATAAGTGCGTTACAGAGTGTTAGTAACATTTACTTTCAGCTAAGAGCTTTTCTTTAAAAAAAAAGTACTTGAAATATCAGAATAATCGCTGCATTGTTATATAGAAGTATTTATTTGTATCTTAATTTTGATATTATTTCTACAGTAAATAAAATAGTATCGCTGCTCATCCATTGTACTTAAATTAGTAGATACAGATAGCCTAAGCGCCAGTAATATGCATACCATTAAAAAAAACTTACCCTTTACTACAAGAAGTTAAATAATCAATTATATCTTTGATTTTCTTTGTGCGCCTTTTCTTCATAAACTTGTTATTCACAAGGATATAAAATAATATTTTGTAAATACTTCTCCACCTCAAAATATATACAATCCATTGGATTTTGTTCGAAAGCAAAAAGGTCACATATTCTTAATTATATAAAAAG
The DNA here is from genome assembly GCA_039000515.1 of Timema cristinae. NCBI lineage: Eukaryota > Metazoa > Arthropoda > Insecta > Phasmatodea > Timematidae > Timema > Timema cristinae. The sequence goes on along the minus strand of JBCFYV010011172.1, from coordinate 35,897,465 downwards.
TAATCACCGTGGGTACTTATTGTTCGGGATTCGATACATTTCTTCCAAAACGAGCGCACAAACTGCGAGAATGCAACAGGTTCAAATTAAAAGTAATCACATTTAACACGCTAATAAAATAAAATTAACATTTTCACATATTGACTACCAAAAACTTCGTTCATTAACTTTTTGAAAAATAACTTATATTCCAAAGTCCAATGAGAGTCAAATCCTAGACCGTAAAATAAAAACTAGTATATAAAATTATACTGAGAACGTCTCCAAATTACATTTAGACCAAACTTTATTTAAAATAACTATGTTTGATATGAGCAGGAATGTTTATTTATATTTATTATAATAGTGGATTAAAAATTCAATGTACAGTAGTTTTCATTTACTTTGAATATTAACACTTATTATTACAACGTGTAGTGCTCAAGAATGAGAAAACTCAAGAAAGAATATAAGATAAGAGTGAAGAATTTTACATGTTTTACTGTCTCAGTTAAATAAGGGCTAATGTCATAAAACTTTGTGTATGGAGAAGCATGTGACTTTTTCTTTGAAAATAATGTATCACTAGAGTAATACTCTCATTGAAGTAAGTAAGGACCAACTATATTTATTCACACAGCAGGAAGACTTTGTGAGTATTTTAGTTACTGAATATATTAAGATGTTTAATTGTTTATATTTAATTACGCAAATTTTCATAATTGGACATTGGCCCTTCTTATCCTAACGTACATGGTATTAATGTTTCTTTGACTCAAGAAGGTCACAGAGATTAGTTTAACCCTCCATTGCCGCCTGCATTCCGATACAGCAGGTTAGCCAACGCTTGCAAAATGATACTAGCTTGTAAATGGGTAATGATCATACTAACGGCACCTATTATCAGCTATGACAACTAGTTGCAGAAGGAAAAGTTGTATTTAAAACCATGTATTTTGACTAGAGAGTCGACTTGGGAGTCGTTAGAGCTCAATATCGTCGTGATTATTGAAGCTAACCCAAATTAAAAAATATGTCTAAAAAGAAAAAGAAATTATTCATTAAATAGTATGTTATAAACAAACACTCTAGCTTAATTGTACAAAGAAAATAAATAAATCCATTAATAATTTTTGTTTTCCCATTTAAAATGCATTGAAATGGAAACATTTTAATGAAAATATTTCAATAACTATTTTTAGCATGGTTTGAAAATTCCATAAGAATTATGAAAGATGCCCAGATATGTTACTAAAATAAATAAAAAACAACAAGGTTGAATTATTAAATATATTTTGTTCTAAATTCTTTTGTTTAGAACCGTGCATTTATGGATAGGCAGGGCCTTAAGACACGGAGTTTGTAAAATACAGAGTGCGAGATATGTCGCTGTTGCCGCTAATGAAGTCTTGCATGTGGTCCTCCCTCCTCCCCCCTTGCCGCTAGAAGCAACAATAAAAGACAGCTCATATCATAAGGTGCAGATATTGACTTTTGACGGGATACAAGCTGAAATAATACCAGCGGCAAAACACTCAGCTGATGAACTCACCCCTCTATACTAGGATCGCCGTGAAAAGAACCTTACATGACATTTCGAGAGGAAAAAAAAGTTGCTGAATTTACTTTCATGTACTCAAAAACGACAAGCTTTGTATTCTGTAGCAGTAACTATTTAATAGGTGATGGCAACTATTACGATGAATAAGTGACATATAGTAATTAATGTTAGGTATTTTATTTCATACAAATTAATTTTAATTGGTTTAAATTATTTGAAAAAATGGCATTTGGATACGGAAATCGAACCAGGAAGATTTGACTCATCACGCCACTACGCTCCCACTGAGCTATCGAGAAATTGTCCCGTGCCCAGGGTAATTCTTCATTCATAGTTTAAGGCTGAGTCTGTGATGGACGTGCTAATTGTAATTTTTCAACTAATTTTAACAATTAACTAATTGTAGCTTTTGTGTTAATATTCCTTGAAATTTTGGCATTGAAATCACAACCTTGAATTGTTTACTTGGTAGCGTAGCAGTCCTCCCACCCGCTTAGGTGACCACGTGGTTTAACGCGCTAATCTCGTGTTAGATCAGACCACCATGGACGGGGAGATAAGGGTTCAATCCCAGTTGGGTGCACTGAGGGTGGTTTCCCTTCAATTATTTTGCACTCACTCTTCACGCAAATTTGGGTGCACTACCTGTAAATAAAACCCTCTTAATCCCTAACAAACTAGTTCATAGGCGTATAATCTGTACGGGTACGAAGATGCAGTGCTAAAAAAAAAACACAATAGACAGCCCACCCGAGTTGAATAATTATGGCTGTGGTATCTGATGGCTCGCGAATTTATTGCTCTCCCATAAGTAATTGATGATTTCCCCACGTCCATCATAGACTCAGCTTTAAACTATAAGTTAAGAATGATCCTTGAGATTGGGCGAAGCCTGGATATATTAATGACGGAGCATTGTGGCGATAAAATAATGGTCCTGGGTTAGATTCCTTTGTCCAGGTGTCACTTTTACACTAATTTAAATTAATTTAAATGTGATCCCCTCCGTAAGGACAGTGCCGTAAGTACAAATATTTGCAGTCTGTGTGTTGATATTCATGAGGTATTTTACAATTATACCCCAATTTTTGTAGGAATAATCTTATCAGACCGTTAGAAAAATTATTTGGTCTACTTTCACGTATTGTTATTTCAGGTCACGTGATCTCACACTGTCTCTTTTGAGAGAAAAAATTAAACATGTAAAAATAATATAAATAAAATATTAAAATGGTATCAATTTTGGCTAAGGTGACCTGGTGGTATAGGGGTGAGGTGTCGGACTTCAATGCTGGGGGCCCGGGGTTCAATCCTCGGTCCCAGCACATATTCATCTGATTACCAAACCCTTCCTTCACCTCTAACAAGACTTGTATTAATCACAACTTGTAAATGTGGGCAATCTTACACCTTGTCCCTATACCACCAGGTCACCTGTCCATTTAGTAGCTCACCTCAAGTGATTTGAATTTATAATTTTAATTACAGGATCACGATCAAATCAACGTTCACTTAAGGTTAGCTTAACGTAAAGGTTCTCCTCGTGTTTTTAAATGCAAGCGATCACGATGCAGTTAACTTAACGTCCACCTACAGTTCACTTAACTTAATAGATGTATTGGGAGGTCTTTAGCGTTAAGTTAACGTTACATGAAGGTTATCACGTGATCTAGCCATCCAATCATTACGCGAGTGACGTCTACAAGGCTATTTAGTAATATATTTGTTGCTTTTATGACTAAAGTTTACTCTTTAGCTTCAGTTCTAGTGATCGGACATTGAAACAAAATAATTAAACTAAAATAGGAAAGCTAAATTTATCAAAAATGTTTAAAGATAAATATTGATTATATCGATAAAAACATTAAACAATCACAAATCATCACTTTACGAATAGTACAAATCATAGATCAAAATACATATTCCAGAATGTAGATGTATGGCTTGAGTAGTTACGTTACGTTAAGTTACGTGAATCGTGATCACACTTCTGTTTTCTTAAGTTAAGTGAACCTAAGTGAGCGCTACGTTAAGTTAGAGTTAAGTTGATTATGATTCAGGAATAAGCAATTTATAGAGTAGCTATGGTGTATATATATATATATAACATATTAATACTAGTATTTATAAGTACATTATATTAATAGAGAATAACCGTTGTTCACGCGATTTAAAACATCAATCTTGCAATATATGTCAATATATATATATAAATATATATATATATAAATATATATAAATAAATATATATAAATTTTGACATATATTGTAAGAGCTCAACTTTAAATGCAAGGAGAAATTATAGGAGATAATTCAACTCTAAATACTAAGAGAAATCTTAAGACTGTATTAACGATAAGAACATGGAGGGAACGAGGTTTACTGTTGACAGAACTACCAGCAATAATAAAGTTAGAGCAAACGAGTTTTTTGAACCTAAGACTTAGGACGGACCGCTCAATAGTGCAGTTCAATTTCTTTTAAAACCTTTGGTATTGCCTGTTATCCCTTGAAAAAGTCACAAAATATAATACTGGTCCGTAATATGAATAGTTTTTTTCCTTTCAGTGATGTTAAGTAAACAATACATGTCATTCGCGCGTGCTTGAAGAAACCAAGCGTGTTTGAACGAGTGTTGGCAGTGTGTCACAGCAAACATTATTTATAAACATTGACACCATAAACCACAACTTTACATTACAATGTATGGATGGGTGTGTTTGTCCACTTCAGCTTTGGTTGAGTCTAAAATCAGAAGCTGGATGAAAATTATTGCTTCATTTTGCGACGCTTAGTACCAGAATCAAAACAAGAATTTATTTTTAAATACTATAATGATAATAATTATGTCACTTTTTATAATTTGGCTAACGTTGTGTCGTAGAGAAGTAATATTGTATTTACCTTCAAAAACATTATGTTTAAGATTTTATTTTAAATAATTGTTTTTCTCTTTCTTTGCTCTTGCACCCGTCCTTCATCCCTAAGAAGAAAAGAAGTGGTGTGCAACATTACAATGGCATCAAAACAAAGGAAATTGCACAGTGACCTATTCGACCAATATGCAAATAAATCCGCAGAGATATATATATATATATATATATATATATATATATATATATATATATATATATATATATATATATATATATATATATATATATGACAATTGTTTTCAGCCAAATCCTTTTGTCTAAAAACTCATAAATAGCCAGAAAAATAAAATACCCTACGTTTTATTTTAAATTAAATGCTCCATAATGTAATATCAGTAGCAGTTGTTTTTCTTATGTGAAGGTAACACAAAAGAGAAGTCAAGTATAGAACGTTTCTGGTGTATTTATTTAGTAAGAAAATATAGTCAAATGAATATTAGAATCTTTTAAAATATGTTCAGAATTAAACATTGTGTTGACTTTCATAACAATCTACGCAACCTTTATCAATATTAGTAAAAGGTCTATTTTTCTTTTTAAAAAAGTATTATTTATAATTACTGTTATTAATTATATTCAGAACTAGTCAAATATTTAATTTAAAATCCTAAATGACTTCTAATCAAAAGAAATTACAAACAAAGGTACAATTTTCAATATTTTAGCGTGTTTGTAAGTCGTATTCTTTTTTCCTATGGACCAATAACGATCATATTCTAAGGTACGACTAACATAAGTATTAAGAAAAAGCAAGCAACTTTTGATAATACACTAAGGCCCAACCCTACGATGCTACGTTAAAGTACTCGTAACTTAACCGTTCGTAACGTCTAACTGTTGGTTAAACTTGGCATTGCGTTTTACAATATTATTCTGATGTGCTCGTCACGTTACGGAAGGTTTCATTTCATTAGTTTATTATCGTTAAGCTTCTTGGAGCACTAGATATGTTAAAAAGATGTTGATTGGCTTAATTTGAGCCAATCGAATGTAAGTAACTATTTAAATGTCTGTGAAGTTATGGAGTTGTTAAGAAAACAGATTAAAGTATAATACATATTTATGTTGTTGTTTATAACACGTCATGTTAATCAATAACCATATTCATACATATAAGTGTAAAATATATAGTGCTCTTTTATATGCAAATAAAGATAGATACACCAACTCTGTTTATTTTAACACTATTTTTTAAGCTTCAAAATAATTAATTATGTAAACAGTAAAATTTTAAACACACAATTTAATATTCAACTAAAAACCACCCTTAATTCACCATGGACGTGTACTGGAGGGGGAAAATGGAAGAAAAACACGTCCAATATTAGCCATTCAGGCCTACACATAATAACTTACAAGACGATAAAAAAACAGAGGTAAGCCTACAGTCAATTACTAATAACTATTGACAACAAAAAATGACCATTCCGAATCGCGAAGTGAAACCACTGAAATAATTTACACATTTTTTTAATAGGAAAGAAGGGCCTTTAGGGCTAAGCCAAAATAGTTGTAATAAAATTCCATAACAAGAATTAAAAACCTCTTCACCACGTCTTATGACGACTTACAAATCACCCTGCGATCTAAGTATAAACCCAATCATCTAAAAAGTTCACTTATTTCTTAAGGACTAATTGATTTAACGCCAAAGGAACCAAGTCTACTTTTTATGTACTTGCAAAATTTGACAATTATCGACATCTAACATTTTATGTTGAAAAGAAATCGTTAGATACAATTAATAATTAACGAGCGAGAGCGTTCTATAATTATGATATGTAAAATTAATGGATGTCCAAAATACCCAGACGTACAGTAACCCTTTATTTACAACATTTATCTAATATAAAAAAAATGACTATGTCTTAGGTTTACAAATTAGGACTAAAGTATGACTCAAACTATCTAATCTATAATTATTGAACATTCTATGAATGGTGAATTCAATAATAATTATTTTTTCAAAGTACTCAATATTTCACGGGTTGATTACCACATTAAATATTTGTAACAACATTTTCTAATACAAATATTGGACATTACTAGTCCGTCATTACGTTCCTTCATTACGTAGATATTACTTATTTCATTTATTTAAATTGCTACCAGTAATAATAATTGTGAACAAAATTAATGGACTCTAATATTCTACTACTAAGTCCCATGTTTTAACAGTTATTAATATTATTTTCATTTACCAATCCAAGATTACCAATAATTTTATTTTAATCCGAGAAAAAATAATTTGGAAGATATTCGCCAACAAGAATTTAGAATAAAAAGTTTTATATAAAATATATTTAAAGTCGAAATAATAATTTTGAGAGAGATGACCGAAACAGAATTTTGTGCTTACATTATGCTGAACGAGAAGCGTCTCCTATGAAAAATCAACCAAGAATGAATTCCAAAACCCAAACCAGCTATATATATATTCCTTCCACAGCTAAGATTGGAAGGGACTAGGAGGGGAGAGGGGAAAACAAGTGAAGGGTGATTGATGTGCCTTGGCCTTCTTTCTATCCTTCGCTGGAACCTGCTAGAAGCTAACCGTCGAAAAACCCACGTGGTTCTGGAAGGAACTAGACTTCTATTCTCTGGCAGGCGTGGCGGCGGTTGAGGTCGGAACTATTCCTCAATCCATGTGACTCGTTTAGTCGGGCGGGCTAGTTGATGGACATAATGCATGTTATGCATATCTTACCATTTACATCTAGAATAAATTACATCAAAAGTACTTAATTTATTTAATAATAAGTTTCGAATGATATATGTAATATTCCCAGACCGCCTCTGTGGTTTAGGGTCAGAATTTCTGGCTAGTGATCTAAAAATCCTAGATTTTATCCACGGTGCTTCCAGAATTTATCTGTGAAGCAGTGGGTCTTGTACGGGGTCAAACTCAGCCTCAAAAAGGACAAATGAGGAGCTACTTGAATACAGAAGTAGCGGTTCAAGTCTATAAAACTGAGATCAATGGCTGGAGGGATCCTTGTGCTTGCTACATGACACCCTCTGTCCACAAATTCTGGCACAATCTTCGCCAACATGTGGAGGTTGGTTGGTCGTTATAGCTTGCTTGTGGTCCGACGCCATGGAGCTATTAATTATGGATATGGATTTATATATATGGAGATAAATTTATATATATATATATATATATATATATATGAATATATATATTTTCTACACGGACCCCCTAAGATGCCTTCGCGTACCTCCGGGGTTTCCAGTGAGTACATAAGTCTGAAATTAGCCGACATATATTGTATATGAAAATATACGATGGCATTAAATGTAAAACCGTTACGTCAAAGTATTTTCTAAGTGAATACTGACTCTTTCTGACTTTGTAATCTATAAAATTAACGAGTGTATGATAAGTTTACAAACTTAAATATTTTAAAAATATGTTCTCAAGTATTAATATTAATAATTATCTTCTTTATTTGGGTGTCTTTTCTTATACTCATTTTAACAATTTAGAAGCATTTGAGCACATTTCAGTAGAAAATACAAGCCAATGTTTTTAAGTGGACTGAATCATGACTTAATAATTTATAATTTAATGGATTAGCTTTCCAAGCTATAATATTTGTTAATTACAGTTATAGCCACAACAAAATAGTATATTCTCCTAATTTTAAAATGACACCTGGACACAGGAATTAAATCTGGGACCTTTGGCTTAGTACGTCAATGCTATAACCACTGAGCTGGAGACGGGACGACTCCTGGTTATCTCAGTGGTTAGAGCATTGGCGTACTGAGCCAAAGGTTTCGGGTTCGATTCTCATGTCCAGGTGTCAATTTTCAATTTAGAGAATATTTATATCGTAGCTTAAATATCCTCATGATTAAATATACATATAAAATCATGGCTGGTTAACCTCACCATTTCAGCTTACACTTAAATATAGCTTCAGTGATTTCTATGAATGTGTTTTGAAGGCTGTCATATTTGAAGTTTCGGGCCGCTGAGACCTGCCAGTCTACCCCTGCGCATACCCCTGGTTATGAATACCACCTGTGTAGGGTTTACTACTTAAATATGGGTTCGTCCTATGGCTCAGATAATATAATTATCACCCACTTCAATGGCCGTATGGTCTAACGTGCTAATCTCGTGTTAAACTAGACTGCCGATGAAGAGGAGATCGAATTTCGAATCTCATTTTGGTGTATTGAGGTTGTTTTTTTTTCCCACAACGGTTTTCCATTCTCCCTCCACACAATTTATAGTACACTTTAAGTAAGACGGAATCTCAACTTTCAGGGCGGAAGTTGATGACGTCATAGCTCCCCCTCACCTCATTTCCTCCCGTCTCGCGTGTTCCAGGGAGTCCCCCCCCCTCCCCCCTCTGATGATCCAGAGGAGACGGTGGTCGCGGAGGGACGGGTAGTATGATTGGTTCAGGAAGTCCCCTCACCCCTTTCCCTCGACGGTTTCTCCCCCTCTCTCTCCCTCTCGCTCGGAAGGCTGTTCATGTTTCAGAACGGAAATGCCCCCCTCACCCCTTTCCCTCCGGGAGTGTACCTTCCTTGGGCTGGAGTTCTCCCCTCTCTCACACTCCTACTAGGGCAGCAACTTTTTTCGTAAGATAATGTGTTTGTTTTTCCATCCTCCCTCCAAGCAAATGAGGCTCTACTTCCAGGAAGAATGTTTTTACTCATGGTACATTCGCGAATGAAACTTTTTTCGGAAGATGTCATGTTTGTTTTTCCATCCTCCTACCAAGCAAATGAGGCTACACTTCCAGGAATAATGTTTTTACATACTCTCATCATAGTACATTCATGAATAAACCTTTTTTCGGAAAATGGTGTGTTTGTTTTCTCATCCTCCCACCAAGCAAATGAGGCTACACTTCCAGGAAGAATGTTTTTACTCATGGTACATTCGCGAATAAAACTTTTTTCGGAAAATGGTGTGTTTGTTTTCTCATCCTCCCACCAAGCAAATGAGGCTACACTTCCAGGAAGAATGTTTTTTCATACTCTCATCACGGTACATTCACGAATAAAACTTTTTTCGGAAAATGATGTGTTTGTTTTTCCATCCTCCCTCCATGCAAATGAGGTTACACTTCCAGGAATAATGTTTTTTCATACTCTCATCATGGTACATTCATGAATAAACCTTTTTTTCAAAACATATCGGAAAATGGTGTGTTTGTTTTCCCATCCTCCCACCATGCAAATGAGGTTTCACTTCCAGGAATAATGTTTTTTCATACTCTCATCATGGTACATTCATGAATAAACCTTTTTTCGGAAAATGGTGTGTTTGTTTTTCCATCCTCCCACCAAGCAAATGAGGCTACACTTCCAGGAATAATGTTTTTTCATACTCTCATCATGGTACATTCATGAATAAAACTTTTTTCGGAAAATGGTGTGTTTGTTTTCTCATCCTCCCACCAAGCAAATGAGGCTACACTTCTAGGAAGAATGTTTTTTCATACTCTCATCACGGTACATTCACGAATAAAACTTTTTTCGGAAAATGATGTGTTTGTTTTTCCATCCTCCCTCCATGCAAATGAGGTTACACTTCCAGGAATAATGTTTTTTCATACTCTCATCATGGTACATTCACGAATAAACCTTTGTTTCAAAACATATCGGATGATGATGTGTTTGTTTTCTCATCCTCCCACCAAGCAAATGAGGCTACACTTCCAGGAAGAATGTTTTTACTCATGGTACATTCACGAATAAAACTTTTTTCGGAAAATGATGTGTTTGTTTTTCCATCCTCCCACCAAGCAAATGAGGCTACACTTCCAGGAAGAATGTTTTTTACATACTCTCATCATGGTACATTCACGAATAAACCTTTGTTTCAAAACATATCGGAAGATGATGTGTTTGTTTTTCCATCCTCACGCCAAGCAAATGAGGTTACACTTTCAGAAAGAATGTTTTTACATACTCCCATCATGGTACATTCACGATTAAAACTTTTTTCGGAAGATGATGTGTTTGTTTTTCCATCCTCCCTCCAAGCAAATGCGGCTACACTTCCAGGAATAATGTTTTTACTCATGGTACATTCACGAATAAAACTTTTTTCGGAAGATGGTGTGTTTGTTTTTCCATCCTCTCCGAGGCTACACTTCCAGGAATAATGTTTTTACTCATGGTACATTCACGAATAAAACTTTTTTCGGAAGATGATGTGTTTGTTTTTCCATCCTCTCCGAGGCCACACTTCCAGGAAGAATGATTTTACTCATGGTACATTCCCCACGTAACACCCTGTAAACATTAAAGCTCCCCTATGTGACACCCTGTAGACATTAAAGCTCTCCCATGTAACATCCTGTAGACATTATAGCTCCTCATGTAACACCCTGTAAACATTAAAGCTCTCCTATGTAACAGTCTGTAGACATTAAAGCTCTCCCATGTAACGCCCTGTAGACATTATAGCTCTCCCATGTAACACACCGTAGACATTACAGCTCCTCATGTAACACTCTGTAAACATTAAAGCTCTCCCATGTAACACCCTGTAAACACTAAAGCTCTCCCATGTAACACGCTGTAGACATTAAAGCACCCCCCTATGTAACACCCTGTAAACATTAAAGCTCCCCTATGTAACAGCCTGTAGACAATATAGCCCCTCATGTAGCACTCTGTAAACATTAAAGCTCTCCCATGTAACACCCTGTAGACATTAAAGCCCCTCATGTAACACCCTGTAGACATTATAGCTCCTCATGTAACACTCTGTAAACATTAAAGCTCTCCTATGTAACACTCTGTAAACATTATAGCTCCTCATGTAACACCCTGTAAACATTATAGCTCTCCCATGTAACACGCTGTAGACATTATAGCTCCTCATGTAACACTCTGTAAACATTAAAGCTCTCCCATGTAACACCCTGTAAACATTAAAGCTCCCCTATGTAACACCCTGTAGACAATATAGCCCCTCATGTAACACTCTGTAAACATTAAAGCTCCCCGCGTAGCACCCTGTAAACATTAAAGCTCCCCTATGTAACACCCTGTAGACAATATAGCCCCTCATGTAACACTCTGTAAACATTATAGCTCCTCATGTAACACCCTGTAAACATTAAAGCTCCCCTATGTAACACCCTGTAGACAATATAGCCCCTCATGTAACACTCTGTAAACATTAAAGCTCTCCCATGTAACACCCTGTAGACATTAAAGCCCCTCATGTAACACCCTGTAGACATTATAGCTCCTCATGTAACACTCTGTAAACATTAAAGCTCTCCTATGTAACACCCTGTAAACATTAAAGCTCCCCTATGTAACACCCTGTAGACATTAAAGCTCTCCCATGTAACACTCCGTAGACATCATAGCTCCTCATGTAACATCCTGTAAACATTAAAGCTGCCTCATGTAACACCCTGTAGACATTATAGCTCCTCATGTAACACCATGCAGACATTATAGCTCTCCCATGTAACACCCTGAGGACATTAAAGCCCTCCATGTATCATCCTGTAAACATTAAAGCACCCCCCATGTAACACCCTGTAAACATTAAAGCTCCCCCATGTAACACCCTGTAAACATTATAGCTCCCCTATGTGACACCATGCAGACCTTAAAGCCCCCTATGTAACACTCTGTAAACATTAAAGCTCTCCCATGTAACACCCTGTAGACAATATAGCCCCTCATGTAACACTCTGTAAACATTAAAGCTCTCCCATGTAACACCCCGTAAACATTAAAGCTCCCCTATGTAACACCCTGTAGACAATATAGCCCCTCATGTAACACTCTGTAAACATTATAGCTCCTCATGTAACACCCTGTAAACATTAAAGCTCCCCTATGTAACACCCTGTAGACATTAAAGCTCTCCCATGTAACGCCCTGTAAACATTAAAGCTCCTCATGTAACACCCTGTAGACATTAAAGCCCCTCATGTAACACCCTGTAGACATTATAGCTCCTCATGTAACACTCTGTAAACATTAAAGCTCTCCTATGTAACACACCGTAGACATTACAGCTCCTCATGTAACACTCTGTAAACATTAAAGCTCTCCCATGTAACACCCTGTAAACACTAAAGCTCTCCCATGTAACACGCTGTAAACATTAAAGCACCCCCCTATGTAACACCCTGTAGACAATATAGCCCCTCATGTAACACTCTGTAAACATTATAGCTCCTCATGTAACACCCTGTAAACATTAAAGCTCCCCTATGTAACACCCTGTAGACAATATAGCCCCTCATGTAACACTCTGTAAACATTAAAGCTCTCCCATGTAACACCCTGTAGACATTAAAGCCCCTCATGTAACACCCTGTAGACAATATAGTCCCTCATGTAACACTCTGTAAACATTAAAGCTCTCCTATGTAACACCCTGTAAACATTAAAGCTCCCCTATGTAACACCCTGTAGACATTAAAGCTCTCCCATGTAACACTCCGTAGACATCATAGCTCCTCATGTAACATCCTGTAAACATTAAAGCTGCCCCATGTAACACCCTGTAGACATTATAGCTCCTCATGTAACACCATGCAGACATTATAGCTCTCCCATGTAACACCCTGTGGACATTAAAGCCCTCCATGTATCATCCTGTAAACATTAAAGCACCCCCATGTAACACCCTGTAAACATTAAAGCTCCCCCATGTAACACCCTGTAAACATTATAGCTCCCCTATGTGACACCATGCAGACCTTAAAGCCCCCCCTATGTAACACTCTGTAAACATTAAAGCTCTCCCATGTAACACCCTGTACACATTAAAGCTCCTCCTATGTAACACCCTGTAGACAATATAGCCCCCCTATGTAACACTCTGTAAACATTATAGCTCCTCATGTAACACCCTGTAAACATTATAGCTCTCCCATGTAACACGCTGTAGACATTATAGCTCCTCATGTAACACCCTGTAGACAATATAGCACTCCTATGTAACACTCTGTAAACATTAAAGCTCCCCTATGTAACACCCTGTAGACAATATAGCCCCTCATGTAACACTCTGTAAACATTAAAGCTCCCCGCGTAACACCCTGTAAACATTAAAGCTCCCCTATGTAACACCCTGTAGACAATATAGCCCCTCATGTAACACTCTGTAAACATTATAGCATCCCTGAGTACGCTCGCATCATGCGCAAATGATCTCAGATTATTCACGCAAATGATGGGACATGGCATCCTAAAGTCACGGCTGCACTCTCATCATGCGCAGTATATCTGACCCTCCCTGGGTACACTCTCGTCATGCGCAAATGATGGCACATAGCATCCCTGAGTATGCTCGCATCAGACTGTAACTGGCTAACCGTTAGGTCCCGGGTTGTAACCCTCCGACTGTAGAAAACAGATTAGCTCCTGATCAACTATGCTCAGCTTCTAATCCTGACCGTTCTCTGAGAGGACCGTACCAGACCGTACTCTGAGAGGTCCGTACCAGACTGTACTCCGAGAGGCTCAGCTTCTAATCCCTAATGTCACCTTATGTCATTGTACCAGACTGTAACTGGTAGCAAGAGGTCCGAGGTTGTAACCCCCCGACTGTGGCAGTCTGTACTCTGAGCGACTTTTATTGTACCAGATTAGCCTCTGAGATTCGAACCCTGGTATCGTTAAACCATGATGATGTAATAAACCCGAGCGAAAGGTTTGCACCCTCCAAATGAGGACCGCCCTCCTTCCAAATTCCTGCTCTCGTACGCAGCTGGAGTTGGCGTATAGGGAACGAGGAGGGTGGACTCTTCCCAGGGAATTAAACGCACACCCGGTAGGAAACGAGGGATGAGGAATGAGGTCCGGAACACAAGGATCAAGCCCTCCACTCATAAAGTCTGCCAGCGGTCTGATTTCCTACTATAGCAAACAACTGATCTGCTATACTAAGCCAAACAGCTGATGATCTGTTATACCAGTCATCTGATATACTATATCAAACAGCAGATCTACTATTGATTAATGTTAGCGCTTAAAAAATAAGCTAATTTAGTATGTATCTGTTTAAATAGAGTTTTGATTAATGCCGCTAGAAAAAGACTTGAGAAAAAAGCATGCGTATGTTTTGATTACAAGGATCAAGCCTCAACTATTCCAAACAACTAATCTGATATACTATACCAGAGCCAAACAGCCGATGATCTGCTATACCAAACATCTGATCTGCTATACCAGGCAACTGTTGATCTACTATAGCAGACGCTTGACGATCTACTATACTAAACAACTGCTGATCTACTATATCAAACAGCAGATCTACTATTGATTAATGTTAGCGCTTAAAAAATAAGCTAATTTAGTATGTATCTGTTTAAATAGAGTTTTGATTAATGCCGCTAGAAAAAGACTTGAGAAAAAAAGCAGGTGTATGTTAGTGCTTTAAAAAATATGCTAATTTAGTATGTTACTAGAAAAAAATGTTAGTGCTTTAAAAAAGACTTGAGAAAACAATACGCTAATTTAGTATGTATCTGTAATTTCTCGAACTAGCCTCAACAGACGGGCAGGCCAGAATACGTTTATCTTCTTAGAAGGAGCTTTACGTGGAGGGAGGATGGGAAAACCCCCTTTCCGGAAAGTGTGGGAAAATCTTAATGTTCGATGTAGAGGGGGAACATGTAGGGTTTTTTCTCTCCCACGACCCTCCTGAGCTGGAGTACTGATGAAGGAATATAGCTTGAACCTATTGGAGGACTCTCAACAATCGCCTCTTCTATAAATGTTCCACCATTCGTCTCTCAAACAAAGCTTCAGTCAGATTTTTCTCTCCCACGACCTTCCCGAGCCAGAGTACTGATGAAAGAATATAGCTCGAGCCTATTGGAGGACTCTCAACAATCATCCCTTCTATAAATGTTCCACCGTTCGTCTCTCAAACAAAGCTTCAGTCAGATTTCGATCATGAGCACAGCTCGAGACCATGCACTGGTGAGCTCTCCTCGTCACTCGTGAGTTTATCCTGGGCTCAGTATTACGTGCACGGGTAAGTACAAGACATTGGCTGAGAGGGTAAGGGTCAAACTTCCGCCCCTTCCTCTGTAACCCGTACAGGCTTTACGGTTCACATCTGTATAAACTTTCCGAGTCACACGCTGACTCCTTATATATAGAAGTAAGCTTTCTAGATGAGATCATTAGTTACTATCTACATTCTAGAGGAAAATATCTAAGGTGGTTCACCATGTTGATTGATATGCAAGGATACTCGAGTGAAGAAATAGTATTCATATTCAAAGAGTTGAGTGTTTTACATTTCGAGCCCTTCGAGGAGATCAACTACAAGTTTCTTCCGCCGTTCAAGATTGATAACCTCTCGACTTCAGGCTTGAGAAACGTAAGTTATCTAACTCAATATTATCATGGGTTATCTTGGAACGGAGGGGAAGTACAGTACTCGAATCTTCGTCCTATTTTAGAGCGGTACACAACGCCGCCGACAATCTACATTAAAGGTGCTGAGAAGATGAAATGGTTACAAAGTGTCATTACCGAAGATAAGTATAACTTTCGCGAGCTAGGTGAACTCGGCTGTCCTTCTCTGAGTAAACTTAAAAAACTGTACAAGGTGGACAAGTGTCCTACACATTCTGATACTATTTACTCCTGTGCTACGGAAAATGTACGAGTAATCAACGAATGGTTTAAGTCTGATCAAGCGAGACTTTTACGGTCGGACTAAGTGAGGGAGAGAACAGGCAGTATAACTAAAAAACTATATGAACATGATAAATGTAGGTTGTCTAAGTGAATATATTTTGAAAGATTATGATAATTGTATATTTTTGAAAGATTGACAAAGCTTATGATTTATAACAGTATTTAACTTTTAGGCTGTCAACATTGGTCAAAACATTTTTGCCGGCTTAGTCAATTTGAAAGAGCTAATCTGTTTTATCGAGGGGATGTACAATGTTTTTTTAAAAGAGTTAATTTGTATTCCAGGAAATGATTTAATAACCGTAAGCGATGCACAATTAAAAAAAATCTCTTAAATTTTTGGCCTCGGCATTTCAATGTATTGCAAATCTATTACACCTTACTGTTTGTTGAGATATTTTCCTGAACCAAGTGAAGTACAATGTGTTTTTTTAAAAGAGTTAATTTGTATTCCAGGAAATGATTTAATAATTATAACTTGCTCCCTGTTAGGTTAGCTAAAGTTTTGATAAAGCTATTCCAGGAAATGATTTAATAACCACGAGTGATGTACAATTAAAAATCTCTTAAATTTTTGACTTCGGTATTTCAATGTATTGCAAATCTAACGCTTAAACGGTATTTAACTTTTTAGGCTGTCAACATTGGTCAAAACATTTTAGCCAGCTTGGTCAATTTAAAAGAGCTAATCTGATGCAAGTGATGTTCAATGTTTTAAGGAATAATTTGTATTCCAGGAAATGATTTAATAATCTTTATACCATTGTAAGCAAGTGATGTACAATTAAAAAAACTCTTAAATTTTTGGCCTCAGCATTTCAATGTATTGCAAATCTAACGTTTAATCAGATTGATCTTTTTTTGTAAGCAAGTGATGTACAATTAAAAAATCTCTTAAATTTTTGACTTCGGCATTTCAATGTATTGCAAATCTAACGCTTAAACTGTATTTAACTTTTTAGGCTGTCAACATTGATCAAAACATTTTAGCCAGCTTGGTCAATTTGAAAGAGCTAATCTGAAACCAATTGACGTACAATGTTTTAAGAACTAATTTGTATTCCAGGAAATGATTTAATAATCTTTATACTATTGTAAGCAAGTGATGTACAATTAAAAAAATCTCTTAAATTTTTGACCTCAGCATTTCAATGTATTGCAAATCTAACGTTTAATCAGATTGATCTTTTTTGTAAGCAAGTGATGTACAATTAAAAAATCTCTTAAATTTTTGACTTCGGCATTTCAATGTATTGCAAATCTAGCGCTTAAACTGTATTTAACTTTTTAGGCTGTCAACATTGGTCAAAACATTTTAGCCAGCTTGGTCAATTTAAAAGAGCTAATCTGATGCAAGTGATGTTCAATGTTTTAAGGAATAATTTGTATTCCAGGAAATGATTTAATAATCTTTATACCATTGTAAGCAAGTGATGTACAATTAAAAAAATCTCTTAAATTTTTGACCTCGACATTTCAATGTATTGCAAATCTATTACACCTTACTGTTTGTTGAGATATTTTCCTGAACCAAGTGAAGTACAATGTTTTTTTTTAAAAGAGTTAATTTGTATTCCAGGAAATGATTTAATAATTATAACTTGCTCCCTGTTAGGTTAGCTAAAGTTTTGATAAAGCTATTCCAGGAAATGATTTAATAACCACAAGTGATGTACAATTAAAAATCTCTTAAATTTTTGACTTCGGCATTTCAATGTATTGCAAATCTAACGCTTAAACTGTATTTAACTTTTTAGGCTGCCAACATTGGTCAAAACATTTTAGCCAGCTTGGTCAATTTAAAAGAGCTAATCTGATGCAAGTGATGTTCAATGTTTTAAGGAATAATTTGTATTCCAGGAAATGATTTAATAATCTTTATACCATTGTAAGCAAGTGATGTACAATTAATGTTCAATGTTTTAAGGAATAATTTGTATTCCAGGAAATGATTTAATAATCTTTATACCATTGTAAGCAAGTGATGTACAATTAAAAAAATCTCTTAAATTTTTGACCTCGGCATTTCAATGTATTGCAAATCTAACGCTTAAACTGTATTTAACTTTTTAGGCTGCCAACATTGGTCAAAACATTTTAGCCAGCTTGGTCAATTTAAAAGAGCTAATCTGATGCAAGTGATGTTCAATGTTTTAAGGAATAATTTGTATTCCAGGAAATGATTTAATAATCTTTATACCATTGTAAGCAAGTGATGTACAATTAAAAAAATCTCTTAAATTTTTGACCTCGGCATTTCAATGTATTGCAAATCTAACGTTTAATCAGATTGATCTTTTTTGTAAGCAAGTGATGTACAATTAAAAAATCTCTTAAATTTTTGACCTCAGCATTTCAATGTATTGCAAATCTAACGCTTAATCGAATTGATCTTTTCAAATAGCACATAGGTTGGAAAGATGATGAAGATTTCCAGCGTTATAAGAGGTGGAGAGGTTTTTTGAAAAAAGATCAATTCAATTAAGTCGTTTAGGGGAGGGGTATAATCCATTATTCGGTCCAGCTCCCGAGTTGACCGTCCGAGTCCCTCACCTCGACCCTTCCCTGACACATCACCCGAGGGTAAGCTATACCAGAACCTCTCCCCCCTTCCTCAGAGAGGGAGAAAAAAAGTGAAAGTGTTTAAACCATTTGTGACGCGTGCCTGCTTTGGTGACCATATGGTTTAAGGAAACTAACTAACGATACTGAGGGTTCGAATCTGACTCAAACGTATTGAGAGAAAAAAACCTTTCGCTCGGGTTTATTACATCATCATGGTTTAACGATACCAGGGTTCGAATCTGACTCGGACGTATTGAGAGAAAAAATACTTTCGACAGTAACGAGGTTCGAATCTGACTCAAACGTATTGAGAGAAAAAAACCTTTCGCTCGGGTTTATTACATCATCATGGTTTAACGATACCAGGGTTCGAATCTGACTCGGACGTATTGAGAGAAAAAATACTTTCGACAGTAACGAGGTTCGAATCTGACTCGGACGTATTGAGAGAAAAAAACCTTTCGCTCGGGTTTATTACATCATCATGGTTTAACGATACCAGGGTTCGAATCTGACTCGGACGTATTGAGAGAAAAAATACTTTCGACAGTAACGAGGTTCGAATCTGACTCGGACGTATTGAGAGAAAAAAACCTTTCGCTCGGGTTTATTACATCATCATGGTTTAACGATACCAGGGTTCGAATCTGACTCGGACGTATTGAGAGAAAAAATACTTTCGACAGTAACGAGGTTCGAATCTGACTCAAACGTATTGAGAGAAAAAAACCTTTCGCTCGGGTTTATTACATCATCATGGTTTAACGATACCAGACTTCGAATCTGACTCGGACGTATTGAGAGAAAAAATACTTTCGACAGTAACGAGGTTCGAATCTGACTCAAACGTATTGAGAGAAAAAAAACCTTTCGCTCGGGTTTATTACATCATCATGGTTTAACGATACCAGGGTTCGAATCTGACTCGGACGTATTGAGAGAAAAAATACTTTCGACAGTAACGAGGTTCGAATCTGACTCGGACGTATTGAGAGAAAAAAACCTTTCGCTCGGGTTTATTACATCATCATGGTTTAACGATACCAGGGTTCGAATCTGACTCGGACGTATTGAGAGAAAAAATACTTTCGACAGTAACGAGGTTCGAATCTGACTCGGACGTATTGAGAGAAAAATACTTTCGACAGTAACGAGGTTCGAATCTGACTCGGACGTATTGAGAGAAAAAAACCTTTCGCTCGGGTTTATTACATCATCATGGTTTAACGATACCAGGGTTCGAATCTCAGAGGCTAATCTGGTACAATAAAAGTCGCTCAGAGAACAGACTGCCACAGTCGGGGGGTTACAACCTTGGACCTCTTGCTACAATAATACGTGGTAGCCGGTTACAGTCTGGTACAATGACATAAGGTGACATTCGGGATTAGAAGCTGAGCATCTCGGAGTACAGTCTGGTACGAGTCTCTCAGAGTACGGTCTGGTACGGTCCTCTCAGAGAACGGTCAGGATTAGAAGCCGAGCATAGTTGATCAGGAGCTAATCTGTTTTCTACAGTCGGAGGGTTACAACCCGGGACCTCACGGTTAGCCAGTTACAGTCTGATGCGAGCATACTCAGGGATGCTATGTGCCATCATTTGCGCATGACGAGAGTGTACCCAGGGAGGGTCAGATATACTGCGCATGATGAGAGTGCAGCCGTGACTTTAGGATGCCATGTCCCATCATTTGCGTGAATAATCTGAGATCATTTGCGCATGATGCGAGCGTACTCAGGGATGCTATAATGTTTACAGAGTGTTACATGAGGGGCTATATTGTCTACAGGGTGTTACATAGGGGAGCTTTAATGTTTACAGGGTGTTACCGCGGGAGCTTTAATGTTTACAGAGTGTTACATGAGGGGCTATATTGTCTACAGGGTGTTACATAGGGGAGCTTTAATGTTTACAGAGTGTTACATAGGAGTGCTATATTGTCTACAGGGTGTTACATGAGGAGCTATAATGTCTACAGCGTGTTACATGGGAGAGCTATAATGTTTACAGGGTGTTACATGAGGAGCTATAATGTTTACAGAGTGTTACATAGGAGGGCTATATTGTCTACAGGGTGTTACATAGGGGGAGCTTTAATGTGTACAGGGTGTTACATGGGAGAGCTTTAATGTTTACAGAGTGTTACATAGGGGGGGGCTTTAAGGTCTGCATGGTGTCACATAGGGGAGCTATAATGTTTACAGGGTGTTACATGGGGGAGCTTTAATGTTTACAGGGTGTTACATGGGGGTGCTTTAATGTTTACAGGATGATACATGGAGGGCTTTAATGTCCACAGGGTGTTACATGGGAGAGCTATAATGTCTGCATGGTGTTACATGAGGAGCTATAATGTCTACAGGGTGTTACATGGGGCAGCTTTAATGTTTACAGGATGTTACATGAGGAGCTATGATGTCTACGGAGTGTTACATGGGAGAGCTTTAATGTCTACAGGGTGTTACATAGGGGAGCTTTAATGTTTACAGGGTGTTACATAGGAGAGCTTTAATGTTTACAGGGTGTTACATGAGGAGCTATAATGTCTACAGCGTGTTACATGGGAGAGCTATAATGTTTACAGGGTGTTACATGAGGAGCTATAATGTTTACAGAGTGTTACATAGGAGGGCTATATTGTCTACAGGGTGTTACATAGGGGCTTTAATGTCTACAGGGTGTTACATGGGAGAGCTTTAATGTTTACAGAGTGTTACATGAGGGGCTATATTGTCTACAGGGCGTTACATAGGGGAGCTTTAATGTTTACAGGGTGTTACGCGGGGAGCTTTAATGTCTACAGAGTGTTACATGAGGAGCTATAATGTCTACAGCGTGTTACATGGGAGAGCTATAATGTCTACAGGGTGTTACATGAGGAGCTATAATGTGTACAGGGTGTTACATGAGGAGCTATAATGTTTACAGAGTTTTACATGAGGGACTATATTGTCTACAGGGTGTTACATAGGGGAGCTTTAATGTTTACAGGGTGTTACGCGGGGAGCTTTAATGTTTACAGAGTGTTACATGAGGGGCTATATTGTCTTCAGGGCGTTACATAGGGGAGCTTTAATGTTTACAGGGTGTTACATGGGAGAGCTTTAATGTTTACAGAGTGTTACATGAGGGGCTATATTGTCTACAGGGTGTTACATGGGAGAGCTATAATGTTTACAGGGTGTTACATGAGGAGCTATAATGTTTACAGAGTGTTACATAGGAGGGCTATATTGTCTACAGGGTGTTACATAGGGGGGCTTTAATGTTTACAGAGTGTTACATGAGGGGCTATATTGTCTACAAGGTGTTACATAGGGGAGCTTTAATGTCTACAGGGTGTTACATGAGGAGCTATAATGTGTACAGGGTGTTACATGAGGAGCTATAATGTTTACAGAGTGTTACATGGGGGCTATATTGTCTACAGAGTGTTACATAGGGGAGCTTTAATGTTTACAGGGTGTTACGCGAGGAGCTTTAATGTTTACAGAGTGTTACATGAGGGGCTATATTGTCTACAGGCTGTTACATAGGGGAGCTTTAATGTTTACAGGGTGTTACATAGGGGGGCTTTAATGTTTACAGAGTGTTACATGAGGAGCTATAATGTCTACAGCGTGTTACATGGGAGAGCTATAATGTTTACAGGGTGTTACATGAGGAGCTATAATGTTTACAGAGTGTTACATGAGGAGCTATAATGTCTACAGGGTGTTACATAGGGAGCTTTAATGTTTACAGAGTGTTACATAGGAGGGCTATATTGTCTACAGGGTGTTACATAGGGGGGTGCTTTAATGTCTACAGCGTGTTACATGGGAGAGCTTTAGTGTTTACAGGGTGTTACATGGGAGAGCTTTAATGTTTACAGAGTGTTACATGAGGAGCTGTAATGTCTACGGTGTGTTACATGGGAGAGCTTTAATGTCTACAGGGTGTTACATGGGAGAGCTTTAATGTTTACAGAGTGTTACATGAGGGGCTATATTGTCTACAGGGTGTTACATGGGAGAGCTTTAATGTCTACAGGGTGTTACATAGGAGGGCTTTAATGTTTACAGAGTGTTACATAGGAGGGCTATATTGTCTACAGGGTGTTACATAGGGGGGGGGGGGGGGGGGGTGCTTTAATGTCTACAGCGTGTTACATGGGAGAGCTTTAGTGTTTACAGGGTGTTACATGGGAGAGCTTTAATGTTTACAGAGTGTTACATGAGGAGCTGTAATGTCTACGGTGTGTTACATGGGAGAGCTATAATGTCTACAGGGCGTTACATGGGAGAGCTTTAATGTCTACAGACTGTTACATAGGAGAGCTTTAATGTTTACAGGGTGTTACATGAGGAGCTATAATGTCTACAGGATGTTACATGGGAGAGCTTTAATGTCTACAGGGTGTCACATAGGGGAGCTTTAATGTTTACAGGGTGTTACGTAGGGAATGTACCATGAGTAAAATCATTCTTCCTGGAAGTGTGGCCTCGGAGAGGATGGAAAAACAAACACATCATCTTCCGAAAAAAGTTTTATTCGTGAATGTACCATGAGTAAAAACATTATTCCTGGAAGTGTAGCCTCGGAGAGGATGGAAAAACAAACACACCATCTTCCGAAAAAAGTTTTATTCGTGAATGTACCATGAGTAAAAACATTATTCCTGGAAGTGTAGCCGCATTTGCTTGGAGGGGGGATGGAAAAACAAACACATCATCTTCCGAAAAAAGTTTTAATCGTGAATGTACCATGATGGGAGTATGTAAAAACATTCTTTCTGAAAGTGTAACCTCATTTGCTTGGCGTGAGGATGGAAAAACAAACACATCATCTTCCGAAAAAAGTTTTATTCGCGAATGTACCATGATGAGAGTATGTAAAAACATTCTTCCTGGAAGTGTAGCCTCATTTGCTTGGTGGGAGGATGGAAAAACCAACACACCATCTTCCGAAAAAAGTTTTATTCATGAATGTACCATGATGGGAGTATGAAAAAACATTATTCCTGGAAGTGTAGCCTCATTTGCTTGGAGTGAGGATGGAAAAAAAAAACATCATCTTCTGAAAAAAAGTTTTATTCGCGAATGTACCATGAGTAAAAACATTATTCCTGGAAGTGTAGCCTCGGAGAGGATGAGAGAACAAACACACCATTTTCCGATATGTTTTGAAAAAAAGGTTTATTCATGAATGTACCATGATGAGAGTATGAAAAAACATTATTCCTGGAAGTGTAACCTCATTTGCATGGAGGGAGGATGGAAAAACAAACACATCATTTTCCGAAAAAAGTTTTATTCATGAATGTACCATGATGAGAGTATGAAAAAACATTATTCCTGGAAGTGTAGCCTCATTTGCTTGGAGTGAGGATGGAAAAAAAACACATCATCTTCTGAAAAAAAGTTTTATTCGCGAATGTACTATGAGTAAAACATTATTCCTGGAAGTGTAGCCTCATTTGCTTGGTGGGAGGATGAGAAAACAAACACACCATTTTCCGAAAAAAGTTTTATTCATGAATGTACCATGATGAGAGTATGAAAAAACATTATTCCTGGAAGTGTAGCCTCATTTGCTTGGTGGGAGGATGAGAAAACAAACACACCATTTTCCGATATGTTTTTAAAAAAGGTTTATTCGTGAATGTACCATGATGAGAGTATGAAAAAACATTATTCCTGGAAGTGTAACCTCATTTGCATGGAGGGAGGATGGAAAAACAAACACATCATTTTTCCGAAAAAAGTTTTATTCGTGAATGTACCGTGATGAGAGTATGAAAAAACATTCTTCCTGGAAGTGTAGCCTCATTTGCTTGGTGGGAGGATGAGAAAACAAACACACCATTTTCCGAAAAAAGTTTTATTCATGAATGTACCATGATGAGAGTATGAAAAAACATTATTCCTGGAAGTGTAGCCTCGGAGAGGATGAGAAAACAAACACATCATCTTCCGAAAAAAGGTTATATTCGTGAATGTACCATGATGAGAGTAGGTAAAAAACATTATTCCTGGAAGTGTAGCCTCATTTGCTTGGTAGGAGGGTCGTCAGCGCGCCACCCTCCCCCTAGCTGCCCTGAAACATGATGCCCGTATAAGAGTGGTATAGCTGTAGGAGCGAGAGAGAGAGGGAGAACTCCAGCCCAAGGAAGGTACACTCCCCGTATTCCTGAGGGAAAGGGGTGAGGGGGGCATTTCCGTTCTGAAACATGAACAGCCTTCCGAGCGAGAGGGAGGGAGAGAGAGGGGGAGAACTCCGAGAACCCGTCGAGGGAAAGGGGTGAGGGGACTTCCTGAACCAATCATACTACCCGTCCCCCGAGACCACCGTCTCCTCTGGATCATCAGGGGGGGAGGAGGGAACACGCGAGACTACGGCGCGGGAGGGGAGGGAAAGGGGGGAGGAGTGGGGGGATACACACACACACTTACACTTTCCCCCTACCTGTTCTCATACACGATATTGTATTCTACTACTTTATTTAAATATAACCTCCTTAATTCCACTATCGTGATTAGTAAGTAAGCGTATAACCCAAAATAATATTAAGACGTGGTGTTAAAACAAAAATTATCGGTAAGTTTGAGTGTTTACTATCATGAGGTTATACATTTTGTCACAGTTTCTCACATACTCGTCCGTGATATAAACATGTTTGTTTTTTTACTACAATGGAACAGGGATGAGTAAGGTACTATTTTAGAGGAATGTACCCACCTCTTCATGGAGGAAAGATGGGAAATCATTTAGTAATAAAAAACAATCTCAATGTATTCGTTTGAGATTTGAGCCTTGACCTTCCCGCCACTTTCAGTCTAGACTAAATGAGCTTGACATTTAGAATATGTGCTCACCGGAGTGGGTGATGCTATCATAGGCTGAGCTAGTTATTTTTACAGTCCTATTAAAAAAAATTAAATACACGCTATCTTCGGTGGTCGATCGGTATAAGTCCCCACTTTCACAATAAATAGACTGTACTGCTGATGACGGGGGAATAGGGTTTCGAATCGCGGTTAACTGAATTGTTGCTGTTTTTTCCTAGTAGGTTTTCCACCATCCCTCTATGCAAATTCAGGTACACCTCCTTCTAAATTAAATCTTCTCATAACTAACTCATTAGTGTTTTGCGTGGAACCAGAACATGGGTAGTGAGATACGGCGACAAATAAAAACAATACATTTACAGATGCAAGCTAAAAATAAAAAAATAAAAAATTATGTTAGTTTAATTAAATGTACCAACATTCTTCTGTGATTTAACGAGAAACCATTATTAAGAAAAAGTGGACCTGATTGAGAGTTAAGAGGGCCAGGTAAACCCTACACCAACCCTTCTTATGGGAATAGTTTGGAGATGAGTTTAGAGAGAAGTTTAACATCTCTATACAAATTATAACTGGCACCGATGGACAAATGGTCTAAGGCACTTGACAGATATTGTACTTGATATCTCAAGACGAGAAGGACGGATTTCGATTCACAGCCGGAATCATTAAAGGTAGTTTTCCACATGTGGTTTTAAATTTTTCTCATTTTCTCTGTGACCTAATTCGTGTGCATTATCATTGTATTACTCTCTCCCCGTCTATAGATTGGGTCGAGTTGTTAATAAGCTTTTGGGTTAGATGTACAACTATTTTTTTTATCATTTAGGATTGAAAATAAAACTCTAAACTTTTATATACATTACTTACTTTTCCATTTATTTTACCGATTTGGTTTATCCATAAAAACTGTAAAGCTATAAACCTTGACTAACGGAATCCTTTGTAAGCTTTCAGGAGCCCGCCTTATCACACAAAATAACGCATATCTTAGGTAGACAATACATCTCAAACCAGACGTGGCCATGTAGTGGGGTTTTTCTACATTCTAATTTAGAAAACAGTGGGATTGGGACCAATGAAATAGTTTTACCGTATATAAATAAATGGTACGGTGCACTGAATAGACTTTCTTTTTCTCTGTTATCTTAAAATAGATACATTTACAAAACTCTTTAAGATTTATGAAACGAAATAATATACAATGTTGGAAATATACTACACCAAAGATCCTCATTGAAATAATAACCAACGTCACAGAAACATTGAGAAAAGAGGAACATCTCTCTGTCCACCAAAGAACAAAACATTCAATTTCATTTTCAAAGACCTGCATACAAAAATATATGTATTTTCATATAGATTAGAAACTATTGGTTTTATAGAAATACACGCTTTGCTCGTTGGGGGCTTCACCCCCAAACCACCGATGGGTTTTCTTTGCAAGTGGATGTAAAATAATGTAATTCCAGAGCAGTTTTTTGATAGGTCTTACCATTTAGACACAACAAACCTCCAAAGACAGATCCACACTGACTTTAAATTTTCTCCAAAATTTTGAATTTTTTTCGGGAGTTAAACATTAAAATTTTTAACTTTATAAAATTTTCCCGTCGGTTACAAGATAGAGGCTATAAGTTTGCCAAATTTCAAGTTTCTAGCTCATCTAGAAGTAGGTAAACATTAATGTCAGCGAGTGAGTCAGCCATGTGGCTTTATAGTAAGTAGTATAACAATATATCAAAGAAACGAGTCTTACAATTAATAGTTCTACAACTTTACTATACAATGATGTTATTTAGTATCTGTAATAGTTGCCGGGATATAATCAAAATAGGAAATT
Organism: Timema cristinae; assembly: GCA_039000515.1. NCBI lineage: Eukaryota > Metazoa > Arthropoda > Insecta > Phasmatodea > Timematidae > Timema > Timema cristinae. The sequence continues at coordinate 35,870,083 of JBCFYV010011172.1, read as the reverse complement.
TTCGCTTATTAAAGTACCTTTAAAGTATTTTTCATGAAAAAAAAAGAAGAGAATTGCCATCTTGTTTTTAATGGCAAATAGTAGGCTACCTCGATACAAAATGTAATCAAAATTGTTACAGCGAATTTTGAGAAAATCAATTCTTTCTTTTTTTTTCCTTTTCATAAAACTCCCTTTATCCTAGGGTTGGAATTTTAATTCCAAAAATTCCTTGGGAGGACCTTATGAAAACCCCAGATAACAAATTTTAACCCGATCGGTAAAATGAGGTGGGATCGTGAAAACAACTTTTTCCATTTCATCAAAGTCGACACTTACCAAACTCTCCGAGTTTGATTTTTTTTTTTTTTTTACGCGATCATAATAATTCTCTCTGCGATGTGTTGAGAGAGAATAAAATTACAACTAAACTGAAAAACAATTATTTAAAAATGAAATATTACTACTATGATCCCAATTTCGCCTTTGTCAAACGCATACAGAAGAAACCCGCAATTGGATGTGTTTTCCGGTTAGAGCGTAACCGCGTATCTAATATCCCGGTTAATTGTCCGTGAGATGGGCCCTTGAAGTTTGGCAAACAAACTCGTCCCCAGATGCACCGAGTATTCCTGTCTCATGGCTATTGACCCCACTCGCATGTAAATGCCACTCGATGACACACATGTTTTAAAGCATATGTGATGTCACACATGCAGTAGCGCAAAACACTTACATGTCTCAATAGAGTAGCCATATAATTTCGACAACAGACGAACCGCCAGACATTTAATTACCGCCTTTGTGTGTGTGTGTGTGTTTGTGTGTGTGTGTTTGTGTGTGTGTGTGTGTGTGTGTGTGTGTGTGTGTGCGTGCGTACGCTGGGAAGGGTGGCAATATGAGTGATGACTAAGTGGTTCTCCTATATAATCCATTCACGATAAGCTAACATTTTTCGACGTATCCCAAAGTCACTAAAGTTATCTTATATCATGAACATATTAATATTATATGATACCTATCAGTTCATCATTGAAAAAATACATCATATTTTGACATTTCATGAAAATAAAAGAAAAGTTTCATTAATGTATTTAAATGAGAATGATGGTTTAACTTACTACGAACATATTAGCTATTATAGCATTCTAGATTTGAATTAAATAGAATTCTTTCTTTGACTACGTCACAGACAGTAATGTAAATGTTTATGTTTTGTTATATTGGTGCTAAGAGAGGGTTGCGCACATCTTCCCGAATATGTTTTTGTAACTCAGCAAATTAAACCTTCTGTTTATTTCCTTTTCTTCGTTTTGTTGCCACAAAATACAATGAACTCTTTTTATTTATCTGTAATAATCCTCTACTTTGAAGATGAGACAAAGGAGTTTCTGATAGTTCTAATAGTTCCAATATTTATTAAAAGATGTCCAGACAATCCTGTTACGTTTCGGTTGTATTTTGCCACAGTCATAAATACGTCAACCGAACAGATTTGTTCTGTTCACAGGTAAGTATTGAAATAAAACAAAAATATTCTCGTGCGTAAATCCTGTTTTCCTTCAACGTTCTGACCTCGTAAGCGGCAAGAATTTCTTGATGCGGCACGCTCTAACCTTGCATGAGCCCGTGACAGGACTTGGTTAGTTTGAAAAAGATAAAATCATATTTACTTAACTTGAAGATATAAATCGAAACAAATAAGTCAATGCCAATTTCATTTCACGATTCATTATTTTCTAACATTGTCAATTGTACACGCATGGGCACTACATTTAGTTCCTTCTTATGAGAGTATCGTGTACTATTGTTGTTTACACACTTCCGGAGTTCAATGACATGGTGATGTTCTGCTCTACTGTTTTATTGAAATTGGTTTATCTCTTCCTGGGATCTCTCGATCTCTTCAAAAAGCTAAATATCTCAATTCTAATTAATTACACTTCTTCAAGTTATCTCTGTATGGATGTGACTAGACTACCTTTGAAGAGAAAGGGAAGAGTTGAATCTCAACCTGAAGATTTGGTGTGATGTTCCATGTGTGACTTTCCCCTATGGTTTTCCCATTACCACCCTACGCTAATATGAGTGTACATCCTTATTGATACCTTTTTGTGTCATGATTACATTAAATAATTATGATTCAAAAACACACACAAGACTTTTTTGCCACCTTATTTCTTATTTTATTTTGTTTATCTCTAAAAAAAACTTGTTGCCAAGTAGATATAAAAATGTTTTGTTGATCTTTCCAAACCTCTTGTTGACAAATGGAAATGTTCTGTTGATAGTTACAAACCCCTTGTTTGTAAGGAAATCCAAGGAGATGTATACATTTTTTGTCTATCATTCCAAACCTCTTGTTGCCAAGGAGATTTATACATTTTTTTGTTGATATTTATAATCTCCTCGTAGCTGCAGGAGATTTATAAATGTGTTGTTGATCTTTTTAAACTCCTTATTGTCAAGGAGATTTATAAACTTAACAGTAAATATATTGACGGAGCTACATAGCTTCTTTATCCTTATTGTTTGGATGGATAATTTATCTTAGTGAAGTTTAAATAATTGCATCATAAATCTTGGAATAAAAATTGGAAACCATGTTGTTTTAAGTTATATTTTGTATTATATTTCAAATTTAATATTCCAATACTCTATGGTCAACTGTGCTTGTTTGAATTGGCAACAAATAATATCCCGAATGAGTATGCCTTACTTATTTATCTTTATTAATAAGAACATAAAACCTTGCCAATACGACCGGTTCTCTTTCAATCAAAATCAGTACTGTCCTCTGTTGATGTCCTAAGCTACGCACCCCTGCCCTAGAGCAAGGCCTCGAGTAATAGGAAATGATGTCACCAATGACATCCAAATACTGACGATGAAGTTTAAAGGCCCCATTAATAAAATCAGCTACATGACATTTGTTTTTTAAGAAACATTTCTGCACCAGTCTGTGAGTTAAACATGAGGTCATAGCTATCCTAGCTAGACCATCATAAAATGAACCAACTTGAGGTCCCGTAATAAGGCAATCTTCCTTTCTCTTCTAGTTTCCACGTCACTCAACAGACGGCGTGTTGAGTAGAGATCGTTTATACATAGTAGCAGTGAAATCCAACCTCTCCATTCAACAACCACCCATATCATAAAAACACACTTTATTTAGCGATAGATACGAGCTATATAACATCCTGCAAAAGTGGGCACGTGGTTGCCAAACGGTCGATCGCCAGCAACCGGTAGCTAATGGTGACATTTTTGCTACCATCATTAGGTCATCAATCTTGCGATTGATTTTATGCTACTCTACATTTCGCCTATCCTGTGCTAATATTTTTACATCTTTGTATCTTCTTCTGACAATATCAGACGCTATTTGATTTATATTCATAGGATATATAATAGTAGGATTCTTTGATATAGTCACATATTATATACTGACTTCAAGGTGAGTAACGTTGTCATAAACTTATTAATGTTAGAGTATTATAAATTCCCTTCTAACCTAACTATTTTTGACTTATTCAAAATTACCGTTTCTGGACTTATAAAATTTAAACTTATTGATTATTAACATGAAATTCACATCTGATGGACTTAGTATATTTTGGCTTCTAAAGCCATGGAAATATTTGATATCTTTGTAATAGTTCAAACCTTATGTTCTATCTTTGCATTATTATCTCTTTGGGGGACATTTTACCCTTTGGGTACTGGCCATTTGGGACGGTTATTAACTGATAGCGTCATTCGTCGGCTCTACTTATTTTAATATTTTGTGGGATTAAAATCATCTTGTTAGCTATTGGAAGATTCTTTAATATTGTTGGTAATGTTTAAAGTTTATTGTTTGTTAGTTAAAGATGGGGCCGCAAGTCGGGAAGATTATAATGTAGGCTTCGCCTTAATAATTAAATGTTTGAGCAAGCCGCTTGGCTGCGTCGTTATAAAAATTAAATTTTGATGTTTTGTCAGATGATTTCAAATATAGTCCTGTTCAGTTGAGAGGACTATAATTTAATAGAGCCATATTGTTATGGTTTCAACTAATTGATAGTTGCCAAAAAGGGCAATAAGATAATTATTTTTTATTTATACGATTGTATCCCTGATTAATTATTAATGCCTCGGATCTTTGATTTACCTATAAATTTCAATCATGAGAGGATTAAGGTTATCAAACAGAGAGTGTTATGAAAGTCAATTTAAAATAGTGTTTTGAACCACCATTTATGGGCGAGAGTAGGTGTCTTTCAATTATCAAAAGTTGATTATCTGTAGTTATGACTGGTGTGAGACAGTCCTGCCAACTTGTCACGTTGGAACTTACCTTTATTACTTCTCTCACATTGTATAATGCCGTTTTTTACTTAAAGTACTTTCTATGGTTCATAAAACCTGTGTGTGACAATTAAAGCAAGTTCACTTCAAACTAATTTTCAGCGCCTAACGCTTTGAGCTGGCTCACTCGTCTCATCGAGAGTGATGATGGGGGGGGGGGGGGGGGTGTTATATATTGAAGCTCTACTATCAGCTGTTGCTCCTGTTAATGATTTACTATCTTGGAAAAATCTGAACCAATACGAATCCATCGATGCAGAGATTAGCAAGGCCACAAAAGACGTCCTACTGCGTCATTTGTGATATTTATCAGATTAATTAGTAGGTCTTGCTCTCTTCTCTGAAAAAATTATCTCCAGCAGAAAAATGTGAGATAGTAAATGCTATGAGAGATAAACCAGAAGAGTTGCGAGGAACACGAAGAAATGCTGATCTTCTCAAAACCAGCAAAGAGGCTACATTATAATATTTCGTAAGTTAATGCACTGGTCATTTATTAAAAGGAGTTGTCATTTCCGAAACATTTCTCAATAATGAACCAGAGTCAAGTTTATTTGCACGGACAAGAACGTGTAAGAAAAATCCAGAATACCTATGATAACACTGAAAGAAGAGTTAAATTGTTTCAGAGATTTCAATAAGGTGTTAACAAATAATTAGGAAAAATAATAATTTGTGCTACAAGTAGTTGAGGTAAACAGGAAATCAGTTCCATCAACCTCCACAAAAAAAGACATTGTACACTCTGTTCGAAGTAAGGTTTTATATCAAATTATGAGCTATTTTGATATGTAAATCCTTTGTTACTAAGGCTAATGAAATATTCTGACTGCAATTATAAGTAAATCATTATTGGAATTATTTTGGTTGGAATTTTGTTTTATTTATTGGCTCTCTCCTTATACCTCAATCTACATACAATTTTAATTTTAGTGAAAGTTTGGGACCTGTTGAGCATCACTTTGAATTTGAAGTAAAGAGCCGAAACCTTTACCAAAAATTTTTTCCATGTAGGTCTAACATTTTGAGAGGATGTTCTGGTATTTACTAAATACTTAACTTTTTCGCATGCTATTGTCAATCAACCTAATGTCAATCTTTAATATCTTCATTTCCACCATCAAATTCTGTAGTTTTCCACATTACTTGAGAGTTTTGACATTTCAAGTTATAATCCTTTTTGTTCCTACGTATCGTATAATCCTTTTTGTTACTACGTATCGTGGTGGACCCCCGAGGCGGCTTTCACCTGGACATCCAAATGGGAGACCTTTTAACTTGCATAATTAAATGCGTCCGGAAGTGCCATCATATTACTGTAGTGGTTCTTAGGATTGTAGTGTTGTGGTTTCCTCTTTCCTCCACAATCACAATGCCATGGTCGTTAGAATGGCTGCCACCCTCGCGCTTAGCTAGCTATCTGGTGGTCGGTAGCCCACTCGAAAAATTAATTTTGCGTTTTCCAAATAGCATTGAAGAGTGTTGCCTCAATTTTAGTATATGTGACCTCTTGTTTCTAAGGAGATCTATCCCGCTCTATTTCGAGCTACACTACAAGTAAAGGCATTGTTTTATTCTACCATTTTGTTCAATTCATCATTTTGCTGAATGAAATGTGTGTGTGTATGTGTGTGTGTATATATATATTATATATATATACACACACACACATTTCATATATATATATATATATATATATATATATATACACACACATGTAGGCTTAGATGAATATTCTGATAACTGAATTCTAATGGTAGTGTAAAGTTATTCACTCGATTGTTTTTAATGTTGATGAAAGTGTATGCCGTTCTTCTCAATAATCTAAAAAAAAAGCATTTAAAAATATGTATTTTACTGTAATTTTGTTTTAAAAAAATATAGCTACCTTGTGCTTCCTAGTATTAAAAAGTGCAGTTTAGTACAAAATGTATTAACATTTTTACATTTTTTACATTACATTTACGAATACCAAGTCACAGAGTTTACTTCCGAATGAACCAAAGTGTGATGGAAAACTCTCAGTACATGATACACTAATACCCAATACACAATCTTGAACATTTTTAATCTGTGTAGCTCGTTAAACAATTTGACACTTTGAAAGTATTCGATGAGTTTGATGAACTCTAGTCGAAAGCATTAACCACAAGCTAAACTTGATCGCAGTTGATAGAGAGGCTAGGTGTGGTGAGGGTGATTTTATTTGTTTCCCGTCCATCCCCCCTTCCTCCTCATCCTCTTTCAACGCTAATATAGACGCATATATTCTAGGCTATCTTCCTCATAGCTTCCATTTATATTAAGCCAATGATCGGCATCTAGTCGAACGTGATCGACCGGTCGAACTTACGTCAATTTTTACTCCATCAAATTATAAAACGACATCGTTATTAAAAGTTGATATTTGAGTTCTCCATACTCGCGACTGTGTCAAGTACTTTCAAATAATATTTGAGTGTAGTTAAATTATCTTGATCCTTCTTAATCCGTGATGTTATAAGAAAATTTAATAGTTTCTTATAATTTTATTTGTTCTATATCTTTTTCTAAAAAGGTGGAAATATAAGTATTTAAGGAAAGATTGAATTCTAGGATTAAATATAAGATATATATAAAAAGTAAAAATAAATTAAAGTAGAGAGGGGAGAAATGATTGGTGATTGAGACTTTTGATATGTTTGTAAGTCAATTGGGTTCCGAAAAGGTAGCCTACTCTTGGATTAAGTCATTACCAACTTGTCTTTTTTTGTCATTAGCTTAAAATCAAGGTTATCAGTGGTATAATCTTAGATAAGGAGGGGATAAGGTAATTGTAGAGGAAATAAATCACTACATTAGCGTGTAAAGGGGGTGGAAAACAAGTGATATTATGTGTTTTGTGGAAGAGAAAAAAATACCCCCAGAGAACCCAGCCGAGACTCAAGCGTCGACCTACCTGTCATCAGAAATCAAGTATTCTGTGAGCTTTAGACCTCGTGACTACCGCTGCGTCTAGAGCCCTACTGTCCAACTGGACAATTCACGTATTTACACTGATGAGGTAATGATTAGGAAAGATATAGTTTAGAGGGAAAGTATCCGCATTGGTATGGAGAGAGAGTGCGGGAAAACACTCAGGAAAGACTAGCTCACAACACCCTGTCGGGATACCTTAGACCCAGTGGTATTCAACCTGGGGTACGCGTACCCCCGGGGATAAGTGAATACATCTTAAGGAGTACGTAAATTTAATATGTACCTTTATATACATTTCTTATTTAAAACGTATTATTTTAAAAAAAAATTGCTTTGATTTAACCTTTTTTTTATATAGAATAACTTGCACTATGTACCAACCACTTTGGAGGTAGAAGGTTCAAGCTAAATCACATCTGTGGGTACGGAAACGAAAAAAGGTTGGTAAACCACTGTCTAAGCTCACGTTACCACTAGTAAAGGTCCGAAAGATTCTGAGTTCACTGCAAGTATATCTTCAGGTGCTAGTTAAGTTAAGCACGTTAAGCACCTAGATGTATAGTAATAATAATAACATAATCATTTCGTTTTGAAGGCACGTGTGGTGAATTTTTAGAATACTCTCAGATACTGGGTGGGCCTTGCTAATGATGCCCATTTGAAGTCGTTGCGAGTTGTCTTGTGAGAAGAAAAAATGTTTTACGTGAAGGAAAAAAAAGAAGGGAAAAAAGTAGAGGGTATAAGTTAGTGGTGTAACCAACTTTGGTTAACTCCGCCCATCTTGTCTGTGTTTCCGCTTTGGTTCGTCCGCCCTAACTCATTGGGCTAGGACAGCCTCAGGCGAAGTCCTTAGTTCAGGATGGAATGTTTGGAATAATCCTAGGTACTCCTGTGAGATGTTAGCCACGTGTGAAAATAACCGTCGAAATGGCGAGTAAAGAACGGGCTTTCAAAGGTTTGACTTTTGTTTCTTTAGTACGATGAAAGTTTTTCGCCACGTACACACGGATGAGTTGTGTTTAATTCAGTACAAGCCACCATTACCGTGTGAAGGATCAACTCTGTTGTGACCCGCTTCGGTGGCGTAGTTGGCTAACGCGCTTGTCGTGTTGAGCTCAACTGCTGAGGACGTGGAGATCAAGGTTCGAATCTCGGTCGGGTGAACTGGGGGTGGTTTTTCCTAAATGGTTTTCCACTCTCCTCCACGCAAATGCGGGTTCACTTCCTCTAATTCAACTTTCCCAAGTTGCTAATCCATTAGCGTAATTAGTACTTAAAGCGTATAATCCAAACGGGTAGTAAGACGCGGTGCTAAATAATAAATAATAATAAATAACTCTGTTGTGACAACTATTAGCAACACAAGTAAAACTGATACCCTCTCGGTGGCCTCATAGTCTAAAGGGGGAGGGAGGGTTCAACTCATTTGATCATAAGGGCCCATTGAAAATTGAAAACACTGAGAAGGCCACATTTATAAAAATAAAAAATTGTCGCATCTTGGGAAAAAAAATTTTTAAAACCCCTTTTTTTTTAAAAAAAAAAATTAAGGATTTTTCTTTTTTTGATTTCCCCCCTTTTTTTTTTTTTAAAGAAATATGAAAATTTATCGAAAAAAATTTGGGGGGTGGGTTGGGTTTTAAATTTTTTCCCCAAGGTCACCATTTTGATGACATTCCTTTCCCGAAAAAAAGGGGAAGGTAAAAAAATTCGTTTTAAAACCCCTTTTCAAACACTTTTTGGTAAACCCCTTGCAAATATTTTTGGCAAATTTAAAAAATTTTGGGATTATTCCCCCGTGTTAAAAGGAAAAAAAATTTTGTTACCACCTTTTCTTGTAAATACCAAATAATTCTTTTTTACAAAACTAAATTGTGTATTTTTTATTTTTAAAGGAAAAATTAAAACCACACTTTTATGTTGGAAAAAACAAAAAATTTAATGGACCGAAGTGTGTGCTAATCATTTTACAGCAGATTTTCATGGGCCCTTGTGGTGTCGGGGAAATTGGAGTCAATCCATTTTTGGGTGTTTTTTGGTGAATCTATAGATTGTTTTTACCTCTTTTAAAAAAAAAAGTGGTAAAAATTCCAAAATTTAAAAACTTGTTTTAAACCCGTTTTTTTAGTTTAAAATGTGTATAAACCAAGGGGTAGTAAAAAAAAAGAAGAAAAAAAAAAGTAGAAAAAATAAAAAAAACGCCCCAGTACAGATCACAGTTTTTAGCGTTTTAAATTTTTTTAGTAACAAATTGAGCTTTTTTTCCCCTTTTTTTTTAAACGCATGAAAAATAAAAAAAAAATTTGGGGTTTTTTAATAAAAAAAAAGGTTTT